>VYZX01018518.1:153146-256422 GCA_013401335.1 Brachypteracias leptosomus
GATTCTGCTCCATGGGGCTTGCCCTGAGCCTTAAACAGAGACACTTACTTATTCTTTACACCAGTGTGTCTGCTCAAGTAAGACCTTGAATTGTCAGATGAATGTGCTCTGAGTTTTTGGTTTATAAATATATCTCATTTCTTTTCTTACCCGCTCTTCAGCTCCAGGCCTTGAAAAAGTATAGTGCCAAACACAACTTCCTCTCACAGTTTTGTTTCATTCTTGAGAATGTAGATTAGAAGCAAGAAGCCAGGGAGACCTTCGGATGATTTTAATTGCCTGTGGTTTCTTTTGGAAAAGAGGAGAATAGATATGCAAGATCCTCTATGAAAGACAGATGGATGACTAAGGTCTACCTCATTATAAGCTGCCGTAGCACAAACGTGGCATGTGGCAGCACCATCTGAGCACACCCAATCTTGCCATCTCCTCACAAAGACAACATTAGAGGGTGTCCACAGCTGGGCAGCACATTCTTGGAATAAGACTATGACGTACATGCAGATATTGTGAAATTAATTAGGACTTGACAATGAGGAAAGAGGGGGAAGAAGGGCAAAGTCCCCAAATGATTAATTTCAGAGGTTCAGGAACCATGCTTGCACTCTCCTAATAACGCACCTCCGACTAGGGCAGCAGGAATTTTTCCTGTGCTCCAGAGCATCTACCCTTTGCCTCACACTGTGTCTGCTAGAACTGCTTTCTTATTATTATCTAGATTTACATCTCCCTGCCACCCAGAAGGATGCCACAGACTCCTTTCATACAAATCACAGGAAGAACTCTCAGCTAACAGGCTCTCTCTCAGAGGCAACTCTCATCTCTCATTTCAAGTTGACATTATTTTATGCAACCACCTTGTTCTTCCTTGTCCTAAGGTTTCCAAAGATCTATAAAGCCCCATGGTTTTAGGATCTGGTTAACCTCTGGCATTGTTTGCACTGGACTGATTACTTGTATCTGAATTTGTGGGTTTGCTCTTTCTTTTGTGTGCTGCTGAGAAGTAGAAGCTGCCCAGTGAAGAAGGACAGAGAGGAAGCCAGGATTGTTAAGACCTCAGTTTAACAGGTTGGCCTGTACACTATTGAAGAGCAGCAGCTGATCTCTACCAAAACTGTCACAGCTGCTACTACATAAAATATTTCCTCTGAGGGAAGCTTTAGGTAGAAAAGTCAAATATAGAGATCAATACCTTTGTGACACCATGACTCCTGAAATTCAAGTAGGCCCTGGACCAAAGGGTGGTGGTTCAGCAGACATACAAGCAGCGAGTATGCTCAGTGGTACTGTCTAAACCAAGGATATTGCTTCTCCTTTGGATGCTTCTTTGCCAAGCACATGAGGTCAATTGATTGATTCTTCTCTTGGATTGCCAAAGAAAAAATATTACTTATTTGATTTATAATTAAAAACATTTTATAAATTCATGAAAGAGCAAACGGTTTCACTGTCCTAAGAATAAATACTTACATAGGGTCATGTTTAAGTGTTTAAAGAAAGGAGGATACTATCAAAGATATGACAGCTCCGAAAGAGAAACACGAAGAGTAAATTATATATGGACACTGATGGATTTACAGCAGACGTTTCAGTCCCATAAAGTCTTTGCAATTCTTTAATGATATTTCTGGTCTTCTCCTGGTGGAGTCAGCATTGAGGACATGCCCAAGTGGTGTTTCATCACAGCAAGCAGCAGAAATAGGAGGCACGTGGCAATAGGCTAAAGGAGAGATAAAGTAATTTTGCTCAAAAAGAGGACAAAAATGACACTAAGAAAAGATGCTCAAACTACTTACAGAAAAAACCCACAAACATCTACAGGAAGCAATTTGTATCCCATTTGCTGCAACTGGAACATAAAAGCCAGCATGCTGAATCTATACCTTCCACAACACAGCTCGGGTGGGAAAGCTGTGCTGGACATTGAATTAATACACAGCCAGAAAGCAGCAAGATGGATGCTGGTTTTTATTAACCCATTAAGTCAGCCCTAAGTTCTGCAGCTTCAGTACACTTCTAGCACTGCTGGATCATTCAATGTCATGATGAGCAATTCGTAAAAGCCAGGAGTTAAGAACACAGACACTCGTCTGCAGCAAAAGGCTGTGGACACGTCACTGCTCAAGAGCTGTCAACAGGGACACTGGAAAAACTGGACCCTACCTCACTATTTGAAGTGGCCAGCACAACTTTGCACTTTCCTGTACACTGTGATCCAAGCTATGGAAACCACCTCCAACTTCAATGGGTAATGCATCAATAGCATGCATCGCTAATAATACAAAGAAGTCACTGTCTTCTTAAGCATTACAAAGCCCTAAACTGAGGCTGGACTAGGAGAAATCAGGAGGAAGCAATTCATTTTCCCAGGGAACACAGGACTAGGCTTATGAAAAATCTCTGGACATCACAGGACTGGGATTGTCTTCCCAACAGTGCCACAGAGCTTTATTACATAGAATCATAGGATCATTTAAGTTGAAAAAGACCTCTAAGATTATCAAGTCCAACCGTCAACCCAGCACTGCCATGACCACTAAACCATTCCCTGAAGTGCCATGTCTACATGTTTTTTTACATCTCCAAGGATGGTTACCCCACCACTTCCCTGGGCAGCCTGTTGACCACTCTTTCAGTAAATAAATTTCTCCTAATATACAATCTAAACGTCCCCTGGCGCAACTTGAGGCAATTTTCTCTCATCCTATCACTAAGTTACTTGGGAGAAGAGACTGACACCCACCTCTCAACAGCCTCCTTTCAGGTAGCTATAGAGATCTCCCCTCAGCCTTCTCTTCTCTCAACTAAACAGTCCCAGTTCCCTCAGCTGCTCCTTATAAGATGTTCTCCAGACCCCTCACCAGCTTGGTTCCCCTTCTTAAATTACACAATGAGGTGTTCAAATACTGACAAGACGGATATGATGTTAACTGCTCTGAACACAAGAATAACCTCAGGTGGGCTTGCTAAAGAGCTGACAGAAGTTTTTGGAAGACACATTACAGGGGAATATGAAAGTCTGCTTGAATAGACTCCCTGGACTTGTGCTGCTTTGTTCATTGTTCAAGGGGACCAGAGGGGACGAACATAATTGAAAGCCACCTTTCTGGTTTTAATATTCAATCTTTTTTTTTAGTTGCTTCCTCAAGTTAAACAGATGTTCGAGGTAAAGCTTTGCAGACAATATGGGTGCTAGAGCCTTTTTTATGGAGATTAGCTACCATCTTTCCAAAGTACTTACAAAATATCATTAAAAAGATCTCTTGCCACTTTTCTGTTTGTGTTCTGTGAACCACTGCATGCATTGCAATGCAAACCATACCAAATTGTTATTTTATTTATCTATAATTGCTATTTATCTATACTATCTGTATTCTTTCCATATTGTCACAGTGTCTCACAAGAAACATGATTTCAGAGATGGTAAAAGCCATAATTCCCCCCTGTGCAACCAGTGCAGGAGCATTTTTAGCCATTTGCATCAGCCTCTACATTTAACAAGATGAAACATCCTTTGTGCCACTCCCAACAGCAGAACGTTCTTGTAAGGGCAGCTTCCTTTAAACCCAGCCAACTTCCAGAACAAGCATGAAAGCCTTTAGTGCCTATTACAGATGCATACAAAAATCCAGAAGAGGAGAGACTGGAACAGTCACAACCATTTGCACTACGGGTATATGAAGGAGAAACAAGGAGACATGCAAGGTGGTGCAGATCTCGGATGTCCACAAGCCCCCCAGTTCCACCATTGCCCCACAAGTTCCTCCAGTGGTGCTTCCTGCCTCACAGCACCATATAGAGTTTCACCACACTATGTCAAGCTAATTTGAATTCATTCTTCCTGCTTCACAGAAGTGACCTGTGAGAAGCAGCTGACAAGCAGTCACTTCATTGCTCCATGAAAGACAGCCCTATTCTGTGCCATTCAAGCTTGATATTTCACAAGAACAAGAATGTGCTGTTCCAAACGTTGCACTCAGCATCTTGGAATGATGCCTCAGATCAGAGGCGCCAGGGCTGGCAGAAAAATGAATTATTACACAAAAGACAGGGCCTTTGTCCATTTCTATGGTTTAAAGGAAAGATGCAGGCACTCAACCGACTGCATCATACAGTTGTTTC
The DNA here is from genome assembly GCA_013401335.1 of Brachypteracias leptosomus. Classification (NCBI taxonomy): domain Eukaryota; kingdom Metazoa; phylum Chordata; class Aves; order Coraciiformes; family Brachypteraciidae; genus Brachypteracias; species Brachypteracias leptosomus. Next base: position 157,269 of record VYZX01018518.1, read on the forward strand.
TGTAACATTCAGGACTCTGCTACATTTCCAGCACATAGACATGACCAAGTTGTGCTTCTAAATCAAATGTCAGCCCGCTTGACTCCACAGAGTGGTGGAAGTGACAGTGCACGAGAGGATGCTGTGGCTGCAGTAGGTTAGAAATCACTTTGTGGTAGGCAAAGACACAATAAAGCAAGGTTTTGCTCACAAATGACAGCAGAAGCATGACTTGTGATCTTTATGTCTATAGGTTGTTCTTTTTGCCTCAAAATTGTTGTTCTTTTTTTTGGGTTTTTTTGAGTGTTTTGCCTGTGTAGTGGGTCTGTCTGAGCTGATTTTCCTCATGCAGCCCTAGGACCCNAAATAAGTTGTTTGCTAAATCATAAACATTTGGTCACTTTCCCAGGAAAAACCACCTGACTTCCTCAGATCAGAAAAGTACTTAGGCTGCCCTTGGCTCATGCTCAGGTGCCTCTTGTTATAAAAATGAACACGTATAAATTGTACTATAGCAATTACAAATACACTCATTAACAAATGGGGAGTTGTGAAATTTTATTATGTGATCTGAAAACTAGACAGACAGGAAGGTACAGAAAGAGGGACAAGAAAGATGAAAGACAGGTTGCCCAGGGAAGTGATTGAGTCACCATCCCTGGAGATATCTAAGTGTAGATGTGGTGCTTAGTGAAATGGTTTAGTGGTGGACTTGGCAGTACTGGGTTAATGGTTGGACTTGATGATCTTAAAGGTCTTTTCCAACCTAAATAATTCCATGATTCCTATAAAAAAAAAAAAGAAATCCACAGAGCTAAGACAGTGAGGTGAACCCCTCTAGGACACCTAGAGGTGTCCTCCCCAGAAACACACCAGGCACCATGATGCACTGGCTCATCACAGGTCCACTTCTCTAGAGAGAAGTGAGTTCTGATTTATCATGCATTCATGTGTTTCCATGAGGTCTCAAAGGATGCTCTCATTAAAAAGACTGATGGAAATCCTGTAGTTGCATTGCTGCCAGGTAAATTCCTACCTGCTGGCACACTCCTCTCACCTGCTCCACCTAACACCTCCCCAGGCAAATGGCTTCCTCTCCTCTCAAGCTCTCAGAGCACAGCATCAAGTACGGTTAAATCACACTCTAGCACAAATGTGGAGTGATTCCTACTTTATATATGTAAAACTGAGATCTCCAGGGACATAGGGCAATTTCATTCACTTTTCACTCATCCTGGGATAAAATACAGAATCCAGGATGCAAAGACTCCCCCTGAACCACCCAAGCCTTGTTTCCTCCTACCACAGGTAAATACAGCCTGTCCAGGCTAGGCTCCGTCTCAAACTAGTCATATTTTTACCTCTGTTTTTGACAGGAACAAAATTGTGCTGTTCCAAATTTTGTAAGCGGAAGTCTGCTTCAGACCCTCACTTTTCCTGCAGTGAAAAAGTTTTAGAAGAAACTGAATGTATTCATCACCAGTCCATGCCCTGCTGTTCTTGTGCCAAGACTGTTTGTTAGCTCAAATTATTCCTTCTAACACTCAGGCCAAACCCCTGTTGGTTTTACAGACTGCAATCATATTGCCTCTTTGCCATCATTTTACTATGCAGCACAAATCTTTTTCTCCCTTTGTGTTACCTTTTCATTAAAGCAAACTGTCCCTGAAGATATTTCTAAGTTCATTCTTCTTGAACGTGAGCGACCAGAACTGGAGTCTTGATTCCAAATACCCAGCAGCTTTGGTGCTCCTCTCTATGGATGCTACAGATAGCATTGCATTTGTCTCTTCCCCAGCTGCACCACATTGGCATCTCATGCTGCAAAATACAGCACAGGTTTTCAAAAAACATATTGCACACAATTAGCTCAATCCTCCTCTGTCATAAAATAGCTGAAGTTGTAGACAAAACAAATGCAGCAGGTCTTACCTGGACCAAGCCACTAGCATCTTTCTCTGCCTTTCTCCTAAGTTATGAGCCCAGTTTACAGCAAAGTGGATTATGTTTAATCTTTAGGTGAATAACCTTGTACTTGGTACCATTCCATTTTTTAACATTTCTACTGCTTAATCTTCAAGGTCATCCAAATCTTCTTGCACGGTATCTTGATCTTCCTTTTATTGATGTGTCTCACAACTTTGTGTCAGTAATAGAAAGCTATTTCATTAACTCTCTCCACTTCCTGAGCCAAAGTCACTAATAAAAACATTAAGCAAGATTGGGCCCAAGATTGCTGCTTGATAAAGTCTCAATAACCTCCCTCCAACCTTCTGTCCCTCTACAGTATCACTTTCTGCCATCTTCCCATTACCCAAGTGCTTGTACTACTTTCTAATCCCTGTATTCTCCAGTTTATCTAACTCCCTGTGAATCATGGCATCAAATAATTTGTATTTCTTTGCCAAGGAGATAAGTTATTACATTACGTAAAGGTATCCCACAAATCTGGCACAATATCTGAAAACCCTATGTTGCGTTTTTTTCCTACTTTGCATTTATTCTTACTCGTTCTCTGCTTCCCAAATTGATCTATAGCCCTGCACATGTACTGAGGTTTAGAGTAGCACATCTGCCTGTCCTGAGATTTCCTGTTCAAATGATGTAAACTCAGACTTCATGGATTCATTAAAAAAAAAATAAAATCCTTATTTCCACGACAGAATTTCACATACAAATTGTAGCAGAATTCTGGGAAATTCTATAACCAACCTCTCAGGCATGTCCACTAAACTCTTCAAGATTTGCCTCAACCTTGAATGTGGTAGTTGCCTCTCCTTCATACCTCTGAGCTACTAGTCACCTTCCCTCTCACAGAATCATAGAACACATTGCATCAGAAGGGACCTTCCAAGGTCATCCAGTCCAACTCCCCTGCAGTCAGCAGAGATGCCTCTAACTAGATCAGGTTGCTAAGAGCCCCACCAAGCCTGGCCTTGAACATCTCCATGTGGAGATGTTCACACCAGGTACTGAACAAGGGTGGACAGGCATGGTGTTGGTCAGGTCCAACTGAATCATCTGTCCTGAACAGGAAGGCAAAACAGTTTCTTAGTTTTGGAGCTTCACCTACATTAACTGTAACCCATCCTTACTGCATAGTGCAAATATCCCCATTTCTTCACTTTGTAATTATTTGATTGCAAGATCTTTTTTTATTATTATTTGCTTTACTTCCCTTTGCTTTGAGTCTAGCTCAAGCTAGCTTTTGACAGTTCTTACTTTCTCTCTAGGGAGCCAGGCAAAATTTCCCTCTTGGTTTTAAAATCTGGTGCTTATTTAAGCTAACCCATTAATTTATACTTGGGGCCTAAGGATTCTGTTTCTTCTTTTCAGGACTTTATGTCAAAAGTGGGAATCACCCTCTGGAATAAGAGAAACATTAAACAATCATGTTCACCTTGTTTATACATCTACCCTAAATAAGACCTTTCCAACTTCATTGCCACAAAGGCTGAGAACAGGCAAAACTCCCAGAACAAAACACATTCATATTGCTTCACTCCTCATTAAGTATTGATATTGTTTCAGTCTTAGAAGTTGAACAGTTGATTGTCTCCATAATTAACCCTTCCACATTCTCTCAGTGGCCAAGGGTGAGTTCCACGATTATCTACTAAGTAAGTAGTATGTTGGCTCACGTTAAAGACATGAATGCCTCCCAGGGATTCCACATAATGAACAACAATAACAAAAGATTACAAGGCCCAGGAATATTTTTTACTACTAAACACACACTGGAAGAGATGGGGTAAAGAAACAGAAGACAAAAGGTTACAGTTACTGCTTGCTCATTAGCTCTGCTTAAATGTGTGGGAGCTTCACACCCATTACCATGACTCATTAGCAATTTTCCTTCCGGGGGACACTGGACAAAATGGGCACAGAGGTATTTATGTCAAAGTGAATTCCCTGTCCTCGGAGGGCTTCTGTCACCACAGTGCACTGGAGCTGGGAGGCCTCCATGTAGCCAGCGAGCGTGGGCCAAACCCTATGGGCTGCTGTCTACCAGGTGCTCCCATGCCAACCTAAGCTCTGGCAGCTCTCCATCACTTCTAATGAGCAGCAGCTCCAAGGTCAGAGTTAAACTGTCTCGCACCCTATGGTGCCCTAGGTTCTCAGCCTGCTCTTCTGGCGCTCAGAATTCAGTGGAGATTATTTTGCAACAGCAAACGTCCCTTCTGACAACTCACATCATATACTAAGCAGGGCAGAAAAATGGAACAGTACTTTTTTCCACTGTTAAGTATCCAAGAAATGTATTTAAGGGGAAAAAAAAAAAGTGGGTAGCACTTCTATCTAAATGTAGGATATAGAGTTCCCTCTTTCATATGCCCTCAGAAGAGTAGGGAAAATGTGGCAGACACATCTGGAGGGATTTCAGAACTTGAGTGCTTTCCATCTGGGACCATAAATAAAAAAGTAGCACTGTAAAAATTTTCCGTTTCTAGACTAGACAACAAAATTACCTATCCCAGAGCCATTAGACACCAGAATGGAAAAAGGTATCTGTCTAAAATAGCCAACTATTTACACCTTCATTTTTCATAATTACTGACCAAAACTGAGCTGCAGTTATATGCAGCAGTAGCTAGGACAAAATTGGTGGTGCATGCCTGCAGCTCAGTCAAAAAGAACAACAGTCCACTACAACTACAAATGGCAACTCCAAAGTGAAATACTGACAAGTTTGCAAGCACCAAGCTGAGATGTTAACCCAGGTCTGATCTTGCTGCCCGTCTGTCCACTCGATTCCTGCCCCTGAGCACTCCAGAAGACAGCTGGTTAGCACGACTGCTTGCACGAACCAGCTCTGCTGCTCCAAAGACATATGCACTCCAACATAGCTGGGAAAAGCAGCTGACAGTGAAACTCTGGCAAGAACCTACTGTTATACTTGCCAAATCCTAACATTTTCTCAAAAACCCAAACAAAGCAAAGCAAAATTCCTACTGCGGTCAAGTGGACTCTTGTACAAACATGGCTAACCAAGATCTTTATCTTTCAGACAGTGACTATTCTCTTAGATCTCTGGCTCATTTCTGGAAGCATTTCTGCATATAATTCTAATTCATCAGTATTAATTACAACCACTGAGACTGATGTTTTGGAAGCTACCTGGGCAATACAGATGCCCATTCCCCTTCACTTTTAATGGGAACTGAGCATCCAAATGCCTTAAAACCTTTCTTTGTTCCCACATAGCACATAAAATCCCTTTCTTGATGTTACACCCTGACCATTTGGCAGTCGTAGCACAGAAACAAAGCAGGGTGGTGACCTTCCTCTGAAGCAAAAAGGTTTCTCCAGGCATGAAGCTGGAGCAGAAGAGCACTCTTCAGCACTGACAGTGGCATGGGCCCTTGCCTGCCCAACACACACTCGCTCAAGCTGGAGAACAGCTTTACTGAGCCACTGTGCCAGCTAATGCAAAGATTTGATACCGAATAAAGTGAGGGGTAAATGCAGCTTTAAAATGGAAAAGATTCAGATACAAACATGCATCATTTCGCTATAGAGGGTGATGCACATTTATTGCATGCAGAGTGAGGACTACACATTTTGCAAAATGGACATTTCTTTAAAAGTGAGAATTGTTTAGAAAAAAACCTCCCTTGAATCTATGTAGGCTATGTCAGGGTAATCCCATCTTCATCATTTGTTTCTCTTCTTCAGGGTAGACTGGTCAGTTCAGGATTCCCATACTCCACTCCTCGTAAGGGACTGTTAATCAAACCATCCCCACCTCCAGTGGTGAAGTGCCAAGTTCCCAGGCCTCTGGCAGTGTGGTTCCCTTAGTCTAGTTTGGGTTATCTGAACACAGCCAGAGCAGGAGTTAAAATAAAAACACTTGTGAAGTGACTAGAGCAGGACTATAGAATCATAGAATCATTTAGGTTGGAAAAGACCTCTAGAATCATCAAGTCCAACCTTTGTCCAACATCTCCCTGACCCCTAGATCATGTCTTAAAGCACCACATCTACTTGTTTTTTGAACCCCTCCAGGCATGGTGACTCCCCCCCCTCCCTGGGCACTCTGTTCCAGTGCCTCACCACGCTTTCAGTAAAGAGCTTTTTCCTAATGTCCAATCTAAGCCTCCCCTGGAACAACTTGAGGTCATTATCTCTTGTCCTGTCATTAGTTACTTGGGAGAAGAGACCAACACCAGCCTCACTACAACCTTTTAGGTAGTTGTAGAGAGCAGTGAGGTCTCCTCTCAGCCTTCCCTTCTCCAAGCTAAACAATCCCAGTTCCCTCAGGCGCTCCTCATATGACATATTCCCTAGACCCCTCAACCAGCTTTGTTGTCCTTCCCTGCACCCACTCCAGCACCTCAATGCCCTTCTTGTCTTGTGGCACCCAAAACGGGACACAAATCACTGGACTATGATCTAACATAAGATTTCAGTTCATGTTTTTCATTCCCTGCACAATCCACTTCTGATTATGACCGGACAAAAAACACACTACAACCCACCACCTCAGTGGCCAGGGGACAGAGTAGATGAATTACTGTAAATGTTCTTCTAAACAACTTCGCAGTCCCATGCCAACAGGTCACTGAGGTGCTTTGCAAGGCTTGAGCACCATTAACAGTTTTGACACTAAAGCAACACATGGTTCCTGTCAGAAGCAACACCAATGTTTACACTGGCACGACTGCACTGCAGAAATTGTCCTTCAACCACAATGCATTGATCTTGTCTTAGGATGTCATTTTCCTGCTGTAATCTCCAGAAGTATTTCTGAGTGACACTTGGGTGCCATGTCTAAGTGCTGACACCAAAGAACAACTTTGTCAGTGCACACTTGCAGCCCAGAAAGCCAATCGTATCCTGGGCTGCATCAAGAGAAGTGTGGCCAGCAGGTCGAGGGAGGTGATTCTCCCCTTCTACTCCACTCTCGTGAGACCCCACCTGGNAATCAGACTTTACCCTATAAAGGGGTAAACACTGGCCTGTATATTGTATTCCTTTTTTTTTTTTTTCTTTCTTCCTTGCAGAGTAGCACTGCATGCAAAAGGAGTTCTGTGCCATATGTAAATCATCAGCAAAGAGTACCACAGTCACACCTGACTCACAGTAATCTCTGAGGTTCAGTGTGCCACCATTGCTACACGACTGCCTGGAAGGTAGAAAATTCAGAAATACCTTCACAACAAACTGCCTCCCATTCTGACTTCGTATCCGTATCTGCCTCTGCTCCAAAATTTAATTCAGAGTCGATTCTTGGACACTTCCAGAAAACCCCATAAAAGCTACTAATGAAAAAAAATCACCAAGGTTTAGACAATCTTTGAAAGTGAAATTTACCTGAACTTCATCTGAAGTAATTACTGAAACATGAGATAGCAAGGATGTTAGATCTCCAGTGCTGGAAATATTTGGCATTTATCAGGAATGGTTCAAAACTGAGCCAGGATTGAAAGCTACAGCAGCTTGTATGATCAAGCTCCACAGCTCTGCCACTATTACAAGGAAGGAGGTGTGAGAGGTCATGCCAAGAGGACCAGACTACATCTGTTCCGTTCACTTCTACTAAACAAAAGAGAAAAGTGCCCTGAAATCACAACTCCCAGATTCAGATATGGAATAAGGTGCATGGAAGTCTTTGCACCAGGAATGGTTTAACATATTAAGACTACATAAACAAGTGGCCATGGCAGCTGGGCAGTTTATTGCCCCTCCAACCTCTTCCAGTGTAGGCATCAAGCAGCAGACATTGGCCAATATGGATTTCCACCTAAAAAAGAAAAGCAGTAAAGGGTAGTTGTACCTCTAAGAGTTTATCCATAAGAGAATATTTAAAAGCTATTTCAAAATCAACTAAGAGCCTATATCTGAGACACAACAGCTACTTTGCTTTCACTCCCCTTCTGCACACTCCCCTTTCACATTACAGATTTCTCTTTGTAGCTCAGCGTCTGAAGTGATTATGCCTGAACCACACAACAGACTTCTCAGCGTGGAAAAAGAGCGTCGAACGCAATGGGGGCAGAATAGTGGTTTTAAAACTGTGATTCCCAGCTAGCTGTCTGAACCAATAAATCTGAGAAGCCTTTCTCCTGCATCAGAAATGTAAGCTGCAATGGACCTACTGGGTGCCCCCTAGAAATCACTGTCATCTACATGCATATAAACACAGGGGTCAAATTATCTCTTTCAAGGTGATGCAGAGATTTCATTACTTCAAAAATGATAGAATCCAGTGGAGGTGAGTCCTTATTAGATGGAGTGGTCAAGTGAAACACATTGTTTTATTCATGATGAGATCGTGACTGTATTACCAAAAAAGCCTACGGGTCTCAACTCAGCATTCCCTAATTTTGTTGCTCTCATTTAAACCAGGTCTCTTCCTCTTTAGTTTTCCAGCCTTCCAGACTTTCCCTTTTCCAACCTCTGAAAATGAAGTCCACCAGTTTGAGACCTGAATGCTCGATTTGGTGACTTAGTGCTCAGGACACTGACCTAAACCATACAATCATGGTGTGAAGTCACAGATGTTTGGGGCCAACTGGATCTGATATGGTAAAACAGCACCAAGGACTCCTGCCTTCAGACTCACCTATCGATATGCGGGGAAAGAATAGAGGAGACTGAAAATGGCTAAGAATTCTGGGAATTGGGGCTTCCACATTCTAGTCCTTCTTGCAGTTTACCTCACTGATGACACACAGCTGATCATGTAGTTCCTCAGTGCCACTGTTTTCTCAACTGACTCACAAGAGCATTAGGAAACTTGAGCACCAAGAAACAATATGAGTGCATGGTGTATATAAAAACGTGCATGTTTTTGTTTAGCAGTGTGACAGACTCAGGAGAGTTTGGGTCTAGCAGGAGAGCTGCAGAGACATTTAAATGCTTCCCTTCAGCACTCTGCACTTGGGTCTGCACAAGCCCTCTGGTCCCCCTGCGTTTCTCCCCTTCTGTACCCTCCTCAAACACTCTACAATTCACATCAGTGCCTGGAAGTTCAATGCTGTTTGAACTCCAAACATCTGCCACCAAATTATTTCTCTCTCCTGGTTCACTGAGCAGAGATTCCGCATCACTGAACTGCAGAGTTTATCCACTGACAACAGGCTTATCATGGCAGCCCCAACCTCTCACAGCTAACGTGCACTTATGTGAGGGGAGGCACCCAGAGCACTCTGTAAAGAAAGAAGGGAATGATTCCTCTAATAAATACAGAGGGTTCTCTCCCTCCCCCAGCTCAAAAACCCCTCAAAGCAGGTATCTGATAGAGTAAGCAGGCCATTAAATGGAGCCAGCCACTAAATGACAGTGGAACGCCTACGGCATGAACAGATGTGCCCGTTGTGTATGCAACAAATTGATTAAGGTCCATGCTGTCACAAGGAAGAGTCAATCAATCCAGAAGGGCTGGTTGCTAATTTCTAGCCAGGAGGAAGTTTCCTCACTATATGTATGTGTGGGGAGGGGGATTATGCAAACCTGAATCTACAGGCATGCTTTTCCCTTGCTCCCTTAGCAGAGCAACAGGCATATGGATAATGCTTTTAAGTGTCCATTTACTGATTTAATTTAAAAAAAAAGAATCCAAAGTGCTCATGACATCTACATGAATGCAAAATTATTTCATCATGATTGGTGCTATTACAATGAACAGCAAATGCATTCATAATGGCAGGACATTTAAGAAGTAATGTGTTGCTGGATCCCTTGTCTTTAAAAGTGATTATAAGGAAATGGGTGCATCACATAAATTTAAGAGGGACTCAGGCACTGGCAAGATGCTGCTTCAAAGGCTCAAAAGAGAAATACAAGCGCATGTGGTTTTTAGCACCTCAGCTGCAAAATTATTGCTCTGTACTGTAATGGATCTTTTTCCATCTCTGTATCTGAGCCATCTAGACCACTTTCCAGTGCAGAAATGTTCCTATAGGATACTTGCTACTGCCTTATCCAATCTAATTTTCAGACATCTGAAAAGAGTGGCTTTTGACCACTCCCCTGGAAAATTTTACAGTCACAGAAAGGTTAAGGATTGGAACAAGTACCTGTAACTAAATCAAAATCTCTTTTCTTAATTTAGAATCATAGAATGTCTTAGGCTGGAAGGTCATCTTGTCCAACTTCCCTACACAAGCAGGGACATCTCTACCTAGGTCAGGCTGCTCAGAGCCCCATCAAGCCTGACCTTGAAGGACTCCAGGGATGGGGCCTCCACCACCTCCCTGGGCAGCCCATCCCACTGATCTACCACCCTCAGGTTAAAGAACTTCTTTCTCATATCCAATCTAAATCCATCCTTTCCTAGCTAAAAACTATTACTCCTGTTCCTATCATTGCAAACGCTTTTGAATAGACCTTCCCCCACCTTTATGTAGGCCCCCTTCAGATACTGGAAGGTCACTGTAAGGTCCCTCTGGAGCCTTCTCTTCTCCAGGCTGAACAGCCCCAACTCTCTCAGCCTGTCTTCAATGAGAGATGCTCCATTCCTCTGATCATTTTTGTGGCCCTCAATTTGTTCATCTGTGGTCCAGATTAGATCTGGAAGATGTCTAAGGCACACAAATTTCATTTCCACTGTTACATCAAATCAGCCAGCAAGGAGCAAAGTCATCTCACCAAAGGCAAAGCACTGGTTACTATCAAGCTCACTTAAGTGTGAAAAAAAAATGCGAGGAGATTGTACGAGCATGCAGGTACAGACTAGTAAGCAAAGAAACATCCCTTGGGAAAGGTATCCAAAACCTCTCCTGCAAATGCCGTATGTTGGGCAGTCTCAGCTTCACACCTGAAGTCCTTAACCTCTGCTATCAAAAGCCAGATACTTCACAGGTCTCTCTCCAGGAAAGGCACACCAGCAGGCCATGGGGCACACAGCACTCACGCCGCTCCATTTCAGTGGCACACAACCACCTTCAGAACAAAAGGCAGCAATGAAGAGCAATTTCTGCATCCTTCTGTCTCCTCTTTTTCTCCTCTTCAGATGCAGAAGGAGCCTGTGGCTCTCGTGGGCACACGGATAGCCCAGACACTGGCTCACCTTTCTAAGGCTTTTCCACCAAGAAGCAACAAAAGAAAGTCTGGGAAGAACTGCCCTGTACCTGGCCCTCCTGCCGAGGGCAGTGCAGCGTGTCACAGCCCACAAGCACGGGAAGGAAACAGGGCAAGTACTGGGTGGCAAAGCTTTCAACAGCAACAGCTGTGACCAAATCACACCACCAGCAGAACACGTGCCAGCAATTCCCTTTTTTTCTCATCCCTATGATCAAAGATTAAAAGCATCTCAGGTAGCTAGCTATTCATCACAACAACTCAGGGAGAAAATACCCAACGGGAAGCAGAGCACGTGGAATCTCTGAAGTAAATGAATGCATTGCTGCTGAAAACCAGGTGGTTGCATTGCTCTGTACCACTGGTGTTGATTTTGGCTCAGTGCCTTCAGCACGTTATGAATATTGGAAGTCCCATGGGCCTCCCCACAGAGGACATGAAGTCAGCTCTCCTGTGAGCCTCCTTGGGTTTGTGAGATACCTAGGATCCACAATAAAGTGCCTCTTTTTCCTGCTCCTCTGATGCTGTCTCTTACCTCCTCCCTCTGATGAAAAATTCTCATTTTAAACACAGACAGGCCACAGCAGGGTGACAGAGTTACATTTTAAGTTGAAAAAGGGCTAGAAACTCTCTACTTTTTTGTCCTTGAAAAGGGAAGAACCATTTGCTGGTGCTGTCTTAGGATGGTGTTCCTGAGAATGCTTTGATAGCAAAAGCATTTATAACCTGGGCAATTTTATTTTAAAAATTAAAAGCTCAGATGCTAGGAACAAATAGGTTTGACTTCTCATACACAGAGGCAATCTCTATGTACAAGTCTCATTAAACTTCTATGAAAGTTAGTGGCCTTTGTGTTTTAAGCTACTTTTGGGAATAGGTGACTAGAAAGGAGTTGTTCCTGTGTGCTTTTAAAATGTGATTCTATCTACAACCAATTTCACCAGAACTCAGCAAACTAACTTGAAAACATCTCCCTCTCATACTTGTTACAGGGTGCTAATACACAAGAGACTCCCATTCAGCAGCTCTGCTTTTGTTTTCACTTTGCTTCAACATCGGTTTTAATTGAAAAATGTCCCACTATGCCCAAGCTATACATCAGGCCCAAAGAGACACCCTTCTGTGTTTCTGAAAAGGGAACCAGAAAGCAACCAACAAGTGCACTTGCAAGCTGTGGAATGGCTGCTATTTCTCAATAATGTACAAATTTACCACTATGGTAAATACATCAGAAGGGTAACTTGCTCTGTTATTTTTTGTTGTCCTTCAAACTCAGTACAAGAGAAAATCATGTGCCACACAGTTCTCATACCATGTTCTCAAATACAACCATGAAGCTGCCCTGCTCCATTTATGAACGTCCTAGTGAATGGAAGAACCTGAGCAGGGCTTTCTGCTCCACTTGGGCAGAGGCTGATGATCATTCTGAGAAACCACCTGAGTGCCCAGCAAAGCCCAAACTGGGGAGCTTCCACACTCCGATTTATTTCTCCTATTGGCTAAGCCTGGCTTTTGGATACAGAGGGAGAATCTTGCTCTTTGAAGAGAGATTATATTTGCAAGGCACAGTTCTCCCTCTTTAAGATGTCAGCTCCACTACTGAGGCAAATGAAGTTCAGGCATGAGAGGCTCTTTCCTAGATACAACAAAAAAATGCACAGGGCCAGACTTCATCACAGGCAGGCACCAAGGCTAGTGTCACACTAAAACCGTAGATATTTCAGAGTCTGATTGCTAAAAATAAGTTATTAGAAACTTTTAAAAAGGAAAAAAAAAGTCAATTTGGAATTCCTGGTAGGTAATCTAGCTGGATGTCAAATTCCAATCAGCTCAAAAGCTCTGTCTTTCAAATAACAAGGATCTTCTACAGTCTTACTACAACCCAACAGTGGCTGAGTATACACTTTGCACTTAATCTCCCCATACCTATCACACTGTGACACAAAAACAAACCAGTGAAAAAATCTAAACACGAAGCACGCATCCTTCCTGTAACAGCCTTCCCTCTGCTTGACTGTCTACAAGCAGACAGTAAAACACTGGTAAGAGAACATCCAGCAATACATGAGGCAGATAAAACCCCCTAATGTCTCCAAAGAGCTTGACAGGCAAAAAAGTGATACTGTGAAAGCCAGAGAAAGGGTTAAACCCAAAGGGGATCAGGGTATCGTGACTGTCAGTTTAACACACAGAGGACCCCGAGAGCAGAAGGCAGGCAGGCAGTTTGTGCATCACTTGTCCTATGAGATAGTTCACCACCCCCCGTCCTGTATTACCACCCAGCCACCCTCATGTAACAGCTTCTGGTCTCAATTAGCCTAGAATGAATTTGAACAGGTATCTCAAACCCTTGTGCCCCATGCAGAGATCTCGTTTTGGATAGATATACTTTGAGCACAAGTTATGGGTCCAGTGCAGCAGCACCAGATGAAACTTCCAGTCTTGACTTCCGGGGATGCCAGGAGGGGTGATCTGATAGTTCCTTCTAAGGGACTTCATGTGTGGTAGCTCAGTGAAATCACACCATTCCCCTTACTGACTTCTTACACCTGCAATCCAATGGAGCCTTTACACTTGCTTTACTCCAAGGAACAGCCTAACAAACAGCAGCAGAGTTAATTTGTCTTAGCATTGAAATCATGGGCTAAGCCATAAATAATGCTCTGGTCTTCAAGCAGATGATGAAGCAATGTTTACAGCTTTCAGACTAAAGAAATGTGTTCAATGTTTTTGTTTACTTACTGAAGGGGAGTGCTATCTCTGCTGACACAGATTCTGACCTGGTTTATCGACATTGGAAGTGCAGCTGTGTTACTCACTCTTTGGCAAGAGAAACTTTTAAAATCAGACATAACAATACTTTAGGGGAAAGAAACTGAGAACCTCCAAAATCCAGAATTGAGGTTTTGGAGGGGTAAGAAGCTACACTGACTATCAATTCCTTCCACACTCACCAAGAAACTTCTGATTGTCAGTCTTCAATAGTTAATGCTGTTTTAACAGAGAGGACAAGCAGGTATGACAGCATAATTGGGATTCCAGTACAACTGCAACTGCCTAAAAGAAAGTAATCGAATATTGTGATGCCAAAAGAGCTCTTTCCATTATTTCCTTTTCCAGAAGTATGAAAAACCTACTTGCAACTCAAGTGAGGCACAGCCCCCCAAATTGACATTTTTCAGCTACATGACTACTTCACTCTGAACTGCTCTTTGTGGCCTTTAAGAGAGGTATTATGGGGAAAAAGAGAAACTATTACCCTCCCTTGGCCAAAAAATGTAGCTGTGGCACTAAAAGGGTGACTGCAAGTCCTCCCCTGCTTACCTCAGTGCTCTTTTGCCCTGTCATTAATATGCTTATCTGTTTAGACTAAGATATTTAAGATACCCTTACAAAAGCATTTATTGGGCATAGGGACAACCTTGTGCTCTAAGTTTTCATGAAGTCCACCAAAGCAATGTTCTCAGGAATGCCACCCTTCCCTCTAAATTAATAACATTTACACAAAAGATTGTGGACAAACACCTCAGCACATCACTAGGTTATGCAGCAGAACTGAAAGCAGCACAACTCTGCAATTTATTGCAACCACTTCTACCTCAGGATGCATAAGAATAATAAGCAGAACATATAACTTTAAGCACTATCTATCTAGCTCATAAGCAAATTGCATCAAAAAACACTTTGTAACTGCAGCTCATCACCACTGTGCTGAAAAAACTTTCAACCTACATAGACTTGAAGCAGTGTTTCCCTACTCCTATTTCTGCATATTGTCTGAAAGGTAAATGAGAGATCAGGAAACTGAAAGGCTAAGCAATGCTTTATTTATTTATTTTAATGCAGAGCAGTTAAACACACAGTTTACATGCAAGAGAGGTCCTGAATTCCTTTGGTAAACTACCAAGGGGTTTTACATCACTGCACTCCATTACAATAAATCAGTGCCTTTCAGATAAAAATTAATAGTGACATTCAAGACTCTACCATCTGGCACATCTCTCTTTTTGGGGTAGAGTTGACTTGTAGCTTTAACTTTAAAAATATTTCTAGACAGTGGCAGAGCTCTCTGTGAAAGGGCTAGCATGGGACACCGAGACTGGACTGTTGTTGTTTGCACATTTAGCTCAATAACAGGGATTCCTGACCCATAAATGAGATGCCTCTGCAGACCAGCAGTGCTGATAACAAACACCAGCTGGTTCTCCTCTTCGGCACTGGTCAGTGTCTCTCACGTTTTATGAGGCAGCTGGAGCCTGTGCCTCACATCTCGTGCTGGAAGGGGGGGGTCCCAAGCTTTCTGTGCCCCGGACATTTCAAGAGGATGTTTACAAGTAGCACAGCCGAGGCAAAATCAAAACAGATGGTAGACAGATGTGAGCGGAGTCAGGAAGGGGAAAGCTGCCTGGAAATGTTTTTAGCAGTGTCGTTCTGTTTTACCCCAAAACACGCCACAGGTATCAGCAGGGAGTGGAGGAAGTCTTGCACAACCAAAAAAAGCACCTGCATCGTCTACATGGTGTCCCAGAAAGGCCTGAATTTTCATACCTTGATCAAACTACAGCCAAACTGACAGCACCTCTTTCCATTCCTCTGTATTACCATTTCCCTCCTGTTCAGAACACAACAGGTCACACACGATGGCAGCACTTCTGCTCCCTAATGAGGGTGCAGACCTTGCTCCAAAGGAGCAGGAGCACTGCACAAACAGTCATTAATCTTACATGAGCTCTGGACAATTATTACCCACACGTTACAGATAGACAACAAGAACCAGGCAGTAGAGGGTCATGCTTACAGGCACACAGGAGATAAGTCACTGATCTAAGGAGAGATGCCAGGGGAGCTACCTGCCTGCCTGTCCTCAGCTGCTCCAACTACTGCTCCAGGCTCTCTCCTGAATCCTGGGGCTTCATCGCTGATGTACAGCATCTGGACAAAGAAAGACAGGCACAGGTTATCTGCCAGCTATCAGGAAATAAGCAAATGTCAGATCTCCATCTTTTAAAATGAAATTTGCTCTGGTATGTCCTTACCAGAGAGCAGAAGATAATTTATTTCTTTAGAACAAAAACTTGAATATATCACCCTAGCAGCCTTCTGCATTATGACCCCCATACTAATCTTATTAAGAGAGAGGTTACTGGGCTCTTTGTTGGTGAACAGCACATTAATGAGATCTCCTTGAAATAATCCCATCTCTAATATGCAGGGAAAATTACATTTTCCAGCGTAATTACTATGTCAGTCAAAAACCCCAACTCTATCATTAATTGCTTTTCTCCAGATTCCAACAGCTTCTTGTCAAGCAGTAAAACCCCAGGAAGAGGAGGGGGAAAGAAACCCAGACAGTTCATCTTATTAAGTAAAACCAACAGCAGTTCTGGGAGGCTTTGCCTGGCTGGAGCCTGTTGTTTTCATGGTGGGAGCTGCAAACATTCAGGTAGGTTGGTCAGAAGTAGGTCACTTTGTTAGGGCACATCCATCTGCCACGTCTCCTCCCTGTTACGTCTCCTGCCCATCTTAGCCACAGCCCTTGGGGCACCTGAGTGGCACACAGCAGAGCTCATCCCCAGCAGTGGCCTGTGAAGCCAAACTGCTCTCCCTGTGAACTGTCAAGTCTCATAGATGAGACAGGGTCAAACCCAGTCATCTCTTGAGAGGGCTGAAAAGGAGAAACCAGTGTTATGAAGGAGAGCATGGTAAATCAGAAGGTGACACCCACGTCCTTCTTCTCAGCCATAAGCCAAGGACCAAGGCAACAACAAGGAACGAGTTATCTGTTATTGTATTTTAGATAAGACGCAAAGACATGGACATGACCAAAAGAAGCTGGTTCCTAGAGAGTGTTTAAAATCCCCTCAGGGCAGGGGATGGGGAAGGTGGAGGAGAGATGCTGCTGGGCAGAGGTCGAAGGCAAGGTGTCACAGGGGGAGTAAGACCTACCAAGGCAAGAGGATTTGTGTCCCAATGGCAGTAGAATGACCTGGCACCTGCAGCCCTGCCACTGACTTGCTTGCACTCAGTAAGTGTGTTCATCTCCCTTCTTAAATTTGAGGCATTTCCTGTTTGTCTTAAATAAATAAATTTTAAAGATGGTGAGCTCCCAACTTTCCATCTGGTAGCAAAAGGGAGCTGAAGATCTCTTTCAGAAACTAAACACAGGTAAGTGTGAATGAGGAAGCTAAACCTGACACTTTGCTTGTAAAAAATACTGCCATAATTTCTCTGTACTTTCATCTGCAATAAAAGCATAATGCTTTGTCTGAGAATGAAAACATTGTAAAACAATAAAATATTGGACTTCCACAGCCTCTGTCCTTGCAAACGTGCAAGTCAGAGTTTGGGCTTTAGTAAAACATCAACAGCTTTTGATCAGTAATCATTTGTCAGGTGTTTTGTGCAGGAAAAATAGGTGGCTATTGCTGTATATTGCTGTCAAACCACCCAGGGTTTCTCCTTTCTTCCCACCCCAGGTGTCTTTAAGGATAACTGACAGAACATCGCCTGTGCTTCAGGAGAAGCGTTAGTCAGCTCCAGCTGCCACACACCAACTCCCCAGACTGGATAATTGCAGACATAATTCTGACTCTACCAACACACCTAGTGCCTTACAGTGGGCAAGCTCCCACCCCAACGAGCCTGGAAAACAGTCCACAAGAAAGAATACACTTCTAACAAGCACTCGTTTTATAATGGACAAGCAAAGGCAGGAGCAGAAAAAGTAAGATTCCTGGGTTAAAAACAAATAAAAAATATATGAGAAAGAAGGTATTTGAAGGAAGGAAGAAGAAACCAAATTATGCCTTTTTAATCACTTTTCACTGAGGGTGAAAACAGGAAACAATTGCAAAATGTTAGCAAACAAAACTTACCCAGCAGCAAAAACCTTGCCTGCAGGGTAGGCATGCAAGGAGTAGGGGCCCTGAAACAGCTGCCCCAGAGGAAAGGAATAAAGGGACCTATAGCAACTGAGATACTTGAAAAGGGACAAGGAACAAAAAAGAAAATAAAAGGTGGATAACCCATCAAGGAACAGCTTTATTCTGAATAAAGCCAGCTAAGAGGTTTCCAGTCCACCTGACTAATTGTTGAGGTTCTGTTCTGCCAAAAGCAGAGGAGCTGTCCTTCATTAAAGGTTACCCCGTGCGAACTCTGTAAGAAGCCAGAAGTGCTACCTAGTACCTGCCCCACAGAGCCACAACACCTACATGGGTGGAATCCCAACAACATGAAACGAGTTTGCCATGTAAGAAGAGCAACAACTGAAGAAAGAAAAGCAGCAAAGCCTTGGCCACATTGTGAGACCCTCCAGACATGCAGACTGACCTGATCACGGGTACTTCCAGCCGAGCAGCAGGCAGCCTTCCAATGCCTCTGCCTTGTAACCACACAAGATCCTCATGCACCTGATATGCAGATAAGCTACTTCCATAACATACACAACAGTGCATCAACTGCAAGATGCTGAATTTCTCTATTTCAACCATTTTTAGTAAAGAAGTTGCAGAGACAGAAGACATGTAAGTCTCTCTTGGAGAACATACCACCAGGCCTGTTTCCTCCCCCCTCTGACATTTTATAGTCCCCTTTCCCAGGTGCTGACTGAGCTGCTAGCGAGGGTACACTAGAGAGGTTTCTCAGCAGCAGTCTTTAATCAAAAAAGCCTTCTTGCTGAGAGAGCCTGACCCACCCATTAACTTCTCCTGCAATATGCCATTTTATTACACTGCACATGAAATGCAATGCCTGGGGAGGGAAGAGGAGATGAAAATCATGCACCAATGGGGTAATAAATGGCTTTTCCTTTATCCCTAGCTGCTCAGCTTCTGAGAGACAGCTGAAAATAGAAACTCAGCTAGGAAGGTAGGAACAAATCCTTCATTTGTGGAAAATGTGGCAGCAGTGGCTGCTTATGGCCATGAGAAACTGCTCATGATCCAGTGAGGCAGGTTCAGGCCAAAGGACCAGGAGAACTTCCAGCAGTGACCTATGCCACCTCCTTCCCAGGTGCTGCACAATCTTGGCTCTTCCTACTCCCTGGGACAATGAGTCAGTCCCTGCAGCATTGGAAGAGGACAACCTTTCTCCCTTCCACTATTTGACACCCAGCTGTCAGCAGCACCTTTTGAGATGTCACCCTGATGAGCTGTGTATGTGCTGCACAAGTCATGGATGGCATTTTAAAAGATATTCTCCCAAGCCCAGAGAAACTCAGTAGCAGACTGCTACTATAGAGCCACCCAGCTCTCAAAAAAAGGGTCAGCAACATAAACTGGTAAGTCATTGCACAATTATGACTTATTTTTTAAATAGCTGAATCAATTAAAAAAAGAAAAAGAGATACTGCAGAAGTAATTCTGACATGTCCAGAGACCCCAACACAGCCAATACAAGGTCTGGAGCAGGATGATTTCCTCTAAAAGCCCTTCAGCTCTTTGCACTCCTGAGTATAGACCCTTTGTCTGGGGAATCAAATTCCCCAAATTCAGAGAGACAGGTCAGGGGAGCACTCACAGAAACTTTAAATTAGCATGGCTGCATAAAAGTCTTTCGAATGTGCCTTTTTTTTCCCCATGCATCTGATTCCTTAACTGCTTCCATAAAGATAAATCTGTGGGGCTTGAGGTTTCTTTGATTTTAAATACTATGTTATATCAGATGGGAAAACTTGGTACTTCAGAATCACAACATGGTAGGGGTTGGAAGGGACCTCTGGAGATCATCTAGTTCAACCCCCTGCCAAAGCAACTTCACCTAGATGAGGTTACACAGGAATGATCAGATTACCTCAAGTTAGTCAGGAAAAATTAATGCATTTAAGACTTCACTCAGGCCTGCACCTCCTGCAACACAAACCAACAAGATTTTGACAAAGATGCCACAATGTATGTTCCCAGATAACATTGAGTGATTTCATCTGATTTTTCTTTTGTTTGCTCAATACAAAGTCCACTACCTGGGCTGGATCACAAAATGAATATGAAATTTTATTATCAACAGTATAATAGCAGCAGGAGCAAAGAAAGTTGAAAACTGTATGAATGTTTAATATTGGGCACTAAGGAAAAACACTTTCTCCTCCTCTTTTATTTATTTTCTGGGGCTTTTCTAAAGCTGAGATCTCCCTCAGCCTGCCCAGCCTGACAATCACTTCAGTGATACCCCATTAACAGGAACGGCCTCACAACCAAACCCACACAAATCAAGAGTCCACTGGCTAATCATTAAAACGGGTCAGACCCTCATTACAGATTACTGCCCCATCCATCCTGACAGAGCCACTGAAAGAGCCCTTGTCCAACGTGCTTTAATTAAACACAAAGTGGGACGAGCAACATGCAAAAACTGAAAACAATGCGGTCATGAAAAAATTGCCTGGGTGTTTGAAGAGGCAACCACATCTTTGGCAAAAATAAAATTAATAATTTGACCCTCTCCAAGGACTTCCATTTTTTTTTCATGAACGTGGGGGCTTTCAGTTCCCAGCTGTTGTACTGACTATTTTTGGATGAAACGCCTGATCATTTATTGCTAAAACTCTACTCAACTATTAAAATGAAAATATATCAAAGAGAAAGCTAGGTCAGAGCAAAGCACTTCAGTCAGCTACCTGTCTGTTAGGTAAGAAAGGAGCACCACATTCTAACTCCTCAATAAAATCCTACCTCAAATCAGGCTGAGAAAGTAGCTCACTGATTCCTGCTGCTTTACTATGATGAAACAAGATGTTAATGTCAACAGAACCCAAAGGTGCTACCGGCAGCTCTGAAGGGGATGGTAAGACAGCTGATATTGGTATTGAGCTCCCTGACTCCAGAGGGATGTTGTGTCAGGGCACTGAGCCATTCTTACTAATAAGTAATTCCCAGATTGCATAAATAATTATCAGATGCTTTCTGCCATAAATCAAGCCCCCAGAGAAATCTCTGTACACACCCAGAGACAGATGTTTACTGTGAAATTTTTCTCCCTGTGCCCCATCTCTTCTCCCTCCAGCCACTACCAATGACTTTACAGGCATATCCCCAGCAAGCACTGGAAACCCCTATGAGGGAAGAATGTCCCAGCAGCCTCTCCAGAGCTTCCACACAGCAGGGTCTTCCACACTGCCCAGAGCAGCCCTTAGGCACCTCAATACCCCACCTTTCCCACAAAAACCTTTGTAGCACAGTTGAGAAAAGGCCTCAGATAACTGCCCTACCCCATACTCACTTGTCCCTTCATGCCCCATTGACTAACTCCACAGCCTTGAGTAAGGGCTCACTGCCTGATGGTGCTTTTCACAGGCAGGAGAGAACCAGCCCCGGAGCTGAGCCCCTACGCTAGCTCTCCTCTGCTCTCCCAAGATCTGTGTGCACCTAGGAGCTCATGTGGGCCAGAGAAACCAGTAGCTCCCTATATTGACTTGGTCCATCTGAACACCCAGACGGCATTGTGGAGCACAGCTGGGTCTTTCCAAAGACTTTAGGACCAGAACATACTCATTTTCATGTCTTGCAGGCCCTCTCCATCACCTCACTGGGGTCTGACTCTGACTGAGATACCCTGAAGTCTCATGTGCTGTTTCTTACAAAGATCACAGAACTTCTGCTATAGATACCTGGGAAAAAAAATCCAAACCATCAAACAACAACCAACCATATTGTGTCTATCTCCACTTGCATAATAAACTGGGGGGAAAAAGGCCACTGTCACTGCTGCTCAAAGAAAAGCACTTACCTCAACAGATTAATATAGAGGGACTGGAGGGAGAGGAATTTGCCTTGTTGCTCAGCCTGGTTTACTCTGAGAGGTGACACTCAAGCAATGTTGTCACTGGTAAGATTGATAAAAGCACCTAGCACTGCAAGGAAATCCCTCAAGCAGAAGCACCCCTCTGCCAATGGCATTTGGCTCTTCAGAGCGTTCAGCATTCCTTATGAAGGACACCCCGATCCTTTCCCTTCAATGTATGCCCGTAAGCACAGCTTTGTGTCTGTTCCTGGGGTGTGTGCCACTCTGGGACAACCCATCCTCTTCTCAGCAGTGTTTTGAACACACTCACAAGTCTGTTTCTTGCTGTTCATGGCTGTGTGGGAGCTCAGCACCAGGCTAGTCGTGGCTCTGGGCAAAATAGTCAGTATTTGGCTGGCAATACTAGAGACCTTGGTGAAGAACAGAAGAACAACAGCACAAGGCTCCACCCTGTTTTTAGCTATGGCCCCGTTTTCCATCCTTGAGACACTGTGGGACTCGACCATTGACACCATTGCACAGGTTATCCACGGATATGAAACATGCACCATAACCAAACAGCCAAGTGGCTAAAGCCTCTCTGGTACAGAGGATGATGGCTGAAATAATCATAGAATGGTTTGGGTTGGAAGGGACCTTAAAGATCACCTAGTTCCACCCCCCCTGCTATGTCAGGGTCACCTTTCACTAGACCTTGTTGCCCAAGGCCCCATCCAACCTGGTCTTGTGCACCTCCAGGGATAGAACATCCACAACTTCCCTCGACAACCTTTTCCAGTGACTCACCACCTTCAGAGTGAAGAATTTCCTCCTAATTTCCAACATAAACCTCCCCTCTTCCAGTTTCAAATATCAATATGGGGAAGTCTGGTGGATTGAATGTATTATAGCACACTTCCTCAAACCCACCATGGCTTCCCTGAGAGGAGCAAGGAGTTGGGTTCAATGATACTTATGGGTCCCTTTCAACTTGAGATACTCTGTTTCTCTGGGCAGAGACAGGAGGCCTGGTGTAGTTGCACCAGCAAAGTGTGGAGTACATTTACATACCACACACGTTCTTGGAGTGGGGTCACTCAAACCATGCCAGAGGATACTACATGGGGATGGATCAAGCACTCCTGAGGTTTGCCCACGGCATACAACTAGGGTGCTCTCAGGATGTTGAAAGTTGCTTCAAAGCCTAGTTATGATGTAGGTATGTCCTGAAGACAGCTACCAAACCCCCTGTAACAGAATAGCCTAGAAGTTACTGGTTTCCCAAACCTGAGCAGCTTTTCATGAACAATTAACATCAAAAAGGAAGACAGCCTGCACAGGCCAGAGGGACTTGCACCAAGGCATTGACTGAAACCCTTTGACATGGCTGCATTCCCTGTGTGCTCTGCTGTTCTCCAAAAAGCAACAGAATGCCCTGCCTGGCTGCCTGCTGCTCTGAACAACCCTCTCACCTCCTCACTACAAGAACACCACTACAACCAGAGTAGGGTCCTTCACTTTGGACAAGGACAACTGACCAGCTGTGGCTTCTGAAAAATCTCTCCTCCTCAAAGACAGTGCTGAACAACATAACTGAGAACACAAAGAAAAGAACTAGTGGCTTGAGAAGCTGGTCAAGAATCTCTCAAATCTTACTTTGGTTTCTGCCACCGTTGCCTCTAGAAACTTAGCAAGACTTCCTAGTTTCTATTTCTCTATATGTCAAATGGATGAGATTTGTCTTCTGGAAAGTGCTTCAAGTCATGTGAACAACACCGAGCCAAGTATTGTTACTTGGGTTTTTATTACTGCCTGTTCTGAAAGCTGATCTTGTTTTCCCCTTTTTAAATAAATGTCCAAAAGCTATGCTTAAAAAGTAAACAGCATGTAGGCAAGTCCACTGAAGATGCTAGGAAGATGCTACTAGGAAAAGAAAGCAAGAGGATTTATGGATAAAATTGCTGTTAAATCCAAACTACCATCAATTAAGATGGCCTCATTAAATCAATACAATAAGCAATTAACAGACCACTTCACACGGTCTCTTTTGGAGGAGAGTCTGTCAGAAGCATGCTGAAGGTCACAGAGCGAGAGCCATGATTACTGAGCTGTTTATTCTGAAAATTAATTACTACTTTGTTTCATTAGAAATTAAACCAAAAGAAAAACTTGCTTAAATTTATACAAAACACTTTATTCTTCTATGAGAGGAGAAGAGAGCTCAGCTTATCTGCACTATGAAAGGACTCCATGCCCAAGCTCTACATGAATGCCCCAACATCTCTTTGAATGACGAATGGCTACATGCTCCCACATCCCATGCTTCCCTTGCCTCATGCCACATGTCTGTGTTTCTTCACAAATGCACTGAAATTAAGATAATGCAACAACAGAGCAATGGACCAGTAACCGAGAAAAGCAAAGAAGCAGCTGAACTGATGCTCTTGCTCTTTGTGCTACAAAGTGGCTGGAGAAGCACTTTGTGTGTCCAACGCACAAAGGATTAATGAAACAGATGCTTCAAATCAGAAGATGTTGCTCAGGTCTCCAGTATAGACACTTTACTCAGTGCCAACTATCTCTAATAAAAATGCTGATGTTAAAGTCAAAACAGAAGCCAGAATCTCCTGTTATGTATACCTAGGGAGATTTAGAACTGTTTTGATTAATTTTTGAATTATGCTCTTCTCACCTCAGCAAGAGAGCAACCAGACCTGTCTTCCCAGCATGGGAAGGCTGATCAGCTCTACAAGAGCAGAGTGGCATTGCTAAATCCAGGCTATCCCTCCATGAAGAGTCCTGGCAAGGAAGCACTGGAGGTCTGTATTCTAACAACTGCAGACTGCAAAGATATAATTGGCTGAGTTTCCAATTATTTTGTGCTTTTTTTTGTGTACAACTTATTACTAAAGCAAAGTATGGCTTGTACTGGGGATAGGAAGAGTGATATGAGCATTATATGAAGCCTGTAAGCTGTAATATTGCTTTTTGATATCTGAAAGAGAAGTAAATACTTGCCCATCAAATCAAGCAAACCACTTGTTTTTTCATCATGCCAGGATGATTTTGTGCTGGGGCTTTTTCACGACATCTGCTGTAGTTTAACATTTTCCCTTCAGATTAAGCAGGGGAAGGGTAAAGCCAAGCTGAACAGAAAGAAAACTCAGGAAGAGCAGAAAGAGAATTGAAAAATGTTTCTTCAAAGCAGAAGGCTTCCTGTTTAAACCTTTTCTTTGTGAAAACCCTTTTAAAATGACTAAGCACTTGTTAAATCTCCATTTCCAACCACATCAATATGCCCCTACTCAAGCCACTTCTAATCAAGCTGAGACAGAAGAAGGGCAGATGGAAAGACAATGGACAACTACTCCCCGGTGGCAAAGCTAAGCTATTAGCTCAACATTGGTTTGTGTAAGGTGAGCAGATTGCTCTGGTTCGTAATTTATTCTTCTGCTGGGATCCTGTTAACATCTCTTTACTGTGATGGAGGCAGCTTCAGCTCCGCTTGGATTCACCAAAGCAGTCCAGCACCAAATGGGTGCCCAATGTCACTTTTGGAAGTTATTTTAACAACAGAGATCATCCCTTACACATAAAATTAAAGGCTCTTTGTAAGTGAGGCTGCAAAAACAACCCTTGGCCATAAAAAGAGAATTAGAGGCCATAAGGTCCAAAAGGCAATATTAGGTCCATACACTCTGCTCTCCCAGAGTGTTCAAGGCTCATTTTGTCCTTGTCAATTTTAGGTGAGTCTTTTCATCTTTCTTAGGGATCTCAGTGATGCTTAGAATAACTACTCACTGGATCTGGGAAAATGAGCAATGTGGAAAGCAAGCACGGTTTCTGGCATACCACAATGTATGAGCATTGCCAACACAGTAATGGCTAAAGGAAACACTATGAGATGAACCATTTGTTATGTTGCAGAGAGGATTGAAGATAAATGGCAAAAGCAAAGCCATTCTGAGTTAGCCATTAAGGCAGAAATATTGGCTTTTGCATTTCCAGAGGAGTTTTCCTCGTGCTACAGAACAGCAATAAAACACAAAGCCCACTCAGACAATAGCAATATAAGATGCAGAGAAGGGGAAAGGCCAAGAACATCAAGGAAAAAGACATTTCACAAAGGGTACATGTTAACATCCATACAAACTTCTGACTTTAAGGGTTTTAACTTTAAGATACGGACTTTTATATAGAGTAAATCATGTGAACTAGAAAGTTGATGCCTTCTAGCAGGTGCCGCCTCCTACTAGAAGGAACCAAATGCCCCAAGCTTGGGTCAGCACTTCCCACTTTCAGATAGGCTTCAGTCTATGGAGAGGGTGAAGGAGGAGTTATGGTGTCAGGGGAAGACTTTCCATTATTCCCAGAGTTCTTTGTTGGGATGGAAATAGCACAGGTCTCCCTCCCCAGTGCTGTTTCATTGGTACCTATGGAGTCAGACTGCCTTGTCCTGTTACTCCTTTCTCTGCTGCAGCAGCCAGCCTCATTGACAGCAGCCACAGAGCAAGTAAAAATGGTCTCACACACTGAGTTGCAAATTATTTCTAAAACCTGTTGCCAGGTCCCTGGGTGCTGCAGCCTCTGATACAAATTTTGCAGTAGTCTCAGGTATATCCTATTTGCAAGGCTTATATTTAACTAACAGAACAGCTCCTGATTTTTTATTTTTTAAAGCAAACTATCTACATAGAGAGACAGACTATAGCTGTATATATTGTGATTATATAAAAATATATACATCGTATACATATAATTTCTAAGATTCTTATTCTGACAATTGTATCTTTTCACATTACTACATAAGATAAAGGGGCAGAGATAGAAGGAATAAACACTGCCTGTAATTGTTTGTAGCAGATAGAGTATCACACAGTCTGTGGCTCAAACAGTTCAGACTAGTAGACAAACCACAGCCACAGTTCTTAGTGTTATTTTTAACTGTGTTCTGCTCAGGCTGTCTTGTCACTGCTCTCCATCTCTGAGACACACGCATTAAACTGCAGTCCAACAGTGTTATCAGCACCTTTGTCAACAAAATATACTTGTCTCCCTGGGATGGTGAAACGCGTGTCACGAATGAGATTTCTGGAGTTCAGCAGCAATCTACAGGGAAGCGTTAATTAGAACAAGGAAGATCAGCAGACAAAAGCTAATTAGCACCAAGGAGTGTCGTAGGGCAGCTCTGCAGAGGCAGCACTCCATTACTGGCTTCTAAGAAGATAGCATTCTTGTCTATTTCCTGGCTTTTGACTTAAAATTACATTAAAACATATGCTACCAGACCAAGAGTCCCACAACCACACAGCAAGAAGATCTGCTTTTTCTCCATCACTCTTCAACTCACCCTCATCACAACATTCAACTCAGTCTATCCACAAAGTCAAAGATTTTTCAAGATTTCACCCAGGTAGGAGAGGGTGGATCTTCAGAAAGGTGTGCATCCCTCCTAAGCCTCAGCTGGGCTGACAGTCTATAAATGCTACCAGTTTCCTTGGAAAATCTAAGAACATTGGGTGTAAGTGCAGAATTAAACAAAACAGCTTCAGTGCAGAACAGCAAGGAGTTCTAAAAGTCCAGCAGGAATCTGGGAAAAAAAATAGAAAGCCATTCAGCATGTCAGCTGATGAGCGTATAGCTTAAATATTGCTGACTGACATTAATGCTTCAAAAGTGTCACATCAGATGTTCTGCAGATGAATCCTCATTTTTCCCCAGATGCAACCTATCAGATGGACTTGTGCACAAGTAATTCTGCAAGCAGATAAATAAGGGGCTGAAGATGCCCCAAAAATATGATTAAAAAATAGAGTAATATGAAGCACCGTATTCAATGCTTCTTTCTCACATTCCTGTGCTCATTAATTTCCTCATTTTTAAGGGAAAAGAATTCAAACTGAATTCAGGTTACACATATTACTAGTAACCAATGGGTCAGCATCCACAGTTTTCCAGCTTCTGGCTTATACCTATAAAATTGAAAGGAATACTGTAAGCTGAAGAACCCACACCCACAAACACCTAAGGCTTCAATAACCCTATTTGCTAAATTTTGCTTTTGTATCATGGCTATTTAAAACACTACATGTCCAACAGTTCATATTTCTCTCTGCCAGCAGCCCAAGCTCCTGCTTAATTCAAGTACATAATTCCTTTAATAAACACAACAATGCTAGAACTCTTTGGTATCTTGTCCTCTTACTACTTTTGGTCAAGAACTTACCTCAGCTCATGGTTCCAAGGTTTCTTCTCCACTCCAGTCAAAATGTGCTTAACAAGCATGGAAGAATGTAGCGTTAAAACTGGTTCCTAAATAAACAAAAGTCAAAGTACAGGTCCAGCCAAAGCTAATGGGAGCTGTGGATGTGTAACACACACTAAGAATAAATCATTTTATTGTTCTTTTGGATACATGTGTTTGAGCATTTTAACAATCTTTTGGCACAAATCAGATTAGAAGGAGTTTTTTCAACATTAATGCTGTGATCAGTCCCTCCCGGCCCATACAAATTTCTAAAAGCATCTGTTCTCAAAACTGAATTTCAGATATCAAAGGAGGCAGGACTAGAAAAGCAGAGGGGAAATGTGTTATTCCCCGTGTTCTTCACCTTGGCTCTGGAGGAAAAGAAAAAAAAAAATAAAAATGGGAGAAAGACGAGGGTGTTGGGTTCTGCACTTTAGAAAATCCTCCCTTCTGAACCAAACACTTAGCAACAGGAGAGTCTATTGCTCTCTGTCATTAGGGGAGACCAGATCATACAGTCTGGTGGCTGAGGGAATCACCCTCACATATGACTGGGTCAAGAAGGAGCTAACAGGCCAAATGATTTTATTACTGCATTTAGATGGTGCAACAACACAAGATCACAGCAGTTTGTGAAGGACTAAAATACCCGTACACCCTCTTCAAGCCCTGTTTTCTTTCTTTTTGCCCTAGTAGAGAACTGGGACCAATGTTATCCACTCCCAGTAACACCATGGTACCTGCTGCTATTGAAAGGAGCTGATGAGCTCTCCATTGTGTACTGAAGCAGATGGTGTGCAAATACCAGGAGCCTAATGATATCCAGCATTTCAGAGATCCCATCTCTTATTCATAGCATAGTTTAAATTAAACCGCAAATGCTGCAAAACACATAGGGACAGATCCTTTCTTCTCACAAACCATTGCAATAAGAACAAACTCCAGTCAACAAAAACAGAGGTGTAAAACAAGTATCAGAAGAGAATCAGTGCTCTTTGAAGCCATGCATGCTACAGAAGGTACCAAGATTACTTATGTCAGGTGATCATAACTACACCAATCACACAAAATCAGTGCAGACTGGAGTTTTTGCAACTAGCACACATAAAAACCACTTTTTCCCCTGCTCCTCATTACTTTTCACCCAGAGGAAAGCAGAGGGACAGAACTGTACTAAACAAGCCTTTATTTCATAGAATTATAGAATGGTTTAGGTTGGAAGGGACCTTTCAAGATCATCTAGTTCCAACCCCCCTGGTCACAGCAAGGACACCTCCCACTAGACCAGTACCTCATCCAACCTGGTCTTAAACACCTCCAGGGATGGAGCATCCACAACCTCCCCGGGCAGCCTGTTCCAATTTCTAATTGTTTGGACAATCTGGAAGGGAATTATGTTACATAAACCAAAGCAGTCATGCAATTTAACATGCTTTTTTTTTTAACATGCACAATTAAGCAACCTAAACATCTACAGCATACCTCAGCACACCTCAGACCACATCAAGAATTTGCCTTGTAGGTCAACAGAAGACTTGTCGGACAGTAGTTTGAAAGACATTACATTAAGGAACCTTTGCTAACAGATAATTTTCTTATCGCTATTTAAGCATTTAGATGAACTATAACAATGTAGATTGCTTCCTCCTCTTGCTGTTAATTCCTCATCATCCATCAGGGCAGGGACAGAAATCTGGCTGGATATAGAATCACACTCTATTTTTCACTTTTCTACCACCCTTGTGATCAACAACAAGAGACAGGCTTGCAAAAGACCTGAGATACAGAGTAAAGCACAAAGCCTGTGGTCAAGCGAAAACCAGTTAGGCTCTTAGGAAGCAAATCCCTTCCCCAAGACTATTCACCAGACTGCAGGCTATGAGAGACAGAATTCTAAAAACATTATTTTCTTTTCATTATTATTGCTGCCTCTTTCTTTTTTCCCTTTCTCCCAAGAGAAATGGCTAAGGGAAACACTGTTACTGTTGTTTAAAGTTCATTTTAATTCTGAACTCAGAGGAGAGCACAAGTGATATTCAGGCTTGCAATCCATTTCATTATTTTGCCTGTGCTAACACAGAGACTCTGAAGCCCGGGTCAGAAGCATCACATCATTGGACTTATTTGAACGAAGAGGAAAAAATACAAAATATTTGTTTCTTCTACCTCCACTCCAAACACATACACCATTCTAAAAATGACTTTCCTTTCCCCGTGAACAATAAAAAGAGCAGTCCTGTGCATCATCAACTGCATACCCAAGAAAGGAGGGATCAGATACAGATTTGTTTCATACCCAATCAAAGGCTACGTGTGGCATAAGGCAATCCACACTTCCTAAAACATCCGTGAGTGGGACAGTGAGTGGGACACTGGTATAATTGCTCTGAAGTATGGAGGTTTGAAGCATGTACTGATTTGCACCGTTGGTCTTGGAAAGAGAAGGCCAGCTCCTGTATAAGCATCCTGACCCGCTTGTCAGAAACCTGCACTAGGTCTGACTTGATGCAATATGATTTAAGCTCTTACAGTTGCATAAACTGACTATGAACTGACATATGATAGTGAAATGCACCTATTATCAAACTCCTAGATCAGAATGGTGGCTTTCTAATCTAGTTTTACTCATCTGAACAGTAAAAAAGTTGCTTAGAGTGTCTTTTGAACTTATTGTGTAATGCTGCTGCTATGGTTTCTTGCAGCCATACGGGTAATTGGGAGATCTTGTGTAGCACACAATTGCTCTGATTTGGTCCTCTCTTCATATATACTGGGTAGAAGAGCAGAATTAAGGATCAACTTTTCTTCATTGTTTCAGTCAGACCAGGAAACTTCCTTCAGACTATTTTATTTTAATAATTTCTTCATGGTGTGGGAAGTTGTAAGGGCCTTGGTGCACCTTACCTGATTGTATTGGTACAACTGAGTCCACGCATCTCTACTGGAAACCTTGTGGTGCACACACCAAAGTCCCTAATAACCCAAAACCTATGCTCCTATGGTTTCTACCCAGATGTAGTAAGGTAAAGGTAGCAAACACCCATTTTGTTTATCCTCAGCACTCCAGGATGTGTACCATTCCAAAACGTAGAAGGTACTTCAGGACCCATAAAGTCATCTTCCATTATAACCTCTGAGAAACAAGCAGGACAATGCTACTTAATCTGCCGCTACTCACAA
This sequence comes from Brachypteracias leptosomus, assembly GCA_013401335.1. NCBI lineage: Eukaryota > Metazoa > Chordata > Aves > Coraciiformes > Brachypteraciidae > Brachypteracias > Brachypteracias leptosomus. Next base: position 188,416 of record VYZX01018518.1, read on the forward strand.
ATCACAGCCTGTACATAAGAGTGAATCCAGTTCACATAGCTGAAATGCAGAGATACAACAACATACTTACTGAGTTATTAATGACCTGTAATATGGTAGTACCCGAGGTCCCAAATCCCACGCTAGGCACGTTTCACGTAAGTCCTCTAAAGCCTGATTCAAAAGTGCAGAGACTTTCATACACAAAACCCAGGAGCCCCTTCCCTAACACTTGGAGACAATCACTTGCTGCTACAAATTCTACTGTACAACCTGCACTTTAAACACAAAGCCCTCTGGTGCTAGCAGTAATGATTTGGATTAGCACTGTGATTCTCCCACTGCCAGGGAAATAAAAATCTCAGAGTACCACTATCAGAGATTTCTGTGGCGACTCAGTGAATAATGGTAAAAGCAGCTGCAAAATAGCAAGTGAACAAAGACTACAGAGATATAACAGTGACTCAACAACCTTTCAATTCAGCTATTAAACTGTCTGCAGTTCCCTTTAAGCCGCAGGTGAATCAAAAGTGACTGAGCAGAATTGATCTCTCCCTAGACCATTAAAAAAAAGTTGAAGTTTCCATGCACGCTTGCTGGGTTCTTTCAAATCTGAGGTTCATAAAAATTCCTCCCTGCTGTAACACCAATGGACTGAATGTCCAATGAACTGAATTTCAGCAGAGTTGAATACTGGAGGGCTGAGTTAAAAGAATTATGTGAATTAAAAGTGTATATATTGAGACTATAAGCTTCCAGTTGAAATATGTAAGTCCTTGGGAAATACTGATCTTGAACTGTAGACTCTCTTGGTCTCGTGCCAAGCACCTATGCAGTGCTAAGCACACAAGGTACATGCCGCCTATGGAGCTCTGACTGATGGGGTGACTTTTGGTTTTAAATTCCATACTAAGACCACAGATAGTCAAGCAAGTGAAGCAGTCATTTTATGGAATTAGCACTAATTTAAACACCTATTTAGGAGCCCCATGTGAAGAACAGGATCCACGACTTTGGCTTAGAAACCTGAAGCCCCAACTGATACACGCGCATCCAGCAGTTGTGGTGTTTTATTATTTGAGAAGAGCAAATTTCCTTGCTTTGCAACAAATGCTGAAACTAGAAACAGCAAGGGTTTTATGAAGCTTTTGCCGAGCGAAGGACAAAGTAAAACAAATTGGTAAGTGGAATGATTAATGTGGAAAAGTCAAAGCCGTCTGGGGAAAAAACAGAAACCACATCACAGGTTTTTAAAGTATACAAGAAAAATACAATCTGTACATTTTCCAAATGTTTGGATAGGCTTCTCTTCTCCTTCCCACAACCACAGTTTCTCCTCAATATCTTTGTGTTTTGGATTCAGACCAGGACTATAGAACCAGAGGTGTCATATGAGATTTATGTCAGGTGCGTGAACTATGAAATTTGTCTGTAAGTGAATTCTGGATGGCAGTTTATCCAACCCAAACCTTCGCTACATGATTCTTAGCACTGAAGTGGGCAGGCACTGAAAAAGAACAAGGCATAATATTTCCCCTCCAGGAAACAGAAAGAAAAACAAGTACATTCTAGGACATGCAGAAATCTCAACATAACTAAGAATAACATTGGGATGTGAGGTTTTTGTCTGCATAGATTGCTAGCTCTAAGAACAAGGTTACTAATGGGAGCTGATTATCAGATATGCCTATTTGAAGAATAACAAGAAACCCAGTTGTTTCAGCTGTTAGGGTTGCTGCTCCCTGCAAAATTCTTTCTTTTGCATTTCAATACATCTCTGCTAGCCCTCCTATGCGGTATGGAGTTGAGGAGAAATTTCAACTATTCTTCACCCACCTCTCTCTAGGACATCCAAGTATCAGTCAGCACAGCAGATCCAGAAAGGCAGGGCTTTAAAATACAGACTCAGAGTTCCTCAAAATAAAGAGCAGCTCATATCTCCATGCAATCAGAATCATTAGTCCTACTACACCCTCTCATCTGTTTAGTTCTTTTTTCTAAGAGACTGATTTCATTTTTGTCTTCCTTGGGTTTGTTGGAATTTCTCCATATACGCATCTGTGCCAGAAATCGAGTTTCTAGACATGCAATTACTCAAAATGACTTACAGCCTCCACATGAAGAGCTATAACATTAGGGGAGTTCAACATCAAGCTTGCTTTGTCCAAGTAAGAGCGTGGACTGCTCAAACCATCATTGCTCTTTCACTATGTACCTAAGCAGAATTTTGAATATAAAGACTTCAAAACATAATTGAGCAAATCTATATCCAAAATCTGCCTTGTATCAGGCAAGAAGGGAAATCCTTCACTGATCTACCCTCCACGCACAGCCATCCAGGACCCAGGCAACAAGGAGAAAGCTTAGAGATGCACAGGCTCTTGGGGATCTAGATGAATTAAGAATGGTGTCAGTAGTATTACAGAATCATAGAATGTTAGGGATTGGAAGGGACCTTGAAAGATCATCTAATCCCATCCCCACACCAGGGCAGGATCACCTAGACCAAGTTGCACAGGAACACATCCAGGTGGCCTTTAAAGGTCTCCAGAGAAGGAGACTCCACAACCTCCCTGGGCAGCCTGTTCCAGTGTCTGTCACCCTCACTGTGAAGAAGTTTCTTCTCATATTTAGGTGGAACCTCCTATGTTCCAGCTTACACCCGTTGCCCCTTGTCCCATCATTAGACACCACTGAAAAGAGCCTAGCTCCATCCTCCTGATGCTCTCCCTTAACATACTTCCCCTTAACTATTTCTTTTCCTAGAGACACAGGTGCAATATTACATCTACAACAGTTCTGACTTTCAAAAAGCATTATTGCAGAGAAGTAACTGGACTACAAGGGAGCTTTGACTAGCTGGGTGTCCCTGTTTGACAGCTGAGTTATAAAAATGACGAAGCGCTCTTTCACTTTTTATGAAGCAACAGCATCTCTCAAGAATTTTAAGTATAATACACCAGAAATCCAGTATTAAGTGGCTGAAGACATATGGCTTTTTGCCCCTCATAACCAGTAAAAATACATGGGCATCTAAATGTAATCACACAACTTATCCTGCTTTATTACTCACATCATGGCTTATCACCCTGGATATTAGTGGCATTTGTGAACATATTTAATGCTGATATAAGAAACAGAAGGGTAAGCCAAAGAGAAATCCACTTTACCTGTTCTTGTGTTCTACTTCAGGTTTGATCAAGACCAGCTTACCGAAGGCAGATCTTCAGTTGCCTTTAGGTTTCTGCTGTTCAGATTTGCAACATGGACCAGGATTTCAGCCAGCACCGCAGTCAGACAAGCAGCAGCCGCTGCTTCCCACAGGTCCTCAAGGCAGAGATCACTCTGCTCCTCCTGCCAGAACAGCTGCCATGCTTTATCAAACTCCTGCTGAATATACATTTTTGCCTCTCCAGGTTATCTGCAGGTCTTAGGAGAGAAAAATCTCTTTTTAGAAAGTCTACACTGTTCATCCTCAAAGGACAGCCTGGAGGCAGGTAAATGTAACCAAAACAGATAACTGAACTTTGTCTATACTCCTGGACATGGACCAGAACAGAGTCCATATCAGACCAGGTCTTGATGAGGTGGGTTTCACCCTCAAACTCATTCCTCCCTTCCTTGAGTGAATCCTGATTGTCCCCCAGAAATACAGCACTTACAAATCCATGGATACAGCACAGACCTGCTACCAGACCCAGAAGGCAGCAAACCTCCGTTATCTGTACAGAACCCATTTTATTCCCATGCTCCAGGGTACTTATGAACCTCTGTTCCTACTGAGAAGAACATCAGCACATGGATAGTCCGATGAGCACTGTGAAGAATTGTTTCTGGAAAACAACAGCCCCGCTAAGAATTAATGTCTGACTTGAGACTGGTGGATATAGAGGTGGGATAAGCTAAAGCTGTGGAGGCTTAACAAAACTGACGCGATCAATTACCAGATAATGGCCAATTCCAAGTGTCTTATCACAATTGCTAACAATTAGGCTACAATGAATGAAAAGAAACTTCATTAATAGTAATTTGATTTTAACAGAGAAGATTTCAAAAACCGGTATTAAAAAATGGACTCAGTAAAAAAGTAGTTATAAACACCTACAGCACAAGGGTGGAAAACCATTTTCCCAAGAAAACTGTATCGTTCCTTCACTGCTTCAAGACTTCCTACACCTTACATACAAAAAAATTGTTTGATGACAATCCATTTTATTTATTCCTGGAAAAAGTATGCGAGTGAACAGAGGTAGTCTGTGAACCTCAAGCAGCAGAACCTGGCAACGTTCCTATGGCATGTAGGTACCAGTGAAGGACCATGTAGGGCAGAGTTCATGGTCAGACAGACTATCTCAGATTAGACCAAGCAGTAGAGGTGGGAGAAGCAGAGAGGCTTTTGGGCAGAGAAATAGTAGTTGGATGCTGTCTCTGTGTTTGAAAGCATCTTTGACTTTTCCAGCTATATTTGTTGGTTTAATACAATAATCACAAAACAAAACCTTGGATTACCTGTGTCCTTAGATTGTCACAACTTTGACAACACACCAAACAAAAATAATCAATGGACAAAACAAATCGTGTTCAGAAACTGGATAGTAACTATAGGTTCAGCACGTTCCTAAATTTAAAGCCTATTAAAGTGATTTTCTTCCTTGAGACAGTATATTCTACATGAGGTCACAAAGTCCCAGAGACGTGAAGATTAGTTTCATGACTGATTTTCTGGTTTCATCATAGTGACACAAATAAACACACAGTTTTATTTATCAATTAATTATCTCTCCCCTCCCCATGAATTAAGAGTATGCAAGATTAGTACACAATAATTTTAGTTATTGCCTTTATGTCTAAACAAAAGTCTTTGAGACATAGAGGTCTGGGCCCTGCCATTTGTGGAAATGAAAGTGCAGGGGCAAAGTCAAACTAAATCTCTTTTGCCCTAGACTGGCAGAGGGGAATTTGCCCTGCCAGAGGCAAATTAGGAGTAATGCTGCTTATAGTATCAAACCACCCTGAATACAGTGACAGGACTGTCCATCTTTCTGGATCTAGCCTGTGTCCACAGACCTCAGCAGATAACTGGCATCACATAAATAAATAAGAAGTTTTTTAAAGGTGCATTGAGTTGACAGAATGAGTCTCAAACCAGAGAACAACGGGAACATGCTCATTATGCTGATAGCCCGTTTCAACACCTCTCATGCAGAAGATGCTGCTAATCCTGATGAATATTCACTCTCCTCTGAGCAGAAGCCTGAAATGCAATGCATAAATTCACACCTCTAAAATAGGGCATCTTTTGAAAGCCATCAAAACACAACATTCCCCACCTATTTTTCCAATTTGGCTTGTCCTCTGTATTATAATTAGCTAAATACTAATTGCATGTGACTATATGTACACAGCAAAGGAAACCAATGTGTTCTCAAAGGCCAGGCCTCAATACTAAGGCCATACACATACCACTGGCACATGAACAAAAAGTATTTTTCTCCCCTTAACAGATGCAATAAAAGACTTCCTTGAGATATTATAATTAACTGCATTTGATGGCAAAACAAACATTCTAGGGGAAATACAAGCAAATAATTAGCATTTTTTAATGGGTATCCAGTACCAGCCCCTAACATTTGGGCAATGCAAGCCCCACACCCTGATGTAGCCCCAAAAATGAAAGCCTGGGGAGACAGACATCAGAAGATCCTGGGGCTAAACTACAAAACATCATTCTTGTCTGTGGAAAGCAGAATCTACTAGAGGAAGATCACCAAATACCAACCAGTGAAGGTGGGAACTGAAAATAGGCTCATTAGGAACAGTTAAAGAATAGAAATTGCCAGTCAATCTACGGGACTCTGCCACACCACACAAAAAGGCTGCCTTTCCACCAAGAGACATACTTGTCCTGCAAAGCAGGGTGACCTGCATTATTTTTGTTTTATCCATGGAGTAAATGATGGCAAAAGGAAGATCTGAAAAACAGCTCATGTTTAAAAGCAAAACACTTTGAGTAAGTAACTTAGCCTTTATTTGTAGAACTATTTCTAACCAAGAAGGTAATGACTCTAATGGATAGATTCTCAAATTCCTCAGCACAAAACATGATGAGTACTCTGAAACCTTTCTTCATTTATCCAGATCCTGAAGGGAGCTATCTCCAGTTATCTCCACCCAGTGTCTATATAATGTACCCACCTTTTCTCCCACAGGCATTGGAACATGTCCTGGAAATGCACAGCCTCAGATTCCCCTCTGTAGGAAGGGCAAGAGCTTGCACAGGCAACTGCACTTCTTCTGGACCCTATGAACTCAGACTTCTCTGTCAAAGATTCTCACATCAGATGTCCTTGACAATGAGCTGAAACGTGGAGAGGCTGTTATCCACATTATCCATGGATAAGTGGTGGGACCAGGTTTGTCAGGATCTACTCTATTTCACTAATCAAAACTGGGCGGCTTTCAGGGAAAAGTAGCACCACTGCAGCAATTCCAGTGCAACAGTACCAAAACAGGCATCTCACTTTTCTTCATCAGAAGAAGAAAAGGAATCTCAGGACCCAGGAATACAGCTCCAGAAGCCAACACCATTCTCTTATCCAAAACCCACTCAGCTAACTGTTGCTACCAGGCCCTGATACAACATATTCCCCATGAAACACCACTAAAGAGCAAGCACTACCATTCTCCCTTGACAAAGTCTGAGTTACCTTCACTGGTCACCCCACAAGGAGCACACTGCAGCAATCTCACAGGGTTTTGTGTGTTTTCCAAAGATACTTGAACTCAGGGAAAAATTCACAGACAAAAGGAGTGTAACCTTGCTTCAGAGGAGTTTTCAGTGCTCCTCAGGGCAGAGACTGACTTCATTTATGTCTTGTACATACAAAGAACATAGACTTAGCAAAATAGAAGGTTTGATCTAATTTCTTCCTTTACCTACACGCACTTGAGCCGAGCAGAACACATAAGGTGTATCAGGGTCTCTTCAGAAGGACAAAGGAGTCATAATATTAGGATTCAGTGTTCTGGACAAAAGGACATCACCTCCCAACAGGGTCCCTTCCTCACTTTAAGAGCTGAGACACAAATGAAAGGAGTATCTTTGTGTGAGCTTCTAAGAAGCTACTGAGAAGACCGAGCAGTTTGGAAATGTAAAAGAGAGGACTATGAAGTTTAAATAAGAGAATTGCTTCAGTTAAGATTAATCAAAAGAAGGAGAAAATCTTCAAGCATCCAATACGGCTGGAGGGGTGGGAGGGGGGGAGAAAAGAAAAACCATCACTATACTGACCTATGTAATTGCTTTAACCATATAATTAGATTCTTTCTCCCTGCATGCTCCATCTGCTCCATACAGTATGGCCTCTGCAATGAACAAGAAGGGAAGTAACAAATTTCATCCTTCTATAAACACTTTCATTCTCAGAGCAGGTCCACCATGCTCAAAACTACCTGCAGTCTCAATAATGATCTTTTCTACAGATGTTTCATATGTAAGTAGAAACCAAAATTCACTGCAAGAAGAAATTATAGAAAAACCCAACAGAAGTACCATAAAGTGATCTCCCATTGTCACCCTTGAGGATCAACAGCAACACTTAGCCTACCAACCTGCCTCATAAACCTCCTTCACTTGGGCAAATGCAGCAGCTTGCAGGAGTAGCAGTTGTTGGCCTTTGTATTGATCAGGGAGAGCTGGGTCAAGCAGCTGATTCAGGGGAAAACTTGGGTTATTTTTCCTTGATTGCCCTGTAGGAAAATGCCAAAGCAGCAAAAGAGAGTTGGGCCACCACCTGTGGCAGCAGAGTAGACTAAGATCCTGAGTTGCTCTCCAAAGGCTGTAGGATACAACATACTTTCTTTGGCAGAGACCCTCCTGCCTTTCCTCTTACTTGCTTTGCTCCTCCTGACCTGTCTCTAACTATCAGATATCAGTGGAAGCCTGTGCAGAAAGTTCTCTTCAAAACTGCTCACAGGGAATCCTCCAGGAAAGACTTCCAAGGGTGAGGGGCAGGAAGCAGCCCAGGCAAGAGCCGACCCAGCGCTCGCTGCACATGCACTGATCCTATAAACCAGCCGTCCTGCCGGGTACAAAGGCTCCGTGACTCACCTGATGAGGCAAGGATTGAATTGACGGTGGAACTGGAAGTGGAAATCTAATAATAAAAATCAAGACAGAAGCATCATCTCATGTGCTTATCTGAGCGGTCACTGTCTTGAAGAGAAGGAGAGAGGTAAGCAAAAGCAAAGAGCAAAGGGACATCCTCTTCCTGCCAGGGCATGTCCTGCCCTGTCTGTACCACAGCAACATTCACTGGAGTGCTACCCCATCTGGATTCTGAAGTTTGAGTCTGGAATCAGAATTTCTCTGTTTGTTCTTAGTAGATATATCTGGCTGCTTTCCAAAGCTCTGGTCTGCTCCAGGAGTGATGCATTTTGTTGTTGTTGTTGTTTCGAGAAGTTTAATTAGGCAACTGGAATTGAGTGCCAAAAATACCCTCTGCACAGAGTTCTTCCCAAAATAAAAACAGATTACTGTAAGTAAGGGCCATGCCTTGAGAGAATTTGCAATCCTCACACTATTTTCAGTCCAGCTCTTCTCCTCATTCATTTGGGAAGATGAGAAAAAAGCAGAGATCAGTCAGATGGTGGTATTTCTTACTTACTGGGTACCTGCTCATCACCTAATTGTTTTTGAAGCTTCAGATGCTCGTATAGCACATATCTGGAAATTTTCTTTGCACAGGAGGATAGCAGAATAACTACGCATTTCCAATCTGAATTTAAATGTAATATCTCTCTTTCAGGAGGCACTGTGTGCAGTCAGACTGCTGCAGAGCAGCTTCCTGAGGGTCAGGGAAATGGCAGCAATGTGACAGCACCACGTCTTACACCCCAGAGCTACTTACTCCCAATACTGCAGCCAAACTACCACAACTTTCAACAACTTCTGTGTCCCGCATTGCTCCCCAACTGTTGCAAGGTTAAATTCAGCACTGCCTTGGGAAATTAGAGAGTACTCACACCTACAACAAAATTCACAGAAAGAAGGTAGACAGTCTTCTCCCTTATGCTGGTTAAATGGGACTTTCCAGAAAGAGAGATTACCCCAGTCTTTGTTAGGGAATGTCTGGCACTGATGCCTCCCTGGAAAGAATCCATCTTTCTAATGTCATGGAGAAAAGCCCTCAAGCTAGCAAAGTGTCTTTTCCCTACTCCTTGAAGTTCCATCCAAGTTTTATTGATTTATAAACAGCAGAAAAAAAATACAACTTCCTTTCCCTTGTTGGTGTTCCTTAGAAAACAACACCAGCCTGTCAAGTAATTACTGAACATAAAAAGAAAATTTAAAAAAATCTGGAAAGAGCTGGGTCTGTCCTGCCAAAGCAGTTCTGTGCTCTACCACTGAGAAGGCAGGCAGATGCCAGCAGCAGAGGAGATTTCCCTTCTCTGTCAGATCCCTACCTGACCTCGCTCACCACCCATGCTAGGAATCCCCAGTTGGGGAGAGCATGATCCCCTTGGAGCCAAGGGTCCCCTTCCTGCCCTCTGGGTAACAACTACACTCACTGGTAGCAGGAGATGCCACCATTAATCCACATGCTACACCAAATGCCACAGCCACCTTGATCTACAGCCTCCACGCACCAGGTAAAATTCTCAAAAAGGTCTTAGCCTTTCAGTGAATCAAGGAATTAATAGAAAAAGATCTTAGCCTTTACCCAAAAGCCCCTGAAAACACAGAAAAGCCTTACTGAAAACATACCAGCACCAACAAGTGATCAGGACATCAAATTCTACTTTGCTCTCAAACTGTCCCTGACTTTTGCAGTGCAATTTTTTGGGTGCTCAAAGAGTAAAAGTGCAGATGGATAGTTGACTTAGATTGTTTTGGTGTTTTGTTTTTAAACATGGCTTTAATGATACTTTTGGGTTCTAAAAAACCATCTGGCTGTGAAAAGGGAGGGAGTTTTACACTCAATTTCATGCTTCTCTGTAAAGATGCAACTCTGTGAGGTTTCAACCACTCTACAAAAAGGAAAGCTTTCACTTGAGACCAACAAATGATGCAATACAGGGAGCAATGCATAGAGCAGCTGTATAAGGAGCTGTGAGACTGGAGAGACCACATCCACAGACCTTCCCTCCAGCACTGGTGCTGTGATCTGACCAGTGCTGAGCACCCGAGCGAGACGCAGCCACCTGGTACAAGTGATTTGCCCAGGGTCAGATTAGGTTTTCAGCTGACACAATGCTGAGTTCACGTCTCCTGGCTGTTGTACTTTGTTCTGTCACTTTGCACCTCATGCAGTCCTTGGCGGAGCACAGAGTGAGCTCACCTGCTTCCTTAGGTGGCTGACAGGGTGGGACAAACACCCTTCTCTGTTCCTGCTCCAAACACTCATGAGCATAAAAAGCAGGCAATTAAAAGCACATTTTACCCTCTCAGCAATTTCAGGAGTAGCCCTTCACAAATACCCAAGTTCATCTGTTTAACATGCAGTTTAGTTCCATCAGAAACGATACCTCTAACAGCTTAGCATCTCATTAGCACAGTGTGCACTTTACCTTTTGATGGTGTGCTTGCTTGGAATGCCAGGTAAATTCGCCAGTATAAAGGAGGGTTAATGAACAACAGTCCTTTTTCAACACAGCTGAAGAATACTTAATTTTCTATACATATTCAGCTAGCACTGTGTCTTGCTAGAGCATATCTATTTATTTAAAATCCCTGAGCAGGTGCTAGTTTCTCTACTGGGAAATAATAAATGCCTATAAGGAAATTATACAGAAACACATCGTCTAAGAGCAACCCTGCCCAGTAGGCTTGCAGCACGATGCTCCCCAGCCACCTTATCATTAACACTCGAAACACTGAAATGCACATGTCAAACTCCTGCAGTTCAACAGTCTGGAGTTCAGTGGGGGATTAGCTGCACCTAATCCTTCCTGCTCTGCTCCACAGCAGCTGCAGCACAAGCAGGGGCTCTTGGGCTGGCACTGAGAAACCCTCCAGCATCTTTCCCACAGTCCCTGTGCTTCTGTGCTCTCAGCACCTACCCGCAACTACTTTCTTATCTCTTGCTTCCTTGGACTGCTTCCAGGGTATTCAACCTTCTGTGACACTTAACCTTTGTTCCTCAAATGCCAATTTATTTTCCTGTACTGTTTACCCTTGGCTCCACTAAAAAGTGAGCTGCTTTCTCCCTAGTCTACGCTCTGAGAGCTACAACCTTATATGGATTCCTACTTACTTTTTTGGGTTATCGTAGAAAAGATCAGTTAGAAAAACAAGACAATCCACCCCCGCCTCAAGCTTCTCAAAGAGCCAGCACTCTGGTGTCTTCCCTTGCTTTGATGGTTGAGATAAGGTTCTTTTATAGCCACGAGGAGACTTATTTTCAGAATAAGCAAATCCCGAACACAGACATTGGCTATTTCAGATTAGAGAACAAGGTGAAAAGTCCAGAGACAGCAGCAGAAGAGATTACAGTGAAAGAGGACGGAGTCGTAGTTCATAAAGCTGTAAAGTCAGCACATAGCAGTGCAGGCTAGCGCGTGTTTTGGATGTTATTTTAACTATCCTGCCTGGCAATGGGCCCAAAATGGTGAGGCCTCTACCACTTTGCAACTATTAGTGCAATGGAATCAGTAGCAGAAGGAATCTGTAGAATACATTCAGTGATTGCCACAGACGACCTTAGATCCTGCTAACTAGGTCTGGGTCCAATGAACTATACCACACGTCCCCTTCATTCTTTCCCCTCCTTGCTTACTCTCTCCACTAAATGGGTGTTCAAGATAATTCAAAAGGAATACTATCAATAAATAAAAATTCAAAACCTACATATTTTATTATCATCATTGCAATATCAATTATGTCAGTCAAGAAAGGGGGAGTGGGACTGCAAGTTAAGACATCTGAATGCATCTCTCTGCAAATGCTGCTGTTAGTAATTCAGTCACACCAACAGAATTATACAAGTCTAGAGTGAATGTTAAAGCAGCATCTCTGACTGCCTGAGTCACAGCTCCCAATCACTGTATCAAGTGGTAAAAAACTCTTCTAGACCTCTTCACTTGATCTTTGGTTTCACTCATTTTTGGCACACCACCCTGGCTGCAGAGGCAGAAATAAGCAAGATTCATGTGAATCATCTGCTCTTGGCAGTCCCTGCCTTCCAACAGAGCATCATCTTAGCATTCCTCCAGATTGAGGGTGATGCTGGAGGACTCTTCCTACAGTCATTCAGAGTGACCAGCAGGCATCTGAGCTGAGGTAACACTCCCAAAACTGCCTCTTCCTGCAATTCATCAGCTCCTTCATCTCCCTTTTGCTGCACAACTCAGGCAATGAAAAAATCTTACAGCAGTCTGCAAAATTAAAACAAAAACTGTCAAACATTTTCTTTCTGCTTTTTTATCACAAATGGTGCCATCATCCAGTCCTTCTATGGCCTGACATATTTTCTAACAACACAGCTGATTGTCACTTCAGCCAGATCCCACCAACCCTTCCCCCATTTTACTTAATGAATTAATTTGAAATTCATGTCAGAGCATCTGGTATGAAGCATTTTTGTAAGTGGGAACACTGAACAAGCCACTTATTAATAAGGAATTAGTACTTGCAATAGTTATTCTTAATGAAAAATGGAAGGTGGTAGTGGTAGGAGTATTCAAAAGCTAATAATAGTGGGTTTAAGTTACAGCAAGGAATATTTAAAACAGCTGTTAGGAGTTTTCTAATGCTCAGGGTAGTAACAGACTTGCACTGATTTCCAAAGAGGATGCGGAACCATCACTGAAGGTTTGCATTACAAGGTTAGACACACATCTATTGGAAACAGCAGATACAAATGATCTTGCCCTGAGAGAAGGAAATACTTTGATGCTCCCCAAAGTATCTTTCCATCTGCATTTTATTGTAGGTTTCTATGGAATGGGATGGCTGTGGCAGTGTCTGTAACCTGCCATGGACAGCCCCCTCTGAGCTGCACCACCCCAGCTCCTGCAATCACCAGAGCTGATTTCTTACATGTAAAAACCTAAGAGATTCTCAAGAGCTGCTTCTCCACAGCCCTGCAAAGTGTGTCACATGGCAGCTTCAGCAAAAAGGTGGTGGTGGGTCAAAACCAACTCCTGAGTGAGGTTTGAGCAAGGTGAGGCAAGCCCTGACAGCAACTCTATATGCTGAGATACGAAAAGCCGTGGTGGAATCCAGACCAAGCAACCTCAACACAAAAAATTTACAAAAAACCCAGCATCAGTGTGGATACAGACTGTTTATCATGTAGACTCATGGTAGGGGTTGTGGTTAGTCTCCACTGGCTTTTCTTGATTGCAAGGATGTAGGTATGCACTGGAGATGTTTCATCAGTGGACTTTTATCCCCTCTGTGTAAGCTTCATTACGCTTTAACCACATCACAAAAATACACACCCTCTCTGTCACATATATCCTAAAGTAGTCTCAGGACTCTCCAAGAATAACAGAGCAATTTTGGGTTTATTTGGGTTTTTTTGAGTTTTGGATGTTTGGCTGGTTGGTTTTTTGACAGCTTTCTTAGCAACTGCTAGAAGCTGGAGAGAAACAAGTGCACTTCAGACAATTATGAAGAAAGTGGGTGGTTGGAAGTGACACAAGGGCCTTCATGCAGGCAGGCACTATTTTTAAACCCTGATGTGGAATGTTTGTTCTACTTGGAGAAAATCCATTCTCCCATACTGTGCCATGCCCACTCACTTTCAATTGAAAGACTTCAAACACCATCCATCTACCCTTTCTAGTCTCTGCTGTAGGACTGGGTATGTAACTTCATGGGAAGCACGTTAGATCCCTGGGACTTTGTAAAACATTTTTTTCTTCCTGTAAGAATTTCCCTGCCAGTTGCTTTCTACCAGCATTAGCACAAGTACTGTCTTCAACACACACTCACAATGAATATTTTAATCTCCATATTAAAACGTGACTCACTGTCACTTTTTCTCCCCACTCAGTTAACGCAAGTGACAAAGCTTTGGTGTTGATCCCAGTAATGGGGTATTTTTTAAATGGGAGAAGGCTAAAGGAGAGAAAAAAAAAAACAGCTCAGTTTCCACTGCGTCTCTGCACCTGCTGAGACAGAGGCTGTCTCCATGCTACCTTGTCTAAGATCAAAAGACTGTCAAATAAATCAGTCTGCCTTCTCCAAGACTCAGGGTACAGTCAGAGGGCAGGACAGCTACCATGTGTACTTTATGGATGAAAAATAACACATGCGTTTAAGATCCTGAGGCACTGACATCAGGAGGTCAAGAAGCACAGTGGGATATGCCAGGCAGGGAGGGGAGCTGCACGGACAGAGCAATGCTGACTTGATAGAGCCAGGGCCCCAGTGTTATCACCTCAGCTCTTACCAAGTTTGACTGCTTGTGAAAGGCAGACATATTGTCCCTGTCATTTGTTCCTCCATCACACCCCACAGGAGCATGCAGCCCATGCTCCCCAAAGGGACAAGCTGCCACAGCATCCATGGTCTCTCCTCCCAGGAGCCACTGGCTTGTTGCCGGCAGGACAGGCCATCAGCGCTGATGCCGCTCAATGGAATCCCAGATAAACTCAGCTATCTCCTCCTCAGTACAAACACAGCCTTGTCGATACAATCAGTGCTATTTTTTTCTTGTGGGAAATGCATGAATGATCAATACAGTATGTGCTACATTGTGAGAAGATGAGTAATCGGGTGAATTACGAACAGGAGGTCCTTCCCTCCTGCTGATACTATCCCTCACCCATTCCTCCTCCTCCGCATAAATTCTGCTGGCATCTTAGGAGGGAGCCAGTGAGAGACCTCACAGCTAGAATAAGATTCATGATTAGATCTTTATCTGCAAGTCAGGTCTCCTCAATTCAGAAAAATTCAGGGTTAAGTCTCCTCCTCTCCTTAATTCATGTCAAATCCTTCTGCCCAAACTGAGCATGGGAAGGAATCAGGAGAAAAAAAGACTGTCAAATACAACACTTGGCCACTTTCTCACTATTATCATAGTAAAGTTTTATATGCAGGCACTGAGGGTCTTAAATGAAATGTCAAATATTATCTGGCACTAGGAACATGAAGTATAGTCGCCTACAGGGAAAAGGAGCCTGACAGCTTTGCTCTGCCTGTCAAAACAGCAGTTTCCTCATTGAGCTCTTTGGGCAAATATAAACGACCATTTGCCAGGCAAAAAGTCACCAGAATCTACTCACTAATGCCTACAAAAAGAGGTGCTGGTGATGGTAGGGAGTAAGGGCAAATTTTTAATCCTATTCAGATGTTGAAAAGATTGAATTATCCACTTGTGTCATTGGAATAGAAGATACTGAGATGGCTCTATTTTTCAATGGGGTTTTTTTTGGTTTGCTTTTTTTTTTTTTAGGTTGAGGTTGAAATAAGTTCATTAAATCTTCTCTCCTTTCAGCTTACCTGTGTCCTCCTCACCACTTACACAAAAGAAATGCCCTGAGCTTACTTCCCTCTCAGGCTCCCCAGGAACTGTTGCTGTCTTTTTGAACAGACTCCAGAAAGCTTGCCAGCTGAAGTTTATGAAGCCCAGTTAATTGCTTCAGCATATTGATTTTATGTTTGTATGGGGAAACATATAGCTGGAAACATCTCTAGCTGATTAGCCCTCCAATGGCTGGTGCCATGGCACAGCCATGCTGGAAATCCTGCTTTGGTGGAGGAAAAGGTGAGATCCTCTGTCATGGCTGTGTCCAAAGCCACAAAAAACCCAACAACTTCCCAAAGTCTACAGCATTGCTGTAAAGGACTGCTGATAATCATCCAGATTTTAGAAAATGTTGCATCGAAGAGTGAAATTTTGCTTTCAGAAAAGCAGAATAATTTAGATAGTAACCACTTTTCCTAAGTGCCTGATTTTGTCAACAAGGAGCATTCCATGCCCCCCCAGCCCTGGAGAGCAGCCCTCCCAGTGGTGTACTGGGAGCTATGCTGAAAGCAGGAGGAGGAGAGCAGCTCCCAACTGGCACAACTGGGCACACTCGCATGCCTAAGCACGTGCTGGAAAATACATGGTAATTACAGCTGCCTCCCTGCTGCATTAAATTCATTTTAAGTGGGGGGTTTGGGTGTAGAAAATAGGTGCACCAGGAAACAGCTATGGCATATGGCATGCCTGACCTGGGGGAAAAAACCTGTAGGAATGACTGTATCCCAGTCAGACTGTAACACCACAGGCATGTTTGGACGTGCAGAGCCCAGAAAGGAGAGTAACGCATGAGACAGAGAGACTCAAACTCATTCTTGACATTTCCTACTGTGGGGAAAAAAAAAATTTAAAAAAAAAAATCTTTCTCCAAACTTGGTGCCTGCTGAAGTCAAGCACGGAGATGTTATCTGCAGGAGGAAATGGAGGAGTGGATGAAAACATTAAAGGACAAAATGAAGCAAGTTTCCACCATCAGAGTTCTGTTTCGGTGCTTGCACCCTTCAGCAACCCTTCTCCCAACTCACAACAGAAAGCACTAAAAAGGCTCTTTCAAGGATGAAGATTTTCAAAGTTTCAATGACTGCAAACAAGAGCAGGAATTATAGATGCGTTGGGCTCCAGAAGGGATGCGGGACCCACTCTGCCCCATAGTCATGAGGCAAGACTGCTGGCCCGTGCAGCTCTTTAATTAAAGAAATAAAAGGCAATTTTGGGCATTGGGGAGGGGATGTTGGAATCCATCCAAGCTGTAGCAGAGAAAAGAAAGGCCGTGAAATTTGTCGGAGACAAAATCATAAATCTCCATCCATCCTTTGCAGAGCTCTAACGTTAATGCTAAAAATAACCCAAGCACCTGCGGGATTTCAGCATTAGGATTAATCAAGTCTTGCAGTGTTGGGGGGGGGAAGCAGCAGAAGAACAAAGGGCGGAAGGATTTCAGGACCTGAGCACACCGACAAGGACGCGGTGTCCAGAGAACAAGCGGCCGTTTGTTCCTGGCTGAGGCAGATGTTCCATAAGGATTACAGCAGGGGAAGGAAGGGGAAAAAATTCGAGCAGGCACAAAAGCACACTGAGAAGCAGGTCAGGCTAGAGCAGAGCTGTCAGCCTTCCCTACCCACAGTATTAAAGCTTAATTAGTCTGAGATCTCTTATTAAGGTCCACGAGCCAGGGCAGCCTATCTAGGAGTTGCATGACATCAGTTACAACTTTCCTCCACAGCCTTTCAGATGTCTGGCACTGGCTTGCCACTGCTATACAACTTCCACACTTGATGCAAACTTCACAAGCACTCAAGTGTGTGACTCAGCGGCTCAGGTGGGCAGAAACCATCACCATGCTCCACAGGAAAAGAGATGCTGAGGTCAGAGATGGGAAAGGCCAATTGGGGTATCTTGGCTAGTTTCTTTGTCTCTGGTTTATGCTATTAATTCATCTTGTTCAATTTATATCAAAATAAGGCAGCTAAACTTCTGCTGTCTTCCTGAAAGGAAAATTATTGCAAAAAACATCCCAGACCTTAAAGCCAGCAATGTGCGATGCCTATTTGTTTTTCTTTACAGTCATTAAAAGCTTCTTGTACAAAACACTCATTCCAGTCCTACCAAAATGCTTTATTTTACAATTATGCTGTGGATTAGAAGCCACCTTTCTTTTATGCTTGTTTATAAAACGGTAATACTAGATGGTGGCTTTGCCCTCTAGCTTCCTCACTCCAAAGCCACATAATTCAATACTTTCATTTTTTGATTTTGGTTAGCAAATTAGGATGTACACTAGCTGTAACCATCAGTGGCTCTTGCTCCAAAGTCAGATAGAGGATCCAGTACTCTAGAAGTTGCACCTTCTCTCCTATTTCCAGGAAGACCTTCCAGGCAGCTTTGTCATATTCACCCCTCCTAATCACATTACTTCTGAGCATGTTTTCTGACATTGCATGAAAGGCTCAGAACAACTTTGACTTTCCTGTGATGCTCCAGTTTGACCTTAGCTACAGCCTGGCAAAGTCTAGACCTTTCATATGATGCTTGTCCAAAGCCATTTTATAATGAAAGTTACCCTTAAGGTAAAAACTATGGTGCAAGTTCATTAAGTGTTTGTCTGCAGTTCAGAGAAAAAAAAACAAAAAACAACAAGCCTACACTTACCAGTTACATGTTTGTATTCAGAAAATTGAGGGGGAGAATATGACTTACTACCAGGCACACTAGAAGCCTGTTTTCTGGGTTTTTTTGATTGGCAGGCTTAATTAGAGCTTAATGCAATGTTCAGATAGGCATTAACAATACATTGTGCTTAGATCAAGGAGAATGAAAGGCAAGAGCAAGCAAGTGAACACTCAAACAATCACTCACTTCTGTAACTTGCCTTTGGGGCTGTGAATTTGAACTTCAGCCTTTCTACCACCTCCAGCCTGAGCAGGTTCAGCGCAGCAGGCTCTGTTCTGTAAGGACAAGGAGCAGAGGGCACTAGACAGAACTTACTTCAACTCTGCCAAGCACAACAAAGATTCTCAGTAAACAATAGGAGGCAGCAATTTTTCAGCTTATTCTATCAGCCAAGCTGCAGCAAAACTATGAATACATTAGAGGCTGCCCTTGTGGGACTGCTTTTGTTCAGTCAAAAGGACCAAGAAAGAATGAAAAAAGAAAAAGAAAGCATGAATTAGGAAAAGAAAAAAAAGGAAGGAAGAATAGCTGCCAAGTGAACTGGGAAACCTGCTAGAAAGAAAATTAAATGCAATTGCACAGGCAATTCATTTTTCTCATGGCTTTTTTGCATCCTCATTAATGAAGCTGAGCTATGAGAGATGTTCCTGGATGCTCCACAGCCACCACCTAAGCCAGTGGCTCAGGAGCTTGTGGGAGGCACTCTGTCCTTGCATAAGCATGTGTTAAATTTGCTCCCTAGAATGCACATTGAGTGCCTGATAAATTAATACCCTGAATTTCTATTTTGATTTATTTATAAATGGGAATAGAGAGAGATTTTAAAAGTACTAATTAAGGAGGCAATCAAGGATGCATGCTTCAGGAGAGAAAAAGTGAAGTGTGAGGCACTTAAGGAATATCTGAAATATTTGTTTCCTTTGCTTCAACTGCTTCCTGCAAAAAATTGTTACTCTTATTTGAGAGGCAGCACCTTGTTCACAAACGAAAGAGTTGAAGCAGAGTCTAGTGGAGACTTTTTCCAGAAGCTTTTTCTGATTTTATCTACAGCATTCAACAGAAGAGAATCCAAAAAATATGCTGACACTTTGCTAGAGGGAGCCTTAAATAACTAAACCCTGATTCAAATGTTGACATCCAAAAATGTCAATCCTCAACCTCCCACCTAACCCTAAAGACACTTGAGTGTCTACCAACAAAAAAAAAAGCCTAGGCCTTCCCCTCTCCTCTAGCATGGAGACCACCTAAGTCTCAAAGACCAAACAATCTGGCAGCAGCCTTGCACATTGTTTCCCATCTAATTTATCCACTGAACCATTCTTTTGCCTTTGCCACAGACAGGCCACATGCAAAACAAAGTGAAGCAATGTTCTCATAATCCCCTTGTCTTGCATAGCAAGCACCATTCTAACAAAGATCAGGCTTAGTGATGCTGTCTGCTTAACAGACCTGAAGCCAGATCCTCTTCAAAGAGAAGTGCTCCAACTCTTGGTCTGCTAGCCCTCCTGGGGCAGGACTCAATATCTCAGTAGCAACTCCTCTCTGCAGTAATAATCAAGTATCAGTCAGAATTCAGAAAAGGAAGAAAATTCATTGCTGTATATGCCAAGCTGAAACAGGTGTTCTCCTTGGCGTGGAATACAAAGGATAATGTATTTCTCCTAGGCACTGCTGTCTGTCAATCTCATGGATCCACATTCTGGCTTTCCTGTTTCACCTTCTCAGACAGTAACTGTTCTCACACATAGCAGGGGAAGCCTAGGCCACAAATCAGAAGAGTATTTGGTACTACAGTAGTTTGATGACTCCAAAGCTAGGAGATATGATGCTTAGGCTAAGGCTCTTTCCTAAATACAGCCCCTCACAGACACCATTCTTGACATACTCCCTCTTGTTAACATACTGAAGAGCAGGAAGAATGCAGGAAGTCCTCTGTTTCTGCACAGCCATCTACCCCATTTACTAGCAAACCTACTGGATTTTGACATCAAGTTTCTGTTATTCTTGTTTTATCCTGATACCACTTTCCACCATGGCCCACCAGTCACCAAAGACAGCTACATCCAACTGGCACCATCTGTTATCGGACACTTTGGCTTTGACCTCCAGTCCCAACTGGGAATACAGAAGTGGTGTATCTAGCCACGGTCCCAACCTTCCAGTCCAGAGGCATGTCACAGCACTGACAAGGGTGGTCAATGCTGGTACAGAAGACTTCCAAAAGTGAGCGTGGGGCAAAGACCAGGCTAAACTGGAGACAAGGGGAGTTGGGAAAGGAGATCACCTCCCAAGGGCATTGATGGCTTCCAACAATAGTACCAACAATGTGGGGTTTTTGGGTGCATCCTGACTGACCCTAACCCCTTCTGATGTGAGTGAATGCTCCCTTGCCATACTGACAACTACCAACTCCTCGAGACTTTATGGTACTCATCCTACTGCTGAAAGCCCCTCTAAACTCCACTTACCAGACTGCCACAAACCCAAACTATTTCACATGTATCTGGCTTCTGGTGCATGGAAATGAATGAATTCCTCCGGCCTCTCTCCCTCTTTTCTTGCTCTAAGTCTTGTGATGCTCACAGAGTGCCAATCACTAGACTTCCTAGGTACTGCATCCTCCACTTTGGACAGCACAATTATCTCTTGAGCAATCAGCTTGTGACATAACAAGCATAAACAGCAGCAAGAGATAAAAATCAAAAGCAACAATGTTTTCACACAGGTGCCCCAAGTCGCCAAACAAGGAAACTGTAAACTCGTAACATATGGTATGCAGGCAGGATTGCTTCCAAATAGATACTTTTCTCCAAGCAGCATCAGTGTCAAGTGTCCTGAGGGACTAGTAATACTCCAGACAGAAGGCAGAATGACTTAAATGAGCCAAGAAGCATCCCAATAGTACATTAACATCCCCTGGAGTGACTGATAGAGACAGAAAACAAGAACATTTTTCCTCTCTCCAGACACTGAACACAAAATCCGAGAGGTTTATGGATGAGTTCCACCTGACCCCAGCTTCAGCCATGGCCTGGCTCTACTTCAGCAGCTCTGCTGCTCTCATCACTGATCAGCTGGACACAATGGCAACATGCAGGGGTGGGAGGTGAGACCTTTAGGTTTAGATCACGTTGCTTGTAATGTGTATGTATATCCCAGTGCTAAAAATCATTAGCCATTAAAGCCTTTCCAATCTGGACAATGACAACAATTTGAAGGGTGCACAAATACTAATCCATCTTACACAGCCTCCACCTGACCCAAGCTCCCTCCCCACAGCAGGAAATCTACCAACACATACATGCAGTTGCTCTCCTGCAAAGCACTTCTAACTTATAACAATTTTACCAGTGGGAGTGTCCTCAGCCAAGGCCCCCCCTTCACAGATTGTGCAGCCAGGTACTACAAGTGCCTGGGAGGGTGCCAGCAGGACACATGATGAACACAAACATGCTAGGTTATTTCAAGAAAAATAGTACTCCAAGGAAATCAAAGCTGTAGCTAGCAAGTATTTATCTGTTGGTAATGGAGACAGGAGCATCATGATTAGATATGGGTAAATATAAATCAGTGAAATTCAATTAATTTAACCTGCGTGCATTACGATATAAATAAGAGTCAGCACAGACCAAAGGCAGATGCTGCACAACTTGCTGAGAGCGGGGAGGGGGGGTGTCACACAGTGACAGAGAGGACTGTCAGTAATCTCACTGCAACACCGAGCCAGCCAGAGACCACTTTACTCCAAATCAGACTCAAAGGAAGACCTTAAGAAGGTGAGGTTGTCTCAAGGACTCAAGTGTCTGTAGTTTCTTTTAGTAGCAGCTTGAACCAAAGCACAAAATGTAATGAGGGATCTTGCCTTCTCCAAAAGCAGAGATGCCCAAGACCAAACCAAACTCAGCTAGCCATGTTTCTTCCCAGTTTTCTGGATTTCATGGTTTAATGTGCAAAAAGAGACACAGGCAAACAAGAACACCCACAGCTACCCTGCAGCCTTATTTGTGGTTTAACACTTCCTTTAGAAAGAAGGAAAGCCATGAGCTTCAGGAGGAACCTGAAGCATTAAAGAAATACTACAGGCTATTCCCTAGAAACTTCAAGTTACTTTCTTCCATTCCTCTAGATAATAGCCCTCATTTCTCAGAAACTTTAACATGCCTCATTTCCACTGAAGTCACAGCAGAACCTGTGAACAAACAAGAGTTGTTTTTATAAATCCTAGGGACTGAAATCCCAACTTTACATACCAAATATGCTAAGTCATAACAGGATGTAAGTTTTTCTCACCATACTTTAATCTAGCAGTTGGAAAAACAAAAAAAACCCCTTCACTGGTAGTCTTTTTGCTAACACTGTCAGCTGAGACAACACTCATACTATATGCACTACTAATAGGTCCTATGGCCATCACATAGGAACAGCCTTCCATCGACTTGGAGGCTAGAGGACTGATATTTTGCTAACACACCTGAACCAGTCCATTCTCCCCCTTCATAAAGCAGGAGCTGACAGAGAACATCCTAAACCATCCAGTGGTGAAGGAACACAGCAGCACACAGGGAGTGCTTGTTTCTTCCACTGATTGTTTTGTCTGTTAATAAGCAACGTTATTTTCAAGTAAGTAATGAACACCCAATCCCTGGAGTTTCATCTTAATATCCCCCCCAGGCATGTTTTAGTAGTTAAAGGATTAACACTATGATTTAAAAGCCTCCCACTACTAGAGCAGCACTTTTATCGGGCTGCTAGGAAAAGGAGCCATCAAGCAACTTGCTGGGAGACACAGGCTGAGACCAACCAGGGTTGTGAGTGGGCCTTGCACCAGCAGCTTCCTGGAGTTCCCACCTCACAGGGCAAGAGGACGGCAGACTCCTGGAGTGCCAACAGGAGCATGGGGGGGTGAGGTGCTCAGGAGAAGTCAGCCACGTGGCAGAGACACCAAGGACATCCAGCACTGCGACATTATCAGCAGCCACACGCACAGGTACACCTCAAACCAGGAGCTCTCAGCTGTTCCCCCCCCAAAGCACGCATCGCCTGGACTGGTGGCATCTTCCATCCCCCTCACACGCCGATGCTCTGCCCCGACCGCCCCGATCCCAGCTCCACGCTGACCCCAACCCTTCTCTCCCCACGGGGCCCGCGCAGCTTTAACAGCGGGAGAGGCCCCGCCCCGCGCCTTAAAGCGGCGATGCCGCCTCGGTGGCGTCCGCAATGGGCACGGAGCGGGCGGAGCCGCGGCCCGACACAGCCCAGCACCCCTCAAAGGGCGCCCTTGGGTGGCCCAAACAGGCAACTCACACCCACCCACGGAGCGAATCCACTCTGCATCAACAGGGACTCACTGTTGCAGCAGAGCAAGCTAGTATCCGTAATCTTGTTGTTAATTATAGAATCATAGAATGTATTGGGTTGGAAGGGACCTCTAAAGGTCATCTAGTCCCCCCCCCCTACAATAAGCAGGGACATCTCTGACTAGGTCAGGATGCTCAGAGCCCCATCAAGCCTGACCTTGAACATTTCCAGGGATGGGGACTCCACCGCCTCTCTGGGCAACCTGTTCTGGTGATCAACCACCTTCATATTAAAGAAGTTTTTCCTAATGTCCAACCTTAATCTACCCTTTTCTAGCTTAAAACCATTACCTCTCATCCTGTCACTACAAACCCTTGTGACAGGTCCTTCCCTGCCTTCTTACAGGCCCCTTACAGGGACTTTCCAATACCTGAAAGGTCTCCCTGGAGCCTCCTTTTCTCCAGGCTGAACAACCCCAACTCTCTCAGCCTGTCTTCATACAAGAGGTGCTCCAGTCCCTGATCACTTTCATGGCTCTTCTCTGGACACACTCCATCTGATCCATGTCCATGTTTTATCACACTAAGAGGAGACCAACATGCTGCTCTTTGCTGTGCCTTAGCTGTTCTGGGGAGATGCTTTGTTTCATTACAGCTGTGCTCAGGTATTTCATTCCATCACATACAGCCAGCCCAGCACTTGGGCTCACAGTGGCTCATCTTTTGCTGCAGGCAGCGAGGAAGCCCATGGCTGAACTGCAATACCCATGGCTGCCATGGAGCTGTACAGGTGAATGTCACCAGAGCTCAATCCCACACAAGCCATGGCAGCCAGAGCCAACCTTGCACCCAGAACCACTGACAAGGACTCAGAAGCACCTTCCCACCCATATAAGGGGAATGCTCAGGATGGGACCTGTGGCTCTGGTAGGGGAGGTGAGGGCAAATACTGCAAATGATGGGGCTTTGAAGCAATCAGTGGAGAAGAATGCAGCCCTGAGCTTCCTCTGGCACAAAGTACACAGGCTGTACTGTCATTGGAGAGGGACATGGCATTTGAATCCAGAGACACAATCGTGTAAGCCTTAAGCTTGTGAGCATTTCTCAGCTTACAATACAAAATTGTAGTTGCAGTCAAAGTGCTATCCAGACACCAATTTTAGATGTCACTCCTTCCTCTGACCATGGCAGGAGTAAAGCCACCCACCCAGCAACTCAGAAAATCCCTCTATGTCTTGGGAAATCCCTTGGTAGAGATATCAGCAGTGCAGCTCCCCACCTTGGGTGTCCCATGGAGGGATGGCTGTGGGAGAGGGGATATGAGCATTGTGTTACAAAATAGAGAGGAGCAGAGAACAACAGGCCACCACAGCTCCTTCAGGGCTTTTGAAATTTGGCTTGTCAAGAAAGAAGTCAAAGGCCCTGGAGAGCCATCTGATGAAGAGCAGGTGAGTTTTTATGTGCTCTAAGCCCTCCCACCCAATTTTCCCCCTGCTGCTCAGTAGTCCACCCCTTTCAGCATGCGTTAGCAAACATCATAAGCCTATTGGAAAAAGTCCTGGAAACGGAAAATGAAAGGTACTCTATTTAGTCTTCAATTAAGGAAGAAGAATTTACTCCATCTCTCTAGAGCAGCAAAAAACTGGAACAGACTGTTAGGTTCATTGAACGCTAATGATCTTTTCCTATTATGCTAAATTATTGTTTCCTTAGCCAGTGATCAAATACAATAGCTTTATTAAAGCCCATTTCTGTTTGAAAAAAAAGAAAGCTCCTTTCTGCTGCGGTAGCTCTTCTGAATGACAAAGGATCAAGGGCCCTACAACAGGGTGATTGTTGGAAACAAAGGACCATGGCTTGGTCCCCCTGCTTCTGCAGAAGCCCTCACCTTTCCCGCACCCCAGCAATAGAAACATCGAGCTTCCTGAGCGAGAAGCTAATTTCAGCTTCATGCTCACCTGATTGTAGGCTCCTCTAGCCCCCTCCACTGCCCAGCAGGCACTGCTGAGCAGGTCTCTGGTTGTGTCCCGCCCACATGTTTGCAGAGCTCACCCCACAGAAAAGTATAAACCACCCTAAACTGGCCTGAGCTGGATTGCAGCGTGTGCTCTCAGCAGCGAGGAGCAACTGCAGGCCATAATAATCCAATCCTGTGGGGAGAAAGATGGTCTGAAGCAAGATGAGCCAATTTTGGTGCAAGCCTATAGAGGCAATGCTACACTCTTTAGATAAAATTAAATGAAACAATTTTAGTGGAGTTCTGTGGAGGCCACAGTCCAATGTAATTACAACAGCAAATTGCTGTTCTGATGTAAGTATGCTGTCCCTGAAAGGAAAGGATATGAAGCCATGGCAAATACAATAGGCATAAAAAATAAGGTTGCAATTAAGTTAGGGGTACATTGTAAACCACTTCTGAAATATTTTTATTTATACTACACCTCCTCTGTGTCCCTCTCTGGCACTATAGCCCTCTTGGGAGAGGATTGGCTCTCACCTGTGGCTCGACACTATTCTGTGTGCTCTTCATGAAAACTGTGTGCACAGCCTCATCTGCTGCAAGATGAAAACACAGAGGCGGAGGTGTTGTCTCCAGAAATCCCCGAGTCCGTGTGTTCCACCCTTCCTACTTGCTTGCCCTAGATGGATAAGCAGCTTGACCCTGCTGGGTCATTCAGCTGTTGGGGATCCCCCTGCAGCACTCTCAGCCATTCATCTTCACACCACTCTCGTGCAGCATTTAAAATACCATTGCTTCTTAATCCGCAACACACACAAAAAATGACTTATCCGGGCCACAGCTCATGTCTGAGTGGGTTTGGGTGGGAAATGGGAATGATCCATGCCACCTGCATGGCAGGAGGCACAGAGGAGAGGAGGGTGCTGGTGGAGGAACGCTGATGAGCACATTGAGAACAAGCCCAGCAACCCCCTTGAGGGCACAAGATTTGCTTTATTTCAACAAGAGACTTTAGAGCTACCAATTCTAAAGTTGTTTTCCCCTGCCCCAGTCTGCCTCTGTCTCACCATCCATGCCATAGTGCCCTCTGATCTTAAATATCCTGCTTGAAATCTACCTGGGTAAGGGGAGTATCAATAGGCTCCCAGTTTTGCATCCATGGCAACACATACTTTACATATCATTTTATACGGAACAAAGGAAAATTAAATACTTGATGTGAAAAGACTTGGGGTTTCAGGGAAGGAGGGGAGGGGGATGGCAGGGGGAGGGAACAGGTTTTGCCTCCAGGTGCAAGCCTGTCATACAGAATTCTTAATGCAATGCACTTCAGAAAAGTGTTGATAGAGCAAAACTTAAGGCTCTGTGAGGAGCATATGAATGTCAGACTTATTTCAGCTGACACTACTCTAATGCAAACTAACAGAGCCATCACCCACCGACAACAGACAATCATGCCAACAAGTCTTCCTTAGAAGTTATAACAGGAAAAAAAAGACACACAATACCTCCGCCCTCCCTCCCCCAACTCTGCCATGAAAGATTAAATGCATTTACATTTCAGACTAATCATTCTAAACCTGATTCTGATCTGAATTCTACTGGCAGAAATCTAGGAAATCAGTTTTCAAGCTGCAGTGGTTTCAATCAAAAGAAAGTTCTTCCTGTGTTCCTGAACCCTGGAAGTGTTGCTCATACTAAGTGATATATGTGATTACATTGGGTTTGATATCTGATGATCTACAAAACATCACCTATGTCTAAGGATTGGTTTTCATTACTTTTCTGTCTTAATAAAGGCATATTTATTTTCTTTTTTTTCAAACCCAGTTATTCTAAAGTTAGTTTCAACCATAATTAAATTAGGTAGTCTACAGCATAAAATGGCCTGATTTTCTCCTGCTGTGCCCCTGGGGTTTTATTTACACAATCACAGAGCAAGTACACTGAATAAAACTATATCTTTCTTGTGTGGTTAATCATTATGATCCACACTTTTAAAAGTGCAAATCCTTCACCACTGCAAGGCAATGGAAAAATAATTTCCTAGTTGTGTTTGTCCACATGAAAAACCAGCACTGAAATCCCAAATCTCTCACCACTGTGCCCCAGCAAATGCACATACCTATGTAAATATATATTGCTGCATTGACTCCTCCAGTTGAGCAGTTTCAAATTTCAATTTTAAAGCTCTACTCTTCCAGGAATGGCTTTGAACCAGGGGTGCTGTGAGACTGTGTGTGCTCCTGTTAAGGCAAGAGGAAGACAAGCCTGGGGTCAGGCCAACTGGTGGGTGGTAGTGGACAGCACTTTCTACAAGCAAGTCTGGAGACAAATCCCAGAGGTGTCAGTATGTCCCATGTTTTGCTAGCTCTCCCTCCTTCTTCAAGCCAACACCAAATTTGGCAACATCCCCTCACCATACCTTCATCTTTTACATATTCTTCATCTTCTTGCTCTTCTCCATTTTGAATCAGCCTAGGGGGAACACATCACTGAGAGAGAGAGCTCAGCAAGCTGCAACCAGTCCCAACAGGAACTTCCTCTGACTGGCCCCAACAGAAACTCTTCTCAACAAGAACTCTCTTCATCCAGACTCAACAGGAACCCTCTTCTCCTGGAACTCTCTCTCTTCAACAGGAACTCAGTTCAACAAGAACTTGCTTTCAACTGGACTCAACAGGAACTCCCTTCAAACCAATCAGCTCCATCTTGCTTCTCATAAGCTGTTTAGTTCCTGGTTGATATAGTCCTGGCCTCGCCCATCACCACAACCATGATCACCTGGGGGAAGTTGGGGCCTCACACAGGTGGACCAGGTTCCGCCTCTGGGGCCTGAAACCACTTGAGGAACAAAACTTGTTGCTGGGTTGTGACTCATCCATAGGTCAACTCCAACTCGGGGCCCACAGCCCATGCCCCAGCATTTCAGTCCCATCAGAGTAACCACCGTGCAATCTTGTACCTGCACATTGCAAGCCTGACACTCCCAAGTCAACCATACCTAAGGAGCTGGAGCTTGACCCAAAAGGCTTCTCCAGCACAGAGCTTCTTCCCAGTCTCTTGTTCATAATGTATCCAAAGGTGTATGCAGCAGATCACTAGCACAGGCAGGAAGGCACAAAGGCCGTAGTCTCAGCAGAAAATCTGTACAGTTAGCACAGCACTGTTGGGTAAAACCTTATAGACTGGCAGCATA
Organism: Brachypteracias leptosomus; assembly: GCA_013401335.1. Taxonomy (NCBI): domain Eukaryota; kingdom Metazoa; phylum Chordata; class Aves; order Coraciiformes; family Brachypteraciidae; genus Brachypteracias; species Brachypteracias leptosomus. Next base: position 216,997 of record VYZX01018518.1, read on the forward strand.
CTGTAAGGTTGTGTATTAAGCTGCATCCCCAGGGTGGGGATCCCAGAAGACAACAGATGTAGACATGTGAGCTATTGATGTCCCATTTGTGCTCATTAAGAACGGAAAGATCTAGTGTAAATATGGGGAAAAGGAGAAATCATTCATCTGGATACTGAGGAGTGCCTGCAGCCAGGTTATTCCATTAAATCCACATTGCTGCCCTTCAAGGCACGTGTCACACAAGGACTCTGGGAGAAATATGAGACCGACAAAGATGTCACGCTAAATACAGGCTATAACCATGTCATAACTTTCTCGTACTTGCAATTATGACCCTGAGGCTTGTAACTACAACCCCAGGACTGCATTACCTTCACTTTACTCTGAATCCTGTCTGGTGTTGTTGGGAAGCAAGGTGAGCTCTGCAACATGGCTGTGGTGGGGCTGCAAGGGCAGGAACATGGCACCGGGCAGAGGCAGGGGGGAGGCCAGGCGGCAGGAGCCAGTTTCTGCAGGCTCCTGGCAGCAGCGTGGGTGGCCTGAGCCGCCAGCTGCCAGCTCGGGGGAAGCAGGTCCCCTGAGGGGCCACGAACAAGGGCCCCTCCTGCCCATGGCAGATGGTGGAGGCTCCCGCCAGCCCGTAACATCACGAGCACCTCTGAAGCGACAGCATGCTGCTGCCCAAGGACAAAAGCCTGTGCCCATGTCTTTGCGGCTTCAGTGGGAGGTTCACCTTAGCTTACCTCCACCTTCCATGCAGTATTTCCTAGAGCTCACCTATCGGTGGCCTTGCTTTCCTAAGGTAGGTGCTCAGGCTCTGCCAGTGCTGTGCAACACGCCCTTGGCTTCTCCATTTCCCTGCTCTTCTCTGTAACACAGGGCAATGAAACTCGCTACAAGAGCACTGCTTAACTCATCCTGTAAAGTGCTTCGAGTCCAACACGACATGCTCTGCAAAAGTCCAAAGCACTAGTATAACTTCATCAATATTACCACGGTATTTATTGTACTGCTGTCTATGAATGGTCCATGCCCTTATAATTAAGCATGAATATTATTATGTATTATCTACCCATGCTGTATCTCAGCTCCTTGGCAGTTGTATAGAGATGCTGTAAATGTTTTTCTTGGATTTGTCCTTTCCCAACAATTTCAGGGAGATGTATGCACACCTGAAATATTAGAAGTCAAAATTCTGTCATTTCTAATGCACAAAGGGCTCCATCTGTTACACTTATGTTTTCCAGCTATTATGCAAACCAAGAACTGAAATGTTTATGAACTTCGTGAATAATTTGTATCAGGCGGGATAATTTTTAGAGTTCAGTGAGTACACTTTTTCTTTCTAGGAAGAAATTCCCTTGATGACTGTGAACATACCAATAGTTGCTGGAACTGAAAGAAATGGATGGATATCATTAAAATGACAGCAGATTGAAAAATTACAATGAAGAAAACAGTTCTTCACATTTCATCGCAAAATAGCATGTCCTGTGCTCCTTACCACTCTAGCTGGTGTTTCTGGGGCACAATATGTGAGTATGGGCAGGTCTTCCTAGCCTAGAGTAGGAAAAAGGTGGTAGCACACCCCATTGGGGTGGGCAGACTTGTCTGTGTATGGTATAACATGTACTAGCATGTGCAGGTTATCAGTGGTGTATGAGAACTTACAGCAAAGTGTGGACAGGAGTAAAAATGATCTAGATGGTAAAGAAAAGGAGCTGAGACGTTTGAACAGGGTGAGGGGTCAATATGCTCAAGTTCCCTTTCTAGATCTGGAATTTGCCATTTTTTGCCACTTGGTACCTGCCAGAAATCACATGTTGAGTTTCCCACATGTGTAGGACAAGAGCTGTGCCTGTCCTGGCTCCTGGCTCCAAGCACAGCCTACAACATGGACAACTGAAGCACAGAGCCGTGACAGGGTGCTCATGGCTGAAGTGATGGGGTTTGGGCTGTGGGCCCTGAGTTGGAGTTGACCTATGGATGAGTCACAACCCAGCAACATGTTTTGTTCCCCAAGTGGTTTCAGGCCCCAGAGGCAGAACCTGGTCCACCTGTGTGAGGCCCCAACTTCCCCCAGGTGATTGTGGTTGGGGTGGTGGGTGAGAATAGAGATATATCAACCAGGAACCAAATCAGTTTGAGAGAAGCAATAGGAAGCTGATCAGTTGGAAGAAAGTTTCTGAGGAATAGAGTTCCTGTAACTGATGAAGACTAAAAGATGAGCATAGATGTCCTGAGTGTGAAAGCAAAGATTGAAAAATGAAGGTGTGCTGAGGAAATGTTGCTGAATTTGATGTGGGCTGACAGAAGCAGAGAATTAGCAGCACAAAATTGGCATAGTTGACAGGATTGTTTGAAGAAGGAGAGAGAGCTAGCAAACAATGGCAGAGGGGGTGACTGCTGCTGGTGGAGTCCAGCTCTGTCCGCTGTGCCAGCTGCCACTGCCAACGCTGGATTACATTTACATCCACAGGACTAGTGCAGATCTTGCAGCTTCCTGGGCCACCTGTTTTGATCCTGTCTGAACACGCTTTGGGTTGCTCTGTGGCTTAAACATCTATTTTCAACCAAAGGGGGTGGGAAGCAAAGGAAGAGAAAAGGAGATGGCTGTGCTAAGAGGAAAGGAGATGGTTGTGCTGGGGCTGATCCTGATGGTTTCCTTTTCCTAGGGCCAAACAAAGCCTCTCTAACACTTACCAGTGTCCTAACACCAACCAGTGTCCCAGTTCATGCCAATTGTTAATGCTATATGCATTTGTGATGTATATACTAACCCAAACTGCCCATACCCTCACAAAGCATGAGTACATCACCCATGAAGCAACCAAGCCTTAGATCCATACTTCAGAACATAACCTAGCTGTCCTATGCCTCTTTGATCAGAGACAGCTTTCCTGATATCGCCAAATGCACAGTTTAGACAGATGGGATTGCTGTGCTGTTTTGTAGGAAATGGATGTTGCCACATGAAGCAGTTGTCTGCTCTCCCTTCAGAATAAAGGAACTAAACCTGACAGTCTGAAAGAGGCAAAAAATTGCAGCCTGGTTTGTTAAGATTCACAAGGAAAAAATCCTAAATATTGTCTTTTACAAAATATACGAAGAAATAATTTTCATGATTTTGATGGGAATAGCTTAATTTCAAGGAATACCAATTGTAGAGCCTACAGTACAGTTACCACCATGTCCTGATTGTGTAGGAGAGGTCTAGAAAGTGAAACTGCCTGGAGACTCATTACTGATAAAAAGTGCCTCATTTATGTGCCTTGATGAGAAGGAGAAAAATACAAGTAAAATAACTATCATCTAGACTATTGACTGACAAGTAGATTACATTTCTAATTTACTTTAAATCATCTGAATCACCAATGGAAACATAAGGAAGGGAAGTGGTTGGGTTTTCTTCTTAAACAGAACTGGGAGGCTTAACCCAGCAACATCTGTGTAACCCATCCACATCAGCTCCAACCACTCACCTCCAGAAAGTCAGACATTCCATCAGCTCCATAATAAATTGCAAGCTAGTAGGAAAGCTGTCAGTCATCAGTTGTGGTCCTTTCTTCTACAGCTGACAGGGATCTGAAGAGCCTGGTCAGCAGCTTCTCTATGCTGGCTTGAATGGAGGGATAAATGACTGCACTGGGCTTGTCACCTGCGATTTCTGGAGCCTCAGACTGTCACTGGACAGCATCCCATGTAACTTGTGCTGATCCCCAGGTTGCTTCTTGGTTGGCAAGGAAAGGAGCAAGAAGCACCGCTGTCACTCCACCTCATCATTTCTAAAAGTGTATCTTAAAAAACACTCATCGTGGATATATCCATCACTAGCTTTTGCATCCAAATTACAGGCAAATTCATGCTCTTACCCCTGCAGGGCTGTAAATTGGAAAAGAACTTAGCCTGTGACTTGCTTTTAACAAATTGCAAGCAGAGGGCCTGGTTTTGATCTCTAGTGGCTATAAAATCAGGAATATTTCCATTAAGTAGTTGCCTTGCTGGGTAGCTGGTGTGAAAGGAAATAATACCATTAATATCCTCCAGATCCATAATGTATGCCACTTGATTTTGCACTGCACTGTTAAAAAATAACTCTTTTTCAGATGAGTTAATCCTGTATGTTTTTAACAAAATGAAGGAAGTGATTACTTTTCCTTAGCTTGAACATACTACAGGGCATTGAAAACTTTGGGGATGATGGAGGTGACCCAGCTAAACTAAAGCAAATTGACTAACTGTAATCACTCAGGTTCTGCGAGCAGATTCCCGGCTCATGTACAAGAAATCATGTAGGGATGAAAACAATTCACAACGGCAGCTTTAAGCCATAGTTTATTAATGCCCTTTCCCCCACAGCAGGACACAAAAAGGAAACTGGCAAGACAGGCACATTAAAAAATGATGCCTCCTCTGACTGAAACATATGATACACAGAAATACACCCCTCTTCTGTTGTGCTGGGGTTGGAGATACGAATATAAACCACGTCTGTTCCTTGCCTCATTATCAGGTTGCGTTGGTGTGTTATTATCACTTGAGGTAAATGCCTGGCTGTCCTCACTGCAAGGCTTTTGTTAAGATCCCAGCCACGGGCTCTTACATACTTGTATGCTAAATTATATACATGGATTTTATGACACTGAAAGAAAGCATCTTAATGAACAGCTCACAACTCAGAATGAGGAAAGTAAAAACACTTTCAACATTTCCTGAGTTTTGATAAATAATATTGAATGGGTTGAATTAAATATTGATGGCAGTAAAAAATATTTAACATACATAATGCTATGCACACTGAAATCCATCAGGTAACAAAAACATTTAGTGACAGGTTTTGAAAATGAGCCTGTGTTTCAAGATCACAAATTTTCAGTGGTTTACACAGAGGAAGGACAGATCCCCTGTACTTGAGTGCCAAAGTCCTCCTGGTACACACATATTTCATCTTGTTCTGACACAGGCTGCCTAGAAAAGACCCATTTCAGAGGTTGTTGCTGGAAACCTGTCACAGAAGCAAGAGAAAAGTGCTGTGGGGGACACGATGCCTCTGCACCCTCAGAGGATGTTTGTAGCTTGTCATCTCCAGCATTTGCAAGGATTCAACTGTTCCTCTGTGCTTTCCTCTCCATTCCTCTTTCTATACTCTTTCTATACTTTGCAAAGTGGCACACACAAATTCATTGAACACATTTAGTGCCTCAAAATCTATTTCTTTTTTGGAGCTTTCATGCCTTTTGACTACTTCTTTGAAAACATCTTCTGCTGGATTGACATTGAGGACTGGCTTGACACTGTGTGACCCTTAAAAAAGCTCAGGAGACAGTGAGTAGACAGGCATGATGATGTCCTCGCAATACATGTAATGATGCAATTTAAAACTGGCTTGTCTTTTCCAGCCTTAATGATTCTGTGATTCTATGATTCTATTCCAATACGCTGTAACTTACTGTTCCCCAGCCTGCATTCTGCTTGTATCCCACCTGAAATCCCCCTACCTGTTTCCCTCCCTGGGACAGGAACTGGAGGGGTTTGGGTCTTCACGATTCTGCTCAATTTTCCCTGCGTCAGTGATAGATGCATTTTGCAGTCAGTGTTCCCTTGGGTTTGTTTCATTGCAGATATGGTCTGAGCGCCACATGCACAAGAATGCATAACCCCAAACCCACAAGAAGTGGTTGAACAGGAGGATCACTCAAAAACAGCCAGCCCAATTGCAGCATCAGACCCCTATTACTGCCATTCATCCTCCAGCAATCCAGCCGGAGCTTTTTACCTTGAGTGCAACACAGACTTGTTCTCAGATGGAGTTACTCCATCCTTTGCCTGCACAGCTCCTTCAGCACACACCAGCAGTCCCAATTCACATGGGCCTGTGTGCATGCGTCTTCCTTGTAAGCTCATCCCGTGCCTCCACCTGGAGCAGGCTATGGAAAACCACAGCACGAGAATGGGTTAAGACATTACAGGTATAATACTTCGTTCATGCCCCATACACAAAGTACACTGAGATAGATTAAACAGTCCCTGACTGATAATGTTTGTTAAAACACCAGCAGGAGTGGAGTTGTGACCAGCAGGAGCAGGGAGGTGATTGTGCCCCTGCACTTGGCACTGGTGAGACCATACCTTGAGCACTGGGTCCAGTTTTGGACATCACAGGGTAAGAAGGACATTGAGGTCCTGAAGCGGGTGCAGAGAACAGCAACAAAGCTGGTGAAAGGTCTGGAGAATATGTTGTATGAGGAGCACCTGAGGGAATTGGGATGTGTCCTGGTTCGGCCAGGATAGGGTTAATTTTTCACAGGGGTTTTCTATTCAGTACCAGCTGGCCTTATGTCCTGTGCTGAGGTGGGTAGGGCAGTTGCAGCTTTGTCTCACCCCAATAGCTCTGCTCTGTATCTGTAGCAGTATTCTCGTGGTCTGTACACTTTGTGTCTCTTGTTTTGTGCATTGGTATTACTGTTGTATTATTGTTGTGACTATTGCTTTTGCATTACTGTATTAAATTCTCCTTATCTCAACCCGCAGGGTTTATATATTTCCTCCCTTTCCTCCCATCCGAGGGTGGGGAGGGTGGGGAGGCAGCGGCCAAGCACTGCCTGGTCCCAGCAGGGTCTTAAAACCACCACAGGATTGTTTAGCTTGGAGGAGGCTGAGAGGAGACCTCACTGCTCTCTACAACTACCTAAAAGGAGGTTGTAGTGAGGCTGGTGCTAATCTCTTCTCCCAAGTAGCTAATGATAGGACAAGAGGTAATGGCCTCAAGTTGTGCCAAGGGAGGTTTAGGTTAGACATTAGGAAGAAGTTCTTTATTGAAGGAGTGGTCAGGCACTGGAACAGGCTGCCCAGGGAGGGGGTGGAGTTGCCATCCCTGGAGGTGTTCAAAAAACAAGTAGATGTGGTGCTTCGAGACATGGTCTAGGGATCTGGGAGATGTTGGACAAAGGTTGGATTTGATGATCCTAGAGGTCTTTTCCAACCTAAATGATTCTATGACCAGTTGATTCACAACAAAATACTCTTTGCAGACACAAGTCGCCACATTGGGAAACAAGCAGACACAGCTCACTATGTTGGGAAACAACTTCTGCTCAGGTGAGCATGCATTACCTCAGTGGGGAGAGCTACATAAGCACCAGAGACCACAAGGCAGGAGGTTTTCTAGGTCACAGGGGTTGCGGGAGCTGCGCGGGCGCCAGGCAAGCACCACTTACAGCCCAGCCCGTGCTCGTGGAGCTTTGCTGCCTCCAACCCAGGGAGCACAGCTCTGAAGCAGCGATTAAATTTTATGCTGTGGTTGCAAAGCAGGAATAACCTGTAAAATGGGATTAAGACTTAATATGATCTCTTATCCAAGCTAGTCCTGGACCACCTAGTAATGTCAGTGAGAAAATTCTCAGCATTATTACCATTAAAAAAAACATGCACTGAACTTCAAAGGGAAAGCAAACCACAAAAACTATGCTAGTGATGTTAAGAGCATGCTGTAGGCCCAGCAAGTCAAAGTGTAACTAACTATATTTTCACTCTCTTCCACTGGCCCCAAGTTATTTCCTGAATCTTTGAATGGGTTGACACGGCCTCAGTTGGGCAGTGAAGTGTGGCACTAGTGGTTGACTCAGCTCCATCATCCCCAAGGGAGCTGCTTTTGTGTGAGAGATGAGAGGACTCCACGCCTGGGAACAGCCTCCCAAGCGGCAAGGGGAATTGTCAAAGGGAAATCCACAATGAAAATTAATCCAGATTGAAATTTCAGATGCAAGCAAACAAAAGCAAAGGAATGCCAGTCTTGCTTTTTCATTAAGTGGGAACGCCACTGAATTCACCCACATTTTGCTGTCTCGTGCTCCCTGGGGGTGCAGTACTCACTGCACGCACAATTTTGATACCCCTTAGGCAGTTCTCAGAACGATTAACTTCATGCTCCCTCCACTCTAGTAAGGTTTGGAGGTAACATCCCAATGACTATGAACTCAGGTTGGGAGCAGCAACAACCCCCCAACCCTACAAGCCTCTTTAGATTCCAATGAAAGAAAAAATCTGGGGGACGCATTCTGAAATTAATCAGGGAAACATACAGAAATATGGGACTGAATGAAGTGCATTCAAATTACTATATCCTCTAGATACTTTTTCTTGCTTTTTTTTCCTGAAGCTAGTGTTATCAGTTAAGCATGAGTCTCCAGAGCTGAAAACCAGGCCTCCTGTCTTGCATCTGAGACAGACAGCATGCCGCCAACCCCACCCCACTTATTCAAGGCTTTTCTCATATCTGTGTAACAGCCCACATCTGACCAAGGCACCGGCGCAGCCAACCTGTGAGCACAACTTCACTGAAGCCTGTGGGAAGGGGTGGGAAGTGCACACTTTTGCTGAGTGAGGACTAAACCCCCACAGCCCCATTCTGATGCAAGTTGTGCAGCCAATTCCTTGAGCTCAGGTAAAGCTGCCCAGCTGCCAGCAATGCACAGCCAGAACAACGTTCTCCTTACAACTTCCAGATCCTAAAGTCTCCTTGTTCTCAAATAAGCAATAAACTTCCTTGCCTGTCCCATTACTGTAACTCACAGGAAACTCCACTGAAAGAAAGCTGTTAGATGAGTGGTATTGAAATTATACTACAAAAGAGTTTCACCCCTCGGTTCTGCAGGAAGATAGTCCAACAACAGACAGCACACACAGCTAAAATGGCAAGCAAGAAGTGTATCAGACCACTAATTTACAAGGCACTGAAAGTTTGCCTTAGAGAAATAACACAGAAGAAAGTAAGCTTTCCTTAATGCGGTGGTAAGTCAAAGCTTTCTGTGGCACAGAAGCAGATATCTGCACCAGAAGACTAAAATGCAGCAACAAAGTGAAATATCATCATCCATCAAAGCTAGTTTTCTCCGTTCTCTTTGAATAACACATTTCCCAGTAGAGCATGGCTTCTCTAGCACAGCATCTCTAGTTTCACACCAACCTACAACTATGACATTTTCGAACATGTAACCTATATATAACTCCACTCATCAAATAGAGAACCATGTTTCTCCCCAAAAGGTGTAATCACCTGGGCTCTGGCTCTAAAGATGTTGCAAAGGAGATTTATTTCCCATTAGCTGTCAAAACCACAGTTGTGCCATACTTACAGAAGTACTTAGAAATGAAACCTTAAGATGTTTGTGGCACAGCAGCTTGCTCTTCACAGTGGTTTAAAATTTATGCCAGCAGTTTATTTTTTAAACGTATTTTCATTAGGTGAATGCGACAGAGCTGCTGCATTCGAGTTACAAAGCAATGCTAAAGAAGAATTAAGAATTACACAGTTAAATTGGGTATTATCATGTAAATGGCAAAGGACTGTCACATGGGATTCTGTGCATTGTTCGGAGAGATAAATGCAGTGAACTATAAATACAAGTTCAATAGAAAGCCTTGTCAGTTAAGCAGTTGAATGAAAGCTAGTCTCGGAGGCTGCTGGTACATTTTATAATAAATACTCATACACACAGTTGCAGTATCTAATACAGCTAACCAGCCATTCATTTTGTTTGTAAAACTGTTGTCTTGTCCTATTAAATAAAAATAAAAGGAAAACACTATAATGTCCAAAGAAAATTGTCTTTATGTGAAGTTTAATATAAATAAAGGAATATTAACAGAGCAAAGAGCAATGCACAGCCCTCTCTGAGTTCAGGGGAAGGTTAGTGCTCGACACACTGTTGACAGCACCTACTTGCATGGCAGCCATGGAGCACGCTGTTGCCTTCAAGAGAGGTGCCTCTCCAGATGCAGAAGAGATTATGCTGCTGTTTGATTATAGCAGGGTATATGCCAGCAGTTGGGGTTTAAAGAGGCTTAGTTTGTCTTTTGTCCTTATTCTGGCTGTATTTTGAGCCACATAATGGCTTCTTCAATGAAAAAAAAAAGCAAACAAGAGATGCAGACACTTTCTACACCCACTGCTACTGCTGCGCCTTATCCAGAACAAAACTGTAGGAAAAAACCCAACTATTTTGGCAGGATCAAAAAGCTTCCCTGTTCTTCAATTCTGCCTCAATCCCCATTGCAACCTACAATGCAACGGGACGAGAGGACTGAAAACCAGTATAAACACCCACTGAAAGCAAGTGCCACCTCTGGAGATGTTTCTGGTACAGTAACACTTGAGGTGACCTGTTTTAAGAGGCTGGTTTCCAGTCCCAGCACACAAAGAGGCTGCCAGCAGCTAAGGCCACACCATCTGTATCAGTTTGCTGAAATTTAAGTGCTTCAGTTATCTCAGCGCAAGTCAAGGCAGTTCATTTCAGGCTTCAAAAAACAGACAAAAGTCTATTCAGCTGAAGTATGCAATAGTCATTATTTTAGCCACTCTGGAAGAGCTTTGGCCCTTTCAGTGACACAACAGCTAGGAAAGAGAGAGAAGGGTAGCATTTGAGAACTTAACTCTACCCCTCCTTGTCTTGGATAGAATAAGTAAAGGTTTGTTCAGCTTGGTGGTGTGAGGAGCTGGAGGGAGGTGGTCTCCATCACGCACCAGGGAGGACAGAGGAGGTGTGCGCTTCCCTGTCAAAGCTCAGGCAACATCAGGACAAAGAAGGCAAAACATTAACACACTTTACTGAAATACCAGTTTCTTTAGTATGTTACAGAAAAGCTTATGAACATATATCATGTACATAAAAGACAGATTTTGTAAAATAAAAAGGTCTTCTTTTTATAAAAAATTAAAAAGTCAAAGTAAAGTGCATGAAACAGTTTTTTTTCCTCCACTTTAACTATTGCGTCAAAGTCTTAGCACAGAGCAACGTTTTTAAAACCTGGGAGATCCTCTTGTGTCACCCATTAGTCAAGTTACGTTACTGGTCAGATAAAATGATGATGGTGACGATTACAAACAAATGCTTAAGAATCAAAACAGTTTAACCAGATGCATCCACAACAAAGTCTAAGAGCTAACGGAATATGGGCTTCCTATACACGCCTCATCAACAAGATTTAACAACCAGCCGAAAGGTTCACTCTCATTAAAGAAAACCGGTAAGAAACAAGCTTCATAAATAGGGCAGTTTTGCTAGTTAGGGGCTCCCCTATTGTGCAATCAGTTATTGGTCTATGAATATCAACATTCATACTTAAATATGCTGTAGCAAAAGGAAGAATATATAAAAAAAACGTTTCTGCCTGCCTCCTTTGGAAGGAATAGGTAGTAGACCCCAATCCAGACAAAGACGACAGCTTTCCTACTGGGTCTCTGAGCGGGGCCTGTGCACCACGAGAGTTAAAGGAAGCGCTCAAGATGCTGAATCCTCTCCTGTTTTCAAGCTCTGGGAGCAGAGCCCCGGAGTGGAGCCCTGCCACCGCTACATGGACCGTGCTCGCATCTTCGGCGATCTTGACAAGGGCGAGTGAACTGCTCCTCTGGCCATCTCCCGGCAGCTGGGCAGCCCCTTCTCATCCGTACCCCATCGTGAGCGCCCGCTCCCGTCGGCCGCCCAGTTCCCGCATCGCCGGCAGCGCCAGACCCGGCGGCGGCGGCGGCGGTTCCGGGGAACCGAGCACCCAGGGGACGGGCGGGGTCTGCCCCAGCCTCCGGGGCAAGCAAGTCCTGCTCCCTCGGCGGGGAGCGAAGCGGGCAGCCGGCTCCCGCCCGGCCCGGGGCCGTCAGAGCACGGCGGCCTGTGCGCGGCAGTGGGCAATGTGGCGGTGCACGAAATCGACGCGGGCCTGCAGCAGTTCTGCCTGCCGCTCCGAGAGGAAGCCGAGGCGCGCCCAGAGCGGCTCCCGCGCCCGGTAGCGGCGGCGCAGCTCGGCGGCAGCGCTGCGGCGGCGGTGCAGCTCGGCCACCCGCCGCGCCGTGCCCTCCCGGAACACGCAGACGGAGCGGAGCAGCGGCTCGTTGTAGGGGTCCCACATGGCGAGGAGGCGGTAGCCGTGCACCAGCCCTGCCTCGTTGTCCATGAAGACGAGCCCGCCGTCAGGAGCGCGGAGCAGGTTGCTGGTGGCGCGGCGCATCACCCGCGGGTCCCACTGCAGGCTGAAGAGATTGCTGACCAGGCGGTCGAAGTTGGCCGTCAGGTAGTCGAAGAGGATCAGGTCGCTCCACTGCACCAGCTCCACCAGCTGCGACGGCGGCAGGCCGCTCAGGTCCCCCGCCGACAGCGGCTGCAGCCGCCGGCCGGCGCCCGCCTCGGCGCCCCAGGGCGCGGGGGCCACCACGGCGGTGAGGTTGTCCACCCAGCGCGTGAGGCTGACCACGGCGCCCTCCGCCCAGTGCGAGCCGCGCAGCTCCTCCCGCACCGGCTCCCACTGCCGCCCTCGGGCCTCCACCAGCGCAAGGGCCATGGGCGGCAGCCGCTCCTGCATGCCCAGCACCCCGGCCAGGTGGTAGGAGAGCGCCTCGCCCTGGATCTGCTCCGGGTTGATGCCGTAGCGGACGCAGGCGCGGCTCCCGTCCGACAGCCGCGCCAGCCGGTTGGAGCTGCGCCCGCAGCCGCCCCGCTCCAGCGAGGCCACGCGTGCGGCGCGGACGGCCGAAAGCCACGCCGCCGCCTCCTCCGCCGCGAAGCCCGGCGGCACCTGCGCCTCCACTTCAGCGCTCCAGAAGATGCCCCGCGCCACCGGAGAGGAGGCGGCGGGCGGCGGCGACCCGGCCGNGCGGGACGCGGCTGTGCAGCCCCTCCACTCGACCGCTCAGCGCGGCGCTGGCGCATGGCCGCGGGCCGGGCCGGACCGGACCAGCCACCCGGGGAGCGACAACGGGAGCAGACGAGCCCCGGCAACAGCCCCGCGCCGTGTGCGCCCAGCCCCGCCGGATCCACGGGCACCCGCACCACGTGGGGGAGCCGGGGGGGCGCGCCCGGCCCGGCCCGCCCCGTCTCTCGGCGCGGCCCTCCACTTAAAGCGGCGATGCCCGGCGCGGCAGCGGGACCCTCTCCAGCGGGACGCCCCGTCGAGGAGGCCGGGGGGTTGTCGGGTAGGCAGCGCCGGCCTCCTCCGGGAAGGGAGAGCGGAGAGCGCCGCGGCCGTGGCGCTGGGCTCTGTCGGTTCCCCTCTACGCCGCAGGCACCACAAAGGAGCCTGCACAGCGAAGGAGGGAGGGGAAGGGGCAGCGGAGCCGTTCCCCGCGCCGGTGTGCGGCCTCCCGAAGAGCCCCCAGCCCACGCCGGCACAGCGGGGTCGCGCCGCGGTCACCGGCGGATCGGCACCCCCTCCGCTCACCCCCGGCGCCGAGGGGCGGGGAGCGGGGGCCGGGAACCGGCAGGTGGTTGCACAAAGGGATCGGCCGAAACGCGCGCCAGGCTGTGCGCGTATAGTGCATATACGTGCGGGTACAGACACGAAGACTTACTGCTGCTGACCTAGCCCGGGACCAAGCCGGGACACTGCGCGCAATGCTGAGGCTCCCTGCCGGGCAGGGTCCCCGATGACCATGGAACCCCCCGGCACATCTCCCTCTCTGTCCGTCCCATCCGGTGTGGGGCCCGTCGACACGGAGGGGACGGTGGCGCGTCCTTACACACCGGGGGGTGCGGCGTGCTCGCCCTTCAGGTGTGTCACGGCGTCTGCGGACCAGCTTTTCCTGGTATTTTATCCCCGCACCACCTCCCGGGAGGAAGGAAGGCAGGGCACGGTCCCACCCCACGGGATTTTCTGCCCAAGGGAACGACAGCCATCCCTTCTCAAATTTTGTCCCTTTGAGGTATTTAGGGTGCGTATTGGAAGATTAGAAGCTATTTCTCTGTCTCCTCGTTTCCAGTTTCCTGCCTTCCCATGGCAAGGAAGCTTAGCTCTGCTCTTTCTGTATTTTACTGGAGACCTCTCTTGAGAAGAACATGTTTGTGAGCCAAGTTAGATTAAACACCTCTCCCTTCTTCAGTCAGTGCCATGGCTGTCCTCCAAAGTAGTTATTGGAGTTGGACCAGTGAAGCAAAACCAGCACATACAGAATCTTAAACATCGCAAAAGAAAAAAATCCCTTTCTCTTTCTCACCTCCTCAGCTCTTCCTACTCTCTTGAGATATCTCAACTAGTTTTCCAACCACACCAACAGTCCTCCACAGGTTGGATGGAATGCAGCTTATTTTCTTTTAATATAAGAAAAAGGGATTTCTCTCCTTTCCAGGATTTTGTGAGAAACATTTAAACTCTCCTAATCCAGAGACGCCGGTGCCTTGCCCTGATTCCCTTGCCCCCAGCTCTCCCCGGCACCGCAGGGTCTGTGGGCGGCAGCGCTTCTGCTGCGGTGCCGGGGCGGGGAGCGCCCCTGGCTGCCCCCGAGCCCGGGCGGGGCAGGACTGAGCGGAGCTGCTGCTTTCCCCGAAGCCGAGCGGTCGTGTCGCACCAGCTCCTCCCGCCGGCCACGGCACAACGCTGCAGCCGCCGGCTCCGACGGGAGCGGGCGGACAGCCTGTCCCCCCACCCCTACCCCCTCCCGATCCAGCAGGGCCTACGCCGAGGAGACCGACTTGTAGGAAACCCCTCGGAGATGAAGGGCTCACTCACAGAATCCCAACATGGAAGCGGTTGGAAGGAACCTCTGGGGATCATCTCGTCCAACCCCGCCCCGCTCCAGCAGGTCACCCAGAGCAGGGTGTCGAGGATTGCGTCCAGGCAGGTTTGGAATCTCTCCAGAGGAGACTCCACAACCTCTCTGGGCAGCCTGGGCCAGGCTCTGCCACCCTCACAGCAAAGAAGTTTCTCCTCCTGTTCAGGTGGAACCTCCTGGGTTCCAGTTGGTGCCCCTTGTCCTGTCACTGGGAGTCTGACCCCATCCTCTTGACACCCACCCTTTAGATATTGATAAGCATTGATCAGATCCCCTCTCAGTCTTCCCCAGGCTGAACAAGCCCCTGGTCTCTCAGCCTTTCCTCGTCAGAGAGATGCTCCAGTCCACTCAGCATCTTTGCGGCCCTCTGCTGGCCTCCCTCCAGTAGTTCCCTGTCTCTTTTGAACTGCAGAGCCTAGAACCATACACGGTACTCCAGAGGTGGCCTTACCAGAGCAGAGTAGGTGGAGAGAAGGACCTCCCTCGATCTGCTGGGCTCCTGGGTGGAGGGGTCTCTTGGCAAGGAACAGGAGTGTCAGGTATAGAAGGGACATCCAGCACGTGTCAAAAATTGTGGCTGATGCCTTTTCTGAAAACAAGACCTCACATCTCATTGTGACTTGTAACCGGGAGCATTAGTCCTGTTGGGTCCCTCATGCACAAAGGGACTTGCTGAAATAATGAGAAAAAGCCCCCATCCTGGCTTCCCTCAAATGCAATAGAAGCTGTAATCATTCCTCTTGTTACCCATGAATTCAGGTTTCATGCTATTCCAACCCCAAAGCCTTATTGCCAGATGATGCTTTACACCTTCACCCTTTGAAGCCAGTCAAGCTCCACAGTGAGCACCAGGCATGTGATTTGGAGCTGTGGTTGCTGCAGTTAATGGTGGCCAATAAGAATGGTATCGTTACACTAAACAGGAGGCTTTTATCCAGTGGTAGGCTGGGTATTTTTACCAAAGAAGTGGTTCAGAATTGCCTCTGTTCTCTGCCACTTTCTGGTTTGAAACAGTTTGAAACTCATAGCTTGTTGGAAAAGGACTGAAAGCAGAAAATGTATTTTTTTTCATACATACATAGACGTGTATTTTGATTTCAGTGAATTATTTGCATTTCTTTCAGGGTGAATTATGCTTATAGAGAGCATCCAGCTGCCAGTGCCTGCACTGGAAAGTCCCCATGGAGAAGTACCATTGCCATGGATAAGGACACTACATTTCCTGTTATTAAGGTGAATATAAGCTCCAAGTTATGCATGACATTCATTTCAGTTACAGCTTGCCTTTTGTAAGCTAAGCAGTTAATCAACAGGCTGTACTGTGAATATACAGTATTCAATAGCTGGGGAAACAGCATCTCCCCAAATACTCAGCCTCCTAACTATACTGTTTGGAAGGAGAATGAGACAGAGTTTTGCTGAGCCATCCCACTGGCTAATAGTCCTGCTTACAAGCTGGAATATTTTTAAAACGAGACAATTGGTAGAGGATTAAACATCAGCCAGGGTGACA
Organism: Brachypteracias leptosomus; assembly: GCA_013401335.1. Taxonomy (NCBI): domain Eukaryota; kingdom Metazoa; phylum Chordata; class Aves; order Coraciiformes; family Brachypteraciidae; genus Brachypteracias; species Brachypteracias leptosomus. The sequence goes on from VYZX01018518.1 coordinate 233,025, forward strand.
TCCTGTTCAATTTACAGCATGTTAAGCATTCCTGGAACTGTGATCAGTGATATATTTGGGTCAATCAGATGTCTTGTTACTGCTTTGCAGACATTGCAATAAACAGCTTGGAGATAAAGGAGAATAGTCTCCAGGCTTCTCAGACCTATACTGGGGAAGGGAGACCTAGCCAGGGTCCAGACCCAGAATCCAAGCAAGTAAAAAGATAACAAAATTTCTGGCTTCCATACATTGTTCCTTATAATAACTTAATTTTAGCTGCCTGTCAAAGGTAGGCTCATAGAATACCTAGCGGCTAGTGGTTTGCACTGATTTTAACCTAGGGAAGGTTTTGTTCTCCTCATTCTTCTCCAGATCCCCAGTAACCAGCTTCCCGGTGATGGGAAGTAGTTGCCATTGCCAGCAGCAGCAACGCCTCCTATCAAAGGTAGAAGAAATGGGGACTGGGCAGAGACCTCAAGATTTCTCCTCTGCAGTGAAAGTTATCTCAAATCAAAGGCCAAACTCTAATGGGCTTTGATAGGATTAGCATCACGGGGAAGCAGATGAGGGCTTTACTTCTCTGGACAGAGCTTGCCTGTGCTGGACTTGAGGAGCCCTGACCCTGCTAACAATCTGCTGGGCAAGGAAAGCTGGCAGAGGCACAGAACGAGTCTCCATTGCACCACAGCCCAAAACAATCAACAGCTGCAGAGCACCCAGAGATCCATCAGTACTTTCTGGGGCAGGAGGAGCCTCCTCCCATGGCTGGAACTGCAGCTGGCAGAGGGGACACAGCTTCAGCCCACTGCAGAGAGGACAGCTTGGGAGGGCTGCCCCAGCCCACCCTAGCTTGGGCAGGTTCTGGCCTGTAGTATCATTGCGTAGCTTCATCTGGTACTCTCCCACAGGTCAAGGCTTCAGTAGAACCCCTCCACTCTTGCCCTTCAGAGGCATTGCCATGGAAGTTATTTCCCAGCACAGACCTTTTTGGACTACCAAGATTAACTGCCCCCAAATCCTTCCCAGGCCCATGTAAATTTCTCTCCCTTCACTGAGTACTGACAGAAATTTTCTGTTCATCATAGGTTTTGCTGTATACCCAATGCCAGATCCAACTCATCTCAACATCAGGTGACTGAGTCTAGTGGCTGCCACATTAACCTCAGCAGGGCTGTGAGCCCCTTCCCTGGAGACTGCAGTGGGTGAGCCTGAGCCATCGCTTCGTGGTGATCTCTCAACACATGAAGTCCTTCTTTTACTCTGAATTGCAGTTCAGGATCCTGGGTGGGGTGGGAATAGGGGCTTTTTACTCCAGTCCAGCATAATTTGTCTAGATTTCACCTTCCTAAGATGTTTTTATACAGCTTGAATACTTCTCCAGCTCTATCTGCACTATATCTCCTCAATTCATCAAGTTACCAAGCACCTCTATTTCTATCCAGTATTTCCTCAACTGTTCCTGAACAGCTTGTTCCCGCTCCTATGTAGGAGCTTTGACTCCTGGCAGGAAGATGGTGCCAATGAGATCCCAAACTAGCAGTAGCCATTTTTAAAGGGACCACCTGAGATTGTTGTCAGGAGAGGAGCACGAAGCACATGGTGCAATGTGACTGCACATGTGGTACTGGAGGGCTGAAGAAGTCAAGGTGCTCTGCTTTTCATAGCAGGGAGATGAACATTAGACACCCTACCCTGCAGGCATGTTAGCAATTTCTGGAAGTATTTTTAAACTTGTCTGAGTATGGAATAGAGAAATCTGGAAGCTCTTCTGTTGCTTTGACTCCATAGTTGATTTTGCAGAAAAGCTCCCAGACAGATGGGGCTCCACAAGGATTTTGTTTTTGTAATTTGAGGTACCATGTAGAACAAGAAGATAGGCAATTTCTATAGACAGAATGGATCCTATCTTCCCTGTACTTTGAGACTCTCTGTTTTTAATATCCGCGACTCTCTGCTTTTAATATCAAAGCAATAAATAAGTAAGTGCTTGAGCTCTTGTGCCTGGCTCTTGAAAGTGTTCATAAGACTTGTCAGGTGCCTGATGGTGCTCAATCAGTAAGGGGATTTGTTCTCATCCCTACTAAAGGTGAACTGCAAAGATAGAAGAATTTATGTTATGCTCAGACTAATGTTCTCAGGGTGTCTGACAAGCAGGCTCTGCAGAACACTCATGAAAGAAATGAAATGATAGGTCAGCAGTATCCATTACACAAACTCAAGCCATCCTCTCCAGAAAGCTGATGATTCATCTGGGAGGATTTTCCATACGCACAACATCAGCCACAATAACCTTGCTTTTCATGACTTGGGGTGATCTGAACTGGCAAAGCTGCACAGTGGTGAGCAGCTCACTGAAACTTGCAGCATCCACAGTAGAACAGTTCTGGGAGGTCACTGCTCCCTGCTCACCCTAAAATCCAGTGCATTCTGGAGGGAAACACAGTGACCATTTGTGTCCATTGCAGAAAATAATTTTTTGTAGGCCAGGAAGTAAAGAGATTCAAGAAACCGCTTCAAATGAAACTTCTGAGACAATTTAGGGAAACAAAAGTCCATTACCAGATGAGAGGATAAATCATGCATTGGGTACCAGGCTTCTGCTTTCAAGAAGGGTTTCCTGGAGGGTTAGATCTCATGGCCTGCAATATTCATGCCATATATGTCAATAACTTTTCTCTTTCTTCTGGCTTCCAAAACATGTGAGTGAAGAACTGTTCAATAGAGTTCGTAGTAATTCCAAGCACCTGCCCTGGTGTAGCATAACAGAAGAGAGAGGGGAAACTCAAACTTGGTGTCTTTCCAGAAAAGAGAAGGTCAAACCACCTTGATAATAGCCCATAGACCTTTTTTCCTCCTGACTCATGCTGCAAACTCATGAAATTGTACTTGAAGTATGTATGATTTGGAAAAATACTGCCTTTAGTTAGAGGCTCTCCATCACCTTCTAGTAAGTTGGGCCAGGGTTTAAATACTCTCACTATTAAAAATATCCTCACTTTAATGTGTTCTCCAGGTACTTAGCTCTATGATGGGCCCAGTTAAAAACTGAAATGGATCAGACTTGACCAAAAAAAATGAGGCCAAGCCAAAGGTAGTTACTATTGTTACAGGAAGGAAAAAAAGAGTCATAAAATTTAGCTTCTACTGCAAAAATACACCCAGGACACATCTTAAACTTTTCAGCAAGTCCTAAAAAACTGCAGCTTTTGCACTGCTGGTGAAATTGTTCTAATTAGTCTTAGGGTAAATACCCTGGCTACGCCAGTAGAAAGCCAGCTGTTCAGTTCTTTCTAAGCAAAGCAGAGAAAATGACCCGCTTAAATAGCAAACCCAGTTTCCAGGCCCCTAATATCTTCTCTCTGTTGTGTTGCCTGGAGAGGCAGCTGGATTCTTTCCAAGGGCAGAGGAGCCCTTCTGGCTGCCAAGAGTGCTGGAGGGGGAAGACAAAGAAGAAAGAAATTTATGAATTCCCTGGACCTTTGCTTTTCTTCCCCCAGCCTCTCCCCTCCTTGAAGGTGTCCTCTGCCCTTGCATAAAGTTGTGAGGTGATGAGAAATGAGGAGCAATGTCCCAGTCCCTCTCCTTTGGCCCATGGGTCCTGCCAGAGGAGGTTCTCTCCGCGCTATGACTGAATGGTGTAGGATTTCCCAGCTCTGCCCTTCTCTTACTCACACCAGACAGTCCAGGGAGCCTGTAACTTGCCCAAAGGGGCATCTCTGGCCTGACATTCCATCACTGGGGGCTGTAAAATAGCTTGCCAAAACAGCAGCATATGTATCAGTGTATGCAGCACCCCATGAGCTCCAGCATGTGTCCTCCAGACACGCATGGGGAGCAAGCCTACTACTGAGGACAGGTATGGTCCCATCTCAGATGACAGCACTAGGCCACGCTGAGGCTTTCTTCCCACTTGTGGGGACTCTTCCTTCTCCGCATTCTCTAGAGCTTTGTTTTGTCCAGTTTTAAGTGTCTCAAATGATGAGTTTTCCACCCCTCCTAGCTCTATCCAGCAGACATCTTTGCTGAGAGCGTTGACTGTGGCTGCAATTCCTATTGTAACAGTTTTTCTGCACGTTCCAGTTATCAGGATCAAGTTATTGACTCACATCCTCTTCAATGAAGAAAATAAATAGGGGCTTCCGACAAACTGCCTGAAGGTAAGCCAGCTGAGCCTGGATGTGATCTAGCTGCACTAGCCAGGCTCCCAGTTTGAGCTCAGAAGACTGGGTTCAGATTATTGGCACAGGAATACTGGCACACTTGCATGACTAGCCTAAATTAAGACTCAAGGGGACTTACCAGTCTGAGTCTTTGCAACTGCAGTGATCCCTACACCATCGTCTGTCCTGCAGAGGAGATGTTCCCTGTCAGGAGCCCTCTCCCTGACAGAATGAGAAGCAGGAAATAAAAGAACCTCCCCCCATCTGAGTCACAAAGGTGTCCCAGTTTTGAAGGTCCCAGCTCATGATTTCTCAGTGATTGGGGTTGGTGACATTGAGAAGTTTCCCTGCTGTGCACTCTACATCTTAATGTGACCCATTTAAATTTCTAAGCCTTATTAAACACATCATTAACATTCAATAAATGTGTCATTGATTACATATTTACTTATCTGGTATTTAGCTAGCATTCTCATAAGGAATGAATAAATAGTCAGAAGCAAGCGATAGTTCCTGCATGTGATTTAAAAAGAACTGGAAAAGTACCCTTCAGAGGTTAAGGACTGCAGTCAGAAACTGAATATGCCCAATATCAAAGGACCATAAACGTTTTTTATGTTCAATAGGCTTTATTAAAAGTACCATAATGCTTTTGTTGAATCAAAATGTATTTTAACTCTAAATGAAATCCAAGCACTTTATCTACAAACAGAAAAGCATTTCAGTTACTGTACAGCTTAACTGGCCCAAAGCAACACTTGGTTCCTCAGCCTCCAAAGCCCATGGCTGGCCACAGAACAGTGCAGCAGCAAGGACCAACACTGGTCAGCAGCTGGATCTTCAGGCTGTAGAACTACAAAGACATGATTGACAGTTCTGCTGTAGCTGGGCTGTACCTTACACCATGTGCTCTGGTGGGATATGCCTCCTCAACCTCACTGGGGAAAGAGATGCTGCTCATCTTCCTCCAGAAGCCTCAGAAAGGTTTAGGACTCCTGGCAGCCAATTCAAAGAGCAGTGTAAGAGGCTCCATGTTGTGCTTACCACGTGCTGCACAAAGTGTGTTTTTTATCAGGAATGATGAAACACAAAAGCATGAGTGAGTCTCTCTCTCAGCCTTTCTTGCACCCAGTGGTTTGACAAGATAGGTAATGTAGATGTTAGTTTCTACAATGGGCCTTACTCTGTGATGTTCTGAGCCACTTAGCTTGCCTGTGCCTCAGTTTCTCCACTTGCAGAATGGGATGCTGTGGAGATAAGTTATTTTATGATGTCTAAAGAGGTCTTTGAGTTCTCTTTGAGAGCTGGGAAGAGCTGATGAACATTCAAGAAAATCAATGCAATAGAATTTTATTATTTTTGCTATTTCTATACACTGTCATTTCACATAGCTCCTGATTTGTGTATGACTATGTCCTTCTCTTTGATGTCAAACTAAAGATTGGAAAAAAGCAAAACTTTTTTGGGGGTAAATGAGCTTCTCCATCTTTCAGACCAGCAACAGTTCAGTTACTCTTCATCCCCGCTCAGCTCCCTGTTATTGCATTTGAACTTCCCCAATATGTGGGTGGAGAGGAAGAGCATCACAGACATTACAGAAAATGGCTCTTTTTCCTCTGGGAAACTGACCAACATTTTTGTTTTAATTTATCCCTGTTTCCTTGTAAATGACTTTCTGCCTAGCTGTTGAACTTTCTGTAAACAGTTTAGTGAGAGCCATAAAATAAATCCCGCAAAGAAGAGAAAAATAAACATAGCCATAAGCTACTGAAGTGAGCTCTCTCCTCCTCCTGCTTTTTGTCAGCCATCACAGGAGATGATTTTCCAGTGAGTCACAAAAAACACATCAGGGAGATAACAGAAGACGGCACAAAGGCATCATGGAGAAAATATACATTTATGTTTTTAAGTTTTGAGATGGATTTGAAGAATTATAGAACCATTTAGGTTGGAAAAGACCCCTAGAATCATCAAGTACAACCTTTGTCCAACATCTCCCTGATCCCTAGACCTGTCTCGAAGCACCACATCTACTCATTTTTTAACATCTTCAGGGATGGTGACTCCACCACCTCCCTGGGCAGCCTGTTCCAATGCCTGACCACTCTTCTTCCTAATGTCCAGTCTAAACCTCCCCTGGTGCAACTTGAGGCCATTACCTCTTGTTCTATCATTAGCTGCTTGGGAGAAGAGATTAGAACCAGCCTCACTACAACCTCCTTTTAGGTAGTTGTAGAGAGCAGTGAGGTCTCCTCTCAGCCTCCTCTTCTCCAAGCTAAACAATCCCCCTTCCCTCAGGTGCTCCTCATAAGCCATATTCTCCAGACTTCTCAACAGCTNGCTGGGCCTGATGCCCCAGTTGTCCTGCACTTGCTGTGTGAGTACATCCAAGATGAACCTCTCCATAATCTTCTCCTGTACTGAGGTCAGGCTGACAGGCCTGTAGTTCCCCAGATCCTCCTTCCTGCCCTTCCTGTAGATGGGTGTCACATTGGCAAGCCTACAGTCGTCTGGGACCTCCCGTTAACCAGGTTTGCTGATAAATGATGGAGAGACATCGGAACATCCTCAGACATGGAGTGGCAGTAGAAACATGACTTAATGTAATCTGCCCCACATGAAATGACAAATAGCAGTGCAGAGGAGCTGAGATGGTCCTGGAAAAGCAGCTGTATGGGCATGTGTGCTGAGCCAGCCTCCCCATTCAGATCATCAGGACCCACCTGCACCTCCCTCTGACTCCCTGTTCTTAGATTAAAGATTGTCTTTATGGTCTGCATTAGGATTTTGGAATCACCAAGGCAGATAAAAGCATTACAGGTCCCTTCACAAGCTCTGTAACAGATACTTTTTATTCTGGGACAGAACTAGGTGTAAGAAATACATTGCATTTCTCTAATTGCCCTTTTACACAGTTCCTCAAATTAAGTGCCGACATGGAGCAATTCAGCTTAGTAGGGCTTGCGTTTCCACAAACCCTCTCAGCACTCTGTACTGCAGTGTTATGCCACTGTATGGACAGGCAACCTGAAGCAATTATGTAAAATGACTTTTGGTGCTCCCTCCTGTGCCTGCTAGGGTGAAGGACAACAAGGACAAAGCCTATATGAAGACCTCAGACCTTCCTCCTGTATATCTGCTCACCAGAAGCAACAGCACTCAGGAGCCCACATGAAGACTTTGAGAGCTTCCTGTCTCCTGCTGCCAAAATCAAAGAAAGCACAATATTCAGTAGGTTAAATATGCACTGTGAGGATGATGCTCAGGCTGTGCTTAAGACTACAGCTGCAACATGCTCAGATGGGCTCATGTTATGCTCAGGAAACAAAATAGTATTTAATGTGCAACACCCATCTTAATTGCTTTATTATCTTCAAATGTCAAGGTTGAATCTGCTTATGGTCAAATGCTCTGAAATGCCGAAAGTAGTTAAAATGCTGTCAGTGTACCACTCAGAGTCTTTACTTAAATGCAAGTTACACTGTGATTCATTGTTTTTAGTAGGGCTTGATGGTCAGAATACCAACATAGAAGTAAACAGCTCAACCTTCTCAAGACTTGCCTATGTGAGACTTCTTCCCACCCTGGAAGAAATGAGGTCAAGAATACAAAAGGCACATGAAAACAAAGTGTTTAATCAATAAGGTATTGAGCTAAAAGGAGTCACAGAAACAAGGGAGGTCAGGTTCTTTTGAGAACAAGCAGAACAAGAATTTGGATCATACCTCCGCCATGTGCAGCTTGCACAGGATTTGTGTTTGCAACACAAGGGGCTATTGCTGTGTGGTGGAAAGTCAAAACACACAATCAAAATCAATCCTTGTAATGAGAGCTCTACAGATTGGGATGTCAGCTTTGACATGAGATGGTGGCTGCCTTCTGTGCACATGTGCACTGTGTTCAGAAGACAAGGGGAGCCAAAAGCCAGCTGAGATGTTTCTTGGAGCTCAGAGCTTTTGACACCCTGTATTCTTGGATGCAGTTGACTGTGCAGACAGGAGTGTAATTTGCAAAAGGATGATGTCATCTGGGGTCTGGATCTTTAAAATAAAACAACAGAAGATGGAATCAATCTTTGCTCTAGGAAAGCTGGTTGTAGGAGTTCCCTTCAGGCAGCTTCAGTAGGAGAAGAGTTGTGCTATTAAATGTCCAAGGTGTTTCTATTGGTGAAAATCCAAACATTGAGTTTAGCCTGGCTATTAACTTGGCTAGTGAGGGGGCAATTAGCTGGACAATTAGGTTGGCCGGTGAGAATGTAGGAACAGAAATCATCTGTAGCCTGGCATATACAGAAGGGAGCTCAGGGAAGAGAAGGTGTATCCAGGACTGCCCACACCCTGACTTAGCCAAGGGGTAAGTTGGGAGCCCTGCACAAGTAAGAAGCTTGAGCTGAGGATTTTCCATGTGCAGTTTCAATACATGGTGTTATGTCTCTAATCTTTGTGAAACTCTGTTGTGGTTTAAGGTTTTTTGGGGGCAGCTATTCTGCTCCCCTTCCTGCCACACTCTATAAAAGGAGACAGCAAGTTCTGCTCATCCCTTCCTCTCTGGGATTCCTGCAGGGCCTGCACCTCCGCTGGGCTGGCTGGTTTGGGAGAAGTCCAGCAGCATCCGAGACTCGGTTTTGTATATATTTGTATATACACCTCCTCTTATTATCTCTGTATATTCCCCTTCCCTTAATACCTTTTTGTTCCCTGTTAAAATTGTAATCTCAACTTCCAACTTTGTGTAAGGTCTTTTTTTTTTCCTCCCCCGGGAGGGAAGAGGGAGGGGGAGAGAGGGGGGAAAGCAAATTCTGCTCCGTGGGGCTTGTCCTGAGCCTTAAATGGAGACAAACTCCATTTGTCATGAATCTTTATTTAGGATCCTCTGTAAAGTCCTTTAATATCCTCCTTAGGATTTTAGATGTAACTTAAGTTTTTCTCCTCTCAAGCTGTGATTTGATCTTCACAATTGCATTTCTGCCATGAATCGTCACAGTGCTTGAATTCACTTATTTGTTTTACAGATGTTTTTATATCCCCCTTGGTATTTACCATGAACTTTAATCTGACTTGCCCAGAAGTGGGCAGGTTCACTAATAGCCGGGGAGCCTGGAAAAGGAGAAGATCCAGATTGCCTTCTTTAGCTCTCAGTCTTTACTAGTTACTTGTGCTCCTTGTTGGCCACTGGAATAGACTTCATGACAGATCCTGGCAAAGCTAGAGAGATCACAGAATGTTAGGGATTGGAAGGGACCTCAAAAGATCATCTAGTCCAATCCCCCCTGACAGAGCAGGATCACCTAGATCAAGTTGCACAGGAACATGTCCAGGTGGGCTTTAAACATCTCCAGAGAAGGAGACNATAGATAATATAGATCAAATATGGATACTGTGATGTGAACTGTTAAGGTAACAGAAATCCCAGCTGGGGATCTGTTGGGAAGGTCAGGTGTCATCCATCAGTCTGGGCTGCCCCAGAAATATATCTGTAATCCTTGCTCTGCTGCAGACCTGCTTCATGCTGTGCCAGAGCTCATCTGCGTCTACTGCAGAGCCTCCACAGGGAAGACAGAACACTTGCCTGTGCTTTCTTAGAGCAGTGGCTCTTACACTGCTGCTGCAGCAAATTTCTACGTGGCTATGCCATGCTCTGCTACCGAGGCCTGGGGATTCCCACTTGCTGAGGTACAGCACAGCTGGTCAACATTTCCTGTGTCCCTAAACAGGATTTATCCTTCAATCCTGCTGCTGTCACTAGAGCCCTCTTTTCTCCTGGGCTTTCAATAAAGTCCAAAAGAGAGACTTTGACCCTGAGGATTTTACTAGTTTCCCCTTTGTCAAAAATATTTTTACTTTCACGTGCAAAGGAAAAAAAAAAAAAAGATGGTACTTCTGGTGGTAATAAAAATTAATAATGGTAGTATGGCCAACAAGCTCTTTATTGAAATTCCTTTCTTTCAGGGGTTTCCCCTGTATAGCAATATAACACATGAGTATCAGACAGGAAGTATTCATCCAAAACCACAAGAAAACAGAAGTGGGTAGAAACCAGGTGTGGTGGGTTTACCCTGGCTGGGTGCCCGGTGCCCANTGTTTGAATTTGGCACCACACTTCCCATTTTAGCCTTATCAAAAGTTCCAGGAGTGATCTTAGATTTGCTTCTCCTCAAAATCCATGAGGCTCATGAAGAGAATTTGAATGAAAAAAGGGTTCAAAATTTAAAAAGCATTATCATAAATACTTGGATTTGCTTCATAAATTTACTTCAAATTTAATTTTTCCTACTTTTAAAATTATGTGCATTTTTAATGTAATTTCCTGACACATTACTAGCATGCACTGCTGCTTCTGATATATTGCAATATGGCATAATAGAGTAACTGAGATGCTTTATTATTTTAATGCAATTTAGTGAAATCTATAATGCTAATAATTAGCAGTAGCTGTTACTTAGAGCTAGTTAAAACTTCACGCCATATTCCCTAGAGTAATTTATCTTATTCTTCCAATCTGTGCTGCAGTGTGACAGATTGACACTTTGTGCAGCATAAATAATTTGAGTGCCAAGGTGAGTCAACAGCAATGATTTGCGGAAAGCAGTATTAGAAATGCTGTAAGAAATAGCTTAATATTAGCAGTACTGTGTGCTTAGCTCATACTTTCCACCCTTATATCAGCAGACACTTCACTAAGACAATTAAATATCCATTCATTACTTCTGTTTTCTGGAAGCTCAGGCCAGTGCTGTGATTTCAGGGCAGGATTAATAACTGGGATAGGCATTTTGCGTGTATTGCCCATATCTTTTCCATATCGTTGTTTTCTAGGGGGTGCAGATGCTGCAGGAGTCCAGCACAGGAATCAACACAGCACTTGTGCTCTACCCAGACAAAATCTCCTGCTGAACTCTCTGATATTAAGGAGAAGATAGTTCACTTCAGCTCAGCTTATCTCTCCTTTTACACTGGCCACTTCTGGTCTCTTGAGGGACCGTTAATCCTGCTCATCCCTGAGTGTAGAGAGCAGATGTGACTCCAGATTTATGCAGGCTGCAAAGGTGGGATGTAGCTGTGGGATAATTAGTGGAGATAACTTGAAAATTAAACTTATATTAAAAATACAGCACTATTCACATATTAAGGAAAGTTATAATATCAAGGAGGCCTGCAGGGCCTGGTATGCATGGAATCCCTTCCACAGTGGTTCTCTAAGCAACATAACCTGCAACCTTGGAAACCCCACAGAGGGTGGAGTGGAGTGAAGACCCTGTGGCCAGGCTCTGTGATATTGGTGCAGGGATGGGAACTTAGTGACACTTTGAAAACTGATAAGCTGTACTTTTGCTACCCTGAGCCAACAGTCTGCCATCTTTTGACGAATTGCTGTCCTTTGTGCAAACTTTGCTCATTATAATGGCATTATGATACCAAAACACACCTCCATCCCAAAGGCTACCTGCCTACAAGGTGAGACCACTCCTTACTGAGTGTGTGCTCTGAATTTGAGGTAACTTGTACCTTTAAAAGTGAAGAGAGAGAATTTTATACCATTCATAATAAAGGTATGTATGACTAGAGTCACTCAAGCTCCACCTTGAAGGTAAAAAATAACATAAAAATGGCCTAAGAGGGGAGATGTTAGGGAAGACATCATGGTGGACAAGTCAGGAAGGATACTACCACAGACATCTGACTCCTGGGATCAGTTGACAGGCTGAGCCTTTCTACTCCCCCATAGGGATGCCTCTGGGTAAGATCCAAACTTCCTCGAGGACTTTTTTTTGGGACTTAGAAATCTCAATAGAGTTGCTTTTAACTTAGTGCTTTGGTAATTTGTAACCTTGGCATTTGTGTATACACGTTTTGCAGACAGTGTATTCATCACTGGCAATCCACAAAGAACCTGTATTCCTGCTGCTTTAAATAAATGGCACTGTCCACGTAACCAGCTGCACCATTTCTCACTGGACGCTGTGTAAGTCCATAGAGAGTGGCTGGACGGGGACACAGCACACTATTGAGTGAATCCGAGATACCAGACTCATAGTGCCAAATTGGGCAGGATTTAAACCTAGCCGGCCCCAGCCCCTCTAATATCTGAGAATAAGCTAGAAAGCAAGGGGGTTTATTTCCTGCCAAATTACTTTACTGCTCTTAACGCAACAGTAGCCAAGAAGGGGCCTCTGGTGTCATGCTTCCTCCCATGTCCACTGCATGCCAGCAAAGTCCACAAGGTGGGTCTAACCACAAACCAACACCTCTTAAAGGGCTGGCTGAGTTTCTACTGCCTTGGACTTTGCATTACAAAGGGTTAATGGTTTTAAGCTAGAAAAAATTAGATTTAGGTTAGATATTAGGAAAAAGTTCCTTAATATAAGGGCGGTTGATCACTGGAACAGGTTGCCAGGGAGGTGGTGGAAGCCCCATCCCTGGAGACATTCAAGGTCAGGCTTGATGGGGCTCTGAGCAACCTGATCTAGTTAGAGATGTCCCTGCTTACTGTAGGGGAGTTGGACTACATGACCTTTAGAGGTGCCTTCCAAACCAATACATTCTATGATTCTATGATTAGGCTCCAAAAGAGGAATTTTTTTTGTTTTGAGTCACAGCGATTGCTACTGTGCCAGAGGATGGCAAAGGCCTGCTCCTCAACCTGTCCTTGAGAGGTCAGGCTGACTCATAGGAATGACATGAGATGCATGGAGGTCTGTTTGCTCCTTCCTCTCCATTCTCATTCACTCTCAGCTGTGCTGCTATTCCTAGACACAGGGACCTAAATCTGAGCCACTGGCATTTACGCGGCTTGATATTTTTATAGTAACAAAAAAGAGTTTCCCTTTAGCCAGAAGTGGCTGGAATCCCAAGTCTGGAATTGTGCTGATGGGGTAATGTCTGGAAAAGAAAAAGGAAATCTCCAACATGGAAACACTAAATACTATGGCAACAAGAAGAGCAACAAACAGGGATTAAAGACACAGGCTCAGCATTAATTCAAGTGCTGGGAATTAGAGAGAGAGCAATATCAGTAGTTTATAATGCTGTGTTTTGTCTGGGATGAGGCGATGGGGTCCTATGCACTTAAACAGCGAGGTACACGTGCTAGAGGTATACAGATAGGCAGCATCCTGCTGCAGGCTGCTGGCTTTCATCAGAATCCCTTCTGGCCACTCAGCTGACATTACATGTGGAAACTGAGCTCTTCTCAAATTATCCCTTTTTCATGGGCCTTCTTTCCAGTCATGTGCTGTAAATACAAAGGAGGGAGCATATCTGTCTAAAATGTTAATCCTGTGATAGCAGTTGGCTGAGCTGCTGCTGCCAAACCATCCACTCCTGAGTCACGGAGAAATTCCTCCCTTCCCTGGAGAGCAAAGATTTTTCTCCAGTGACATCTGACTTGCTCTGTATGAATTGACAGCTCCCTGTTGAAAATGATGTATGCATTCAGGATACAATGGGTTTTATCCCAGTTTATCCTGGCCCTAGCAGCAGCAGTTCACAAGTCTCCCTTCAACCCCTAAATCCCTGGCAAACAGATAATTTCCATACAACAACCTTCTGACTTCTATCCAGAGCAGCCCACAGGAGATTTTTCTCATTTCTTTTATTTCCTTTGTGAATCTGAATCTCTAACCATCATGGCACAGTAGTTTTCAGTGAACATCTGATGAGGAGAGACAGGTAAAAAGTAGTCCAAAAGTGCTCAGTGCAAGGCAGGGGCTTTTGAAGTGGGGACAGGAGCTTCAGCTCAGCAGAACTGAATGTACCGTGTTTGTAACTTTCCTCTGAGATCCTTGACAAGTGGTGTGCTGGTTCAGCCACCATTACTTTATGCTGCCATCAGTTGCCTGATCACACAGGCCAACACTGAACTCAGCAACATCCCCTCAGAAGTCTTCTTTCAAACCATCTTGCCATAGGTTCCTGTGGGCCCAGCTCCTCTACTGAACACTATGGTGTCAGCATTGCCTGCTGAACACAACAGAGATGGCTCCCTCAGTGGCCCTTCACATGGAAGGACACCACTGAGAGAGCTCAGCAAGATGCAACCAGCCCCAACAGAAGCCACACCCAACAGGAAGCTCCTCCAACTGATCAGCTCCTGGTTGATACAGTCCTGGCCTCGTCCACCACCCCAACCACGACCACCTGGGTGAGCGTGGAGCCACAGAAACAAAGGTGGGCCAGGTTCTGCCTCTGGAACCTGAACCCAGCGGGGGAAACAAAACATTCTGCTGGGTTATGACTCATACACAGGTCAAGTCCAACTAGGAGTCCACAGCTCAGGCACTTCAACAGGGCATCCCCTTTCCCTATGCCTTCAAGCTCTGAAGTGTCTGTATTAGAGAGTTCATAACCCATCTGGGCTGGGAATCTCTCCTGTGTGCATGTAAAGCATCTGCCATAATGAGGCTTCAACCTGAGCTGAGACCTGGTGAAGCTACTTCCATGTAACCAGGGGGTGAGGCACTGACAGGTTGTTCCCTTGCAGCACTTCTCATTGCAAAGCTCAGCACCTGGATTTCTGGGCTGCTGGAGCTGCTGCCTCCTAATGATGGATGCATAATAATCTAGAAGTCTGTGAAAGAGACATATTTCCTTGTGAAAAACAGAGCAGTTTTCTGTTGTGTGTTTAACTGGGATTTTTTTGGTGTTTTTTTTTTTTAATTTAGAAAAATGACATCAAGACGACTCTGCTTCTCAGCATCCAGTGGCAATGACATCTGAATCTTGGACAAGTGACTCCATCTCTTTGTCTTATTCAGTCACTCTGAGCATCTCTTCCCTGGACTAGCCAATTTTCTCCTCCTGTAAGGCAATATTGCATTTCCTCACTTACCCTTACCCCAAGGCCTGTGAACCTGTCCCGGGCTGTGAACACTGGTAAGGAGGAGACATGGCCTGAAGGTCTGTTGCTCTGGGAACAAGACAGGCTGCTGCCACACATCAAGACTATGGTGGGTCACAGTGTGCATGGTGTTAACTGTCCCTGTGTGTGTGTGGTATACTGTATTTGTGTAGCACACCACTCAGAGCACTGAGCACAGCACAGCAAAGCAAGGGAAGTCACAGAAAACCTGCCCTTTCTTAGTGATGTTGTTTTCATGTCCAGATTGCTCAGGGTTTGGAGAAAACATGTGCCAGGGTGGCATGAGGGGATGAAGAGGAGCAGCAGCAGTAGAGGGAGAGATGAATTTCATCAATGTGAATTCCTCCCTGTGAAGAGCAGAACTGAGGAAGCAACTCTCACCTCCAGCATGTTTCTCAGGGCAGGCCAATCATGGGAGACAGGAACAGGACATTGGTTCTTTCTTTCCCCCTGATCTATCATTTGATTTTGGATTAGTTCATTTCTTGTTGTATAACTCCCCTTTTTCTATAATGACGTCTCCCATTTGTACAAAGATCATCACTTCTGATTAATAACCTCTGGTGTCACAGCAAGGTATATCTGCTTTCATTGTACAGAAATAAGAGAGTTGGGTTTTCTTATTCAAGGACTTGTTAAGCTTCTCATTGTGTGTCCTGGCAAGGCGGCATGAATGAGTGAGTACAAGGGTATGAGAATAATGACAATCTTTTCCTTTGGATACTGTCTCAGTGGATTTGCATTCCCTGAGTTTCAGCAATTTAAAAAAAAAAAAAAAAGCAGAAAGCAGTTTATGGTTTTCACAATTTCATCCAAGTTTCCTCAGAACTGTGGCCAGGTACATTCCAGATGAAGGGATCCTTTTTGATCGAACAGCTCAGTTTCAAGTGTGTAACATTCATTCCAAGCAATTTTGTGTTTCAGATGAGCACGTTTCACACAGCTCTGTTGGGGACTAGGGCTCCTGTTTCACGCCACCTTCCCTGCCCATTTCATACATACGTGAACAGCTCCTGTCTGGGTTAATCACTGGTCGAGCGCAGCTCAAGGCGCAATGGAATCTCTGTGACGCTCTTTCCTGATGCAAACCCGACACATTTGGCATGGGGATAGAACCCAACATTTAAAAAATAATAGTCAGTGGGATCAGAGGCTTTATTTTCAGATGGATATCTTTTGAAGACTGAAGGGTTTTGTTTTTCACTACATCAGCTGCATGTCTCTTGTATCTGGGAAGCAGCCTACAGATGCAGAGCAGGAAAAATCAGGAAACTCTTAAAATCATAGAATCATTTAGGTTGGAAAAGACTCAAGATTGAGTCCAACCATAAACCTAACACTGCCAACTCCACCACTACACCATGTCCCTAAGCACCATGTCTATCTTCATGTCCCTGTTGTGGTTTAAGGTTTGGGGAAGGGGAGGGACAGGTGGAGCGGCTATTCCACTCCCCTTCCTGCCACACTCTATAAAAGGACACAGGAACTTCCGCTCACCCCTTCCTAGCTGGGATTGCTGCTGGCTCCGGACGGCTCTGTGGCTGCTACAACTCCGCGTGGCTCGGGAGAAATCCAGTGGCATCCTAGGATCAGTGTTGTATATATACCTTCCCTTGTTACCTCTGTATATTTCCCTTCCTCTGATATCCCTTTTGTTACTCCCTGTTAAAAGTTGTGATCTTAATTTTCCAACTTAGTGTGAGGCCTTTCTTCCTCCCCTGGGAGGGAAGAGGGGAGGGGGAAGAGGGGTGAAACTAATTCTGCTCCGTGGGGGTTGCCCTGAGCCCTAAACAGAGACAGTCCCTTAAATACCTTTAGGTTTAGTGACTCAACCACTTCCCCAGGCAGCCCATTCCAGTGCTTGACAGCCCTTTTGGTGAAGAAATTTTTCCTAATGTTCAATCTAAATCTATCCTGTTTCCTATTGTCCTATCACTTGCTACTCAGGAAGAGACTGACTCCCACCTTGGTACAAACCTCCTTTCAAGTAATTGTAGAAGTGAGAAGGTTTCCTCTGAGCCTTATTTTCTCCAGGTTCAACAACTCTAGTTTCCTCCGACACTCCTCACAAGACTTGTTCTGTAGACCCTTCCCCAGCTTTGTTGCCCTTCTTTGGACACAATCCTGCACCTCATTGTTGTTCTTGTGGTGAGGGACCCCAAACTGAAATTAGTATTTGAGGTGTGGCCACCAGTGCTGAGTACAGAGGGATGATCACTTCCCCAGTCCTGCTGGCCACACTATTTCTGACAGTTTTGTCCCAAAGCTTACCAGCATGGAGCAGGTCTGGCTGCACTGCTGTGGCCTGACCAGCCGCTTGGATCTCTGCTCACTGTCTTCAGCCAGCCAGTGGGAAAAGGTGAATAAGTGTCTGTCTTCTGAGGAGGCAGGTTAGCAAAGTTGACAATCATTTCCCTAGTCCTGCTGGCCACACATTTCTGATACAAGCCAGGACACTATTGGCCTTCTTGGCCACCTGGGCAAGTTCATATTCAGCCAGCCAGCACCCCCAGGTCCTTTTCCTCCAAGGCAGCTTTTCAGCCACTCTTGCCCAAGCCTGAAGCATTGCCAGGGGTTGTTGTCACCCAAGTGCAGGACCTGGCATTCGGCCTTGCTGGCTCTTGCACTGCAATGAAAGGGCTGTCATCGGTGTTGGAACTCAAAACTAGTGGCCATGAACTGTCAGGCCAGCCTGGGCCATGGCATCCTGACAGGAGTTGAGTTGAGCTTATTTGAGTTAAATTCAGCTTATTTGAGTTAAATTCAGCTCTCTTACCCAGTTCTGGGAGATGATCTCAAGAGTGGAACAAATAAGTCCATGTCTTTTCTTTCCTTTTCCAGCTATAAAGAAAGCCTGAAAGAGTTTTTATTTTGCAAATATTTTGAGAGAACTTTTCAGTAGATACTTTGTACATGAAAAATTCAGATCTTATCTCTACTGTTTTTCCTATAAGACTCTCTGGACAGCTTGAGAACTAATGGGGTTATGATATCTATGATAAAGGTATAGCACGAATAGCCGAGAGAGGAAGTAAGTTTTATCTAACCTGTTTAAAATGCTGGGGTTTGTTAGTACAAGCTTAATGCAACCCCTCTATAGACAACTTTAGAAAAAAATATCAATTTACTAAAGATTCAGCTCAGTCTTCTCTATACAGCCAATACAAGATATCCATGCAGTTTCACAAGAAAAAGCAATGAAGATGAGCCTTGAGCTTTCTGATGCTTCAAAGGTTAAAAAAAAAAAAAAGAGGATAGAGACTTTTTGAGAGGGAGACAAAGTCCCAGTCTTCAGGCCTTTTTTCATCTGCCTCAAGAAGGAACAAGATGAGCACTCATCTAGCACTTCCTTTTGCCATTTCACCTTTCTGCTTCTCCTTACAGCTCAGGAAATGTCAGGAAAGAGCAGCAGTCAAGGCAGGTATTTCTGGCTGGAGAGTCACCAAGTGGCAAGCAGCCCAGCTGTGTGTTTCCCACTCAGCCTTGAGAAGCTGACCTTTCGAGTGGTTCTGGGCTTGAAACATCCCAGAATGTTTAAAGTAATGAAATAAAACCAGATTGGTGATTGCTCAGACAGCAGGGTTTTCTGGGAGTGCTGAACAAAATCACAGCATCCAAATAACCATTTTTACCAAGTGCTTTGCATATCTCTTACAAAATGACACAAAGGGAGAGCTTTGCCCAGTGTTGCCTTATGGTGTTTTACCAAGGGTGGGAAGTCTGCCTTACATCCTGCAGAAAGTAGCAGCATTGTGGAGAATTAAATCAGGGAATACAAGAAAGGGAGGGTGCCTTCTGCTCAGAGAAGAATCCTGCACATTTTATCCACTGTTCTGTTACAGAGTGTCACAGAAGACCCACACCTCATCTGGGTTCATTAAGCTGAGCTTTTCAGCTATTTGCATTTGATTTTGCCAGGTTCCTCACTTGCCATCCCAAGATTTGACCAGCAGGAGAGTGGGCACTGACAACAGTAACAGAAGCCAATGGGAGTCTATTCTGGAACTGTTAGAAGAAATGACAGAATTTAAAAGGATGAAAACAAAGAAACAAACAAACAAAAAACCCAAGCATCTCATTTTGAATCATGGAAACAAATATACTCCTGAGCTTAATCTGTCAGCCCATCTGTCTCAGCCCCTCAAGTGAAAAATGAGATACAGTCATCACCTCCTTGCTCAGAGCTGTGAGAAAGCATTCATTAACTGTTACGAGGCATGAAGGTAGGATACTCATTTGAGTATGTTTAGAAGAAAGATATTCACAGTCAACAACCCTAAATCCACTACTGCCATAAAGAGGTTAATTACTTTAGTGTCTGCTTTCACTCAAAATCCAGTCAGGAGATGTATACAGTTATCCCACAGAGATGTTGATATCAAGCACACTTGTTAAGGCACATGATGCCATGACATCTGGGGTTCAGTGTAAGGTCACCGAGGCAGATTCACATGTGTATGGCAGTGGGAGGATGTGAAAGGAAGCACAATGCATGGGCAAGTGGTCAGAAAAGAATGGAAAATAACACCTGGTCCACTGCAGAGATGTTTTAGTCCACAAGAAAGTCAAGCAATCCATATTTTAATGAAGAATGATCAGGGTCCTGCCTGGATAGAAAAGAAATAAACTAGTTTCAGATAGAAGGATCACATCTGCATGCATCCCCTAGAGGGCTTCAAGGGGAGACCAGGCTTGAGAGCTGTCCTGAACTGCCCAGCTGAGTCCTGCAGGTTAAGGCTGAGGTGAACGGTGTATGGACAGAGACTACCCCTGCAGGTGAGCACAGGGAAAAGCTGCAATGAACTGCTGGGCAAAAGGCAGAGAGAAAGGGAAGGAGAGCATATGAGGGAGTCCAAATGAATCTCAAATGTTTTTTTTCCTTCCATTGCTTCACCTTTACCTTTTATAAATTTTGTGACAACATTATCTAGTTTGGATCTCGTGAATAAATAATTTCATTTGTAACTGATCTTATCCTGTCTTGAATTAAGAGTAATTTCAAGGCAATTGGATAATAACAAGGCACATTTCACCTAAGGCTGTGCCAGCTTATCAAGTAGGATGCTAGGGACATTTCAGTTGTTTTCTTTGTCCCAGTGCATTCTCTGTGCTGTGCTCTCAGATGATCTATACAAGCCAATTCAGAAAGAGAGGAAATAGCTCTCGTTATACCAAATGATATGGCTGGGAAAAACTGACAAGCTTCTGGGCTCACTGATACTTGTGTGCTTGAAAGCTTGTCTGTTTTTTCCAGCTATGTTACTTGACCTAATCATAATTTTCCTCCTCCTGCAAACTGTACCACATTACTAGCCATGGGATTTTCATAATCTCTTTTCCCCTTATTACACAAGGATGATAAGTTTAAAGAGACTGAGTTAGGACAGAAAAAGCAAAGGGTAAGAAAAGAACAGTGGCTAATCCCTTATGCCAGGAGTATAAGGTAATTTCACTTCTGAAGACATTTGAAAACTTTGTAAGCCTCACATCTGACAGGTCAATTTAAGCCAAATGATGATCTTGATGTGACAGTTCTTCCCCTCACGACAGTGCAAAAACTGCATCTGGTGAACGTGTTTCAGTTCATCCCCACTCAAGAAAGCGTGTAAGGACCCATTTGATTGTAAACATTTGAGAGCTTTTTTGGCTGTGTATGATCCACCATAAGATGGAGTTGCCTCTTTCCGGTGCAGCTTCCCACACCAACCAGCCACCAGGCCATGACTCGGCCTCCTCATAAGGTGCCCTCTCTTCCCAGTTGTCCATCTGTAAAGATGCTGGGTTACCTTCTTCAGCAGACTGCTGCTGTGCCCAGAGTGTCACTGTGGCATCTTGGCTGCTGGCATCCTGTGGCGTACAAGAAAAGGAACATCTCTTCCTAGCATTTCTGCTTGGAGGGTGTTTGGGATAACTCCTATGTTGGGAGTAGGAAAAGTAAACACTCTGGACGTAAAATCTTGCAGAATACAATGATTTATTTAAAAGCAAAAGTACAAAAAAGTAGTGGACAAAGTAGTGAAAAATGCTTGTATCTTATTTTTCTCTGACAGGCATTTGACTTGAACAACAAATTAAAATTACTTTGTTCTTCAGTGATGGTGTTTTCTCTCACTCTTTTCTTCCTTGCTACAGAACAGCTTGCTTTGACTGCTTATTCCCACACATTAGGAGAAGACCTTCTGCTGTGAAAATATTTCTTTGATCCTCTCACCTGCTAAGATCTCCTGTTGTTTGTGAATTTTCAGTTCTATACAGCCCATCACCAGCATCTGGTCCTTTTGTTTTGATATTAGACATCTTCCACTTTCCACCTCCCTTTTCTCTCCTGCAGAGTTGAAGGAACTAATGAACACTTGTAGCCAGCCCACCCTCCCAAAGTGTTTCCCTTCAGCAGGCTATTAGTAAGATTTAATGGCCAACACCTTTCCTTTCAGGCAAACACTTGTAGAAACTCTAACAGGCCCACTTTCCATGGCAGAGCAGTTCTGGAAACCAGAATTCATCCTTGGGACTGAAGCACCTGCTCCAAAGCAAGGTTTCTGCCTCAAGTAAAGGCACTTGCAGAATGTGCTATGGAGTTTGCTGTGACACTCATCCAGCACCTATTTAGTTCTGTGTTTCAGAAATTAAAAGTTATTTTACACAAGAAATAAGATGGGTAAACAAAAGGCAATTTGCACTGCTAAAAGAATCTCTCCAACGTGTGCTCAAGGCTGCCCCCCAGACCAAAGAACTGGCAATTAATGCTTAGAACACCCATGTGTTAGTTTCTGAAGAGTCAAAAGACAGTACAGGAAAGGTAAAAGCCTTTCATGGGAAATCCACTGTCTAGAGATTAATCTTCCATAAATACATTCCTTATTCTGGGTAACTACAAAGTATAAAATAAACAATGATTTATTTCTGTGGAGGCTGATATTAGATGTTCATTGCTTGTGATCCCCAGGGAGTTCATATTTATTTCATTGAACGTTTTACTAACACTGGGAAAATATTCTCTTTTCTTGAACATTTGCCCTTTACATAATGTTGCCAAAGCTTTACAGAATGATCAATCATTCTTTAGTGACAACAGGGCTATTATTATTTGTAACCTAAACAATTTTTCAGTGTAAAAATTTCAGACACCTCATAGTGATGTTCAATGGGACCTAAAGCCTGTGTATTTGAGCATATGAGAAAAAAGTGCATGAAGAGATATAAAAAAATCATGATTCTTATGGTACAATTAGGCAATGCTTGCACCTATTACTCACATCAGTAGGGCAGCAAGTATACTTGGCAGTAAGACCCACATCGTAAATAATGGGGAATTGCACAGGTGAAGACAGAAGTTCTGCAGGAAACATTTGAGGCTGTAGCAGATGAGGACAATGGTAGCTGTGCCAGCACTGTGAGGAGCTCTGGGCTCAGAATAGGAATGGGCCTGGCAGGACAGAAATCCAGTGAATTTACAGGAGAGTAAAGCATCAGGTAGAGGGTAGATGGTTGCCATAGCTCAGTTAGACTTCCCTGCAGCCCCTTCTGTGGTGCCTTATAGAAGGACGGAAATAAATACAAACTATCATGGCTGAAAAACAAAGTATGTGGATCAAAATTGTCTGAAAGATAGGAAGAAAAAGTAGGAATGAATGTTTTTTTCTCACATCTATCAACATGGGTGTAGCAAGGTGTCTAACATGGATGGAAGCCATATGTAGTTTAATACACGTATTTAATGCACATAAAGAGGGATGACCTGAGACCTAGCAACTGTAGCAGATAGCATAAGGTTAAGCTGATCCGTCCAGACTAAGGAATGTCTATGAGGAACTTGCAGAGGGTCCAAGCATAATCTAAGCAAGAGTCTCAGGAAGCAGACAGCACAAAAAGCAGAGTTCAATACAAGCATTGGAAGAACAAGTTACCCCTACACTTCTCAGCTATAGATTTGCTGTATCAGCCCAGGCAAATGAGCTGGGTCCTGCTCTGGGCAGGCCAAGGAGGTGGTGGCTGCAGTGGCAGCTGCATCCCAGCAAGCCAGCAAGAATGGACAGAGGGGAGCATGATTAAGAGAATGATGCAATGCTTTGATCTAATCAGCGTGATGGCCCCTGGGGGTTACTTGCCTCATCCCAGTCCCTGAATTTCAAATGGATGTTGTGGGACTATGGCATGGGGAGGAAAAGGGAGAGGCAAAAATAAAACAAAATGGTCTTTTGGTAACAATTAAAAAACCCATGAGAATCATCTTACCTGCTGAATCAAGAAAATGTCAGAGAGATATGGTTTCAGTGTTTGCCTTGGTTTTAAGGAACCAAAGGGCACTTTAATGAAATAGAAGGTGGCCAGTTCAAATGTGATCACAGAAATGGTTCTTGGTGCAATGTTGCCTCAGTTTAAGGCTCAAGGCAAGCCCC
>VYZX01018520.1:0-71557 GCA_013401335.1 Brachypteracias leptosomus
CTCAGGCACTCATCATACGACATATTTTCCAGAGCTCTCAACAGCTTCGTTGCCCTTCTCTGCACCTGTTCCAACACCTCAATGTCCTTCTTATACTGTGGTGCCCAAAACTGGACACAGTGCTCAAGGTGCGGTCTCACAAGTGCCAAGTACAGGGTCACAATCACCTCCCTACTCCCGCTGGTCACACCATTTCTGATACAGGCCAGAATGCCATTGGCCTTCTTGGCCACCTGGGCATGTGGCTGGTTCATGTTCAGCTGGCTGTCCACCAGCATAAAAAGGAACAATTCTGGAAGGTGGGGAGATGTTTCGAAACAAACACTCATGGATATCAGTGTGGAATTGCACACAAAAAAGGGAGTAGTGTTGCTGAACTGATATTTTCCTTCAAAAATAAGGGGGAAAGATTGCTTGACAGGTCTTGCGCAGCTGCAGACAGAGACTTTCAAGGACACACACAGACTTCTAATGGATAAAAATTTCAGAGCCAAGAGGTCTGGAGGGCCAAAACTGTGAAAACATAGTGCACCCTGTCCCTGTTGCGTTGCCTGAGGTGGTTCCTTCCAACCACCCCACACCCTCACTGCCATCAGGCCAAGAGCCAGTCTAAGACACATCAAGGGGTCTGTCCACACAAAGAAAGAGAGCGCTGTGCCTGGAGATTGCCCTGTCTCCCCTACCCCAGGGCTCATTTATTCCCATCCTTCCAATCCAGGGACATGTTGTGAGAACCCGCATGAAATCCCTTAATAAACCTCCCATAATTCAGGGGCTTATCATGGCCTTTCAGAAGCTTTTGAAGTTCCCCTGTTACTGATTTTCATATCAAGAGCCCAACTGAAGCTGCTCTTGTACAGATTTGACCAGAATCAGGTTGTTTAAAAAAAAGAGAAGCTTATAAGGAAATAATCAAATTCAAATTCAGCTCAAGACTGCAGAAATTTAAGTACTGCCATAGCATTTGGGAACTACTTAGACTAATTCAGCAAGTTTGGAATAAATGTAAGTTGGGATTCTAAAGAAAAAAAGCTGTGCCAATGTTTTTCATACTGCCCCATCTTAGTTTCTGAAATATGAATTCAAAACCAAATTGAGAGGGACAAAGAGGATTTTTCACAAAAGACTTCATCAATCAAAACTGAGTCGGAAGACCTTCCTCTGCTTTACTCTCTTTTGTCTCAAAGCTTATGAAAATTTAGTCCTAGCAAAACTTTTCATAACCTTGAACTTATTCCATAAGAAATAGAATATCCCAAACAAATTAAACACAACCAATTCTTTGACATGCAAAATGTATTTTGGATTTGCCCTACTGTGTTCTTATGTTTCATTATTATTAAAAATGTCAGCAGTACTTTGCCTGCTGGGAGTATATTTTTTCCTCTTTTTCAATCTTACTCAAAGTCTGTTACTGTATATTTTATTGTTCCTATCAGCAGAGGCTGGCAAGGAGGCGGGGTATAAGGTCTCTTCAACAAATGTGCTTTTTACTGAATGTTTCTGACTAGGAGGGAGTTTCAGGGGGCTTGCAGTGAGATGAGCATCTGCTACTTTCAATGAACTGCTTTGAATGAGATCTTCCAGCATAATAAATATATATAAATAAAAATAAGTCTAAATAGTTATAATGCAGCATAGTTGTTTCTAAACCTATATCATGATCATTTGCAAAGGCCCAAATCCTAATTCATTTGAAGTCCATGGGAGCTTCTCCATTGACATTAGCAAGAGACAAATAAAAGACAATTTTTTTCTGATGTTGGGGATCCAGACAGAGGTAACCATGGTACAGAAATGGTGGGTGACTCTTGTTTCTAGAAAGAAAAAGAAAGCTCATTCGATATTTATCTAGAAGTCATGAACATTTTCTTGGCTCTCAAAGGGGCTATCTTCCCTCAATTTGTTTTTCCTAAATTGAAGACTCAAGAAGAAAGGAGTGCCTTAGCATAAAGAGGGAGGTTGTCTTTATGCAACCTGTAATTGAAGAGGAAGAAATATTTACTTTTCTTTCTTAATGTTAACAAACTGCATCATTTGACACACACAGACCTGCTTTGTATGCTTTGTAACAAATTACATGGAATTGTCACCGTTCCTCTGTCTACAAAACCCCTCCTAGGTTTGTTTCTTGTATTCTAAAATTAAGAAGTTAAGGGGCATATATTACTTGACATTTGTTAAAAATTCATTGATTTTACACATTCTTACCTCACAGTCATTTACTAGGAAGCAAACACAAGCATGAACAAAACAAAACACCAGTTTTTATATTCTAACAAATATTTACTGTCATATACTACAGCTCAATAAACAGTTGAACTGTTTACACATCTCTACAGTCAAACATAACCAGCTTGGATTTGTTATTTCACAATCCAAGCAATATCTATCCTGAGCAAAAATGACCTTCAGCGGAGTCACACAGCTAAGCCTCCCGATTAAGCCACTTGCTTTATCAGTTACAATCCTAAACTATGAAATGCAAATTCTTGTACTAGTAGCATGTTTCCTCTTATCTCTATGAGTTACTGTACTGTAGGCAATGTTCATTCTAACATAATAAATCTCCACTGAGTTGGAATTTAATGTACTCCACTGCCTCGGTGTACTGTAGGTATAAATATCCTGGAGTCCTTGTGGTACAACCCGCAGAAGTACAGCACTGGTGTTACACAGCTACAGTACTAAATAAGGTTTTAATACAGAAATAATATCCCAAATTTATAATGTTCACACCACAGTTAAACATGAAGGACTGACTTCACCAGTAACACCTCTTCATTGGCTTTAACCTTTTATTTTCTGTATGAGGTTCCACGATAGTTGTTGTAATTTTTGAGTGTTACAATTGGTGGAGAGAAGGAACATGTTTTGGGCTATGACTCAGAAGAGCTTGTATCTGGTACCAGGTGCTCCACTATCATGGCAGTTCCATCAGGTCAATAACAGCTGTCTCCTTGGCAGCCTCAGAGCCCATCACCTAATGTTTACATAACTTTTGTTCTTCCCCTGTGGTTAAGAAACAGCCTTTTCTGTACTTAGTGACAGTAGCATCCTAACTGGTCATCTTTTGTTTCGCCAGCCCAAAATACCAGATCCCATCTTAGAACTTGCCAACTGATTTGGGCCAAGTTTGGGCCAATGTATGAACTCCACTTTGGACCCAGAAGGGGATCTACTTCAGCCATTCTGCCACCATTCATCTGTGAATGCTACATTGGTAGAATTAATAGAGGAGACTTAAATCAGATTGAAATTGCTTGAATTTCTCTATGGCTGGAAAAATTCTGAGACCAGAATTCTTGGAATCTTCTCTGATTCTATGTTTCTATGAAAATGGAACCAAGTGTGTCAATGGAGAGAATGATCCATATCAGTGTGATTCATGAAACAGTATGATTCCATAATTCCCTCAAATTCAGGAGCAGAATTCCCTTTTTACACTCCTCAGGAAGCTTGCACAAGCACCATAGAGGAGACCAAAGGTAATCAGTAAGTGATATCAGCCTTGGGCCAAAGAACATTGCCACCAGTATAAGATATATTGGTTCAAACAAGAAGTAGCAAAATATTGAGATAATGAAACTCATTTCACACTGGTCACTAAGCATACATTAAAGGGATGGGGAAAATAATTTTTCTGGAGCTGAAAGTGGGGGGAGTTACATTTCCACTCAAATAAAGTAGATTTTTTAAATTATTCTTTAACTTCATGATTGAATTTTCTTGCACAACGAGTACAGCTGGGATTTCCCTGCACTGACATTGAAAGATGTCCCATTCATTCACAGTCAAAACAGGATGATTCAACTTTGTACAGTCTGAATGTCAGAACTCCCTGTGCAGATGCAACTCATTTTAGCAAAAAAATCCCTTTTGTCAGTAGAGCTGAGAAGTGGGTTTACTATCAAGAAAGAATAATTTTGGCTACACAAGTTGTATCTCCACTACCAGAACTTTGCCACTATAGATATACTAACCAGGCTGTTGTAGTGAAGTGTTCCTTAGTGAGCCATTCACTGAGAGAAAGAGACTTTGGAGACAAATAGGCTTACAAAACTAATTAGTGACCACCAACACAATGAGTCTCTAGATGTGTCTGTTTTCTATATCCATCCATTACCTACATTAATTATATTAACCCTGATCTTGCAATTGAATATCAGAGGCAGAAAACACTCTGGAACAATTAAATTTTATTTTCTCCTCTATTTGCCTGCCTATAATGAGTACAAATTCCTTTGAGTCATAAGGAAATAGAAGCTGCACTTAGAATAGGATGTGAGTTTATGTAGTTGTGGGTTGAATGAGGCATGGTTTGGGGAGAAATGTGTCTTGTGAAGGGCTGTTGTGAGTCAGTCTCTGGAATTTCCCACATCTAAGGAATGTCTTTGGATGAGATACAGTTTGGTCATACTTGCTCAGTATAATAGAGCAGGTTGTTCTGTCTCATACAGACTCATGTATAAACCCACGCTTACACACATTCCACCTCTCAGTTTACCAAAATTTCAATGTGAGACACAACATTATCTATTTAAAAACTGAGAAACAAGGCAGATAAAAAGTCCATTCAGGACATGAACTTAAATTGCCACAGGGTCCTTTCTGCCCAGGAAAACAGCTTTTCTGGTAAACTGGAGCTGATGATTCAGCAATTGCTGGGGAAATGGCCTTTCAACAGTGAAATCTGTGTGATGCAAAGGTCATTTTGAGCAGGGATGCACATTCGTAGCAGTGACTGGTAATGATCCTATTTTCTGTATGTCTGTGAAAGTGTCCAACAGGCATGCTCAGCCTTCCTTAACCAGAGGATGGTTTCTGATCTAAAAGCTGTCCCCAAGCCCTGGGGTGAGAGGGGATCTTCTTTCTGTCCCTTTTTTGAAGGCAGAGACTCTTTCTGGGAAGCTGCATCCACCTGAAGATGAACTCTTCTCCAGGCATCTCCCTTGAGGAATTCGCAATTCTCTGCAGCTTATTTTCCTCCCAGCTCTATCCTGATTTGTCTGCAAATCAGACAAATTGGAGCTGTATAAATCCCATAATACATCTGTTTTCTATTAGATTAGTAGAAGGCAGTCTTTGACAAGTTAAAGGAAACCTCAGAATCCTTCCTTTCAAAATCCAGAAATTTGGCAATGTGTCTCACACCTTAAAATGACCTAGGT
This sequence comes from Brachypteracias leptosomus, assembly GCA_013401335.1. NCBI lineage: Eukaryota > Metazoa > Chordata > Aves > Coraciiformes > Brachypteraciidae > Brachypteracias > Brachypteracias leptosomus. The sequence continues at coordinate 5,172 of VYZX01018520.1, forward strand.
AAGATGCATTACAAGACAGAAACACTGGAAGAAGAAATAAACCTCTGTCACCCTGCTGTTAATCAAGCACAGATATTTCCAGGCCTGACACTGACAGGTCTTTGGATATCTCCATGTCAGAGGCAGTTTCAGTCCTCGTGAAAATCCCTATACTTATTCAGTTCAAGAAAACAAAGTCCTTAAAATCCATGCTTTAAAGCTCCACATGTCTCATCTTTGACAGAAAGATATGTGGATGCGTCTTGGAAAAGAAATGCAGAATCTGTGTAAGATTAGACTGAATACTAAAGAGAAACATGATCCCTGACAAGAGGAGGAAGGCATACCTCATGAACTGGTTCATTGAGTGCATGAACTTTTTCTTCCCTGTGAGACTTTCAGCTGAGTTGCCCATACTACTATTCAGATGCCTTACAGCTTCTGAAATAAAAAGTTGAGAGATGCTGTCAATCCAGATTACAACGTTGCTTGCTAATATGATGTCTGGGTACTGCTGAGGTCTGGGTCACTGCAATCATGAATTAAAAACAAAGCCAGAAATCACACACACAGGCATACGTAAGATATAGTCTGGTTGTCTACCTGAATAGTAGTTGCACTGCCTGTTTATATTCCCTGTTCATTTTGGCAGAAAGCATTTCTTCTCTTAATCTGTTACAGACCACTGCTATGGGCTGCTATCGCTGACTGCTTTCCATTCCAAGAGTCAGTTAAGAGAGAGACTAAATATTCTACATGTCTGCTTTGAAAGACATTCACTTTTCTCTTCTCTTGAAGATCCTTCAGAAAGAGATGACAGTGACCAATCCCTTAAGCAATGGGCTCACTATTCTTACTACTTTTTACCCTGAAAGTATTTCCTTTGTTTTCATCCAGCACAGTCATTTTCACCTTCTTAAGTTGTTCATAAATCATCTGTGTGTTGGCAAGCCCTCAGGAAGCTGGAGCAGTTGTGCATCTGTCACTGAAGGCCTTACTTACCCTACAGATCCTCTATCATGGCCAGTGTAGCATTGGGTGACAAAACTGTGTCCCTGAATCCAGGCTCACGTGTCAATTATGTTACCTCTTTTTGGAATCAGAAGGAAACATCTCTCTTGTCAACTGGCATCAGTTGTCACAGTAGTTCATTAGCAGATTGTAAAAGTGAATCCTTTTTATGACCTTACTTCAGCATAGACCCTTATTTTCCAAAAGATTCAATAAAAAGTGTACAGCTGCTTTGCAGCTTGGAAGGCTGAAGTATTGCATTTCGCTGCACTCTGCACAATCCACAGACAGCCTGTGTCTCTGTACTTGATGAGTGTGAAGACAAGTTCAGTGAAGGCCTGATTCTACTTTCTCATGGCTGAACTCACCAAGTGCAGCGCACAGCACCTCAGCAGTTTAATAGTTGCTGCCTCACTGCATACAGATTGCAGTCCCTGCCAGATGTTCATTATATCACCTTGATAGATAATGCATCAGATAAGGTTCATTCATGACAGGTTTACTGTGAACTTCATCAGCCCCAAATGCTACAGCTCTAACAAGGGAAATTAAGGTCCTGGTGCAATCTCATTTCCCCAGATCATTGTTAAAATGAAAGGGTGGACTGCTGTGGTTCAGTGGTGATTTTTGTCTGAACTTAAACATTGGTACTTGTCAACATGGTAATATTGGAGAAAAAAGGATGGACATCGCTGAAAGAAATATATGGATGGAAGGAGAGAAAAATAGCAGATACACAGGAGTAATTTGTCAGATGCAAAAATCAAAACGACTTTTCGAGGAATTTATGCCTACCCAAACAAGAAGCTAGCAACAAACTGGAATGTAGCCCAGTATATAAATTCAATAGTCAAATTAGATTCCTTAGGGACCTCACAGAGTGTATGTTAACCTCTCTTATGCCAGACTTTTTGTCATTTTCATCCTATGTGAAAGAATTGACCTTTCCTGGCTTTCTCCTGCAGAGGTTAGGCTCAGTGTATTTATACCTGATTGACTTTGAACCCAGTCCTGTGGCAGGTAGAGTGTCTCCAGGAAAGTACTAGAAGCCCCTGAGCTTGGAACAAAGTCCTAGCTGGAGTGAGAAACATCATCCCTTTCATACATACCTGTAGGATCCAGTGGGAAAAATGTAATTACTCAAATTGAAAAGGGTCTGTGGCACCGAGGTGATTCTTCACTACCTGAGCTGGTAATCCCTAACACATCAACTGTATTTGGCTACTTTATCATGTTCAAAGACACCATAATACACCTTATCCCCTTGGAATGCTGGTAAAACTAAGAGGCTCGAATCATATTCCTCAATCTCTCACACCAGCAGCTGCTTTTACTAAAAATCAGAGGTGAGTTAAACTCTCAAAATCCACAGGAGAGTAGGTTTGGCATGGTGGGGGTTAACAGACAGGCTGACTCCAGATAAACTTATTACCTACATAAAATGTCCAGTCTTATTCCGAATCTTACTAAGCTCTTGGCCTTAAAAGCTTCCTCTGTGATTTGGGTTGATTCTGCTATTATCAGAATCAATTTGCTCATTACCAAAAGATCATCTCATTGAACTAAGTACATTAAGGGCCAGATTCTTGGCTGGTATGAATTAATCTTCTTTCAGGACTGCAATTTTACACCCCTACAAAGTGAATATAAACTGTTACTAAGTCAGAATGTTTGCAATTTGCAGACTAATGGAAAACCAGGCCCAGTAGCTATGTAATTTCTTTCACATTATCTCCCCATAATGGGTGATCTAGCCTGAGTAAAACCAGAACTGATCCAATGATTTGGAAATTGGCCAGATTGAAGGATTTACTTTGTTATTTTTTGCAATGACATCAAGACTTGTTTTCCAAAACATTTTGCAATACACTGGTAATCATTTACACTTATTTTGCAGAGGAAGGAGAAAAGGAGTTTGGAACTGTAAAAACATTTAATAATTCACAAGGGGACAATTTAAACACTTCTTTTTCTCAAGATTGTATAGAAGTAAGCAAGAATGACAAAACTGTGCAGTGTGTTTTGCTGTTAGTGACTTCAATTTAAGTTGCTTACCATGCCAAGCCTGGATACAGAAATCACTGGGAGAGCAGTGACTCTTTGTCATGTTACAAATACTAATTACCCTGCATATTACTCTGCATACTGTAAAACTGAGCCTGGAGACAGTGTGTGGCAGTATTTTCAGAGCATACATCTTCTTAAGGATTTTGGAACTGTAGAGACATTTCTTAGGGAAAGGTTAGTTAAAAATTACTCACGTTAGCAAAAATGAAAGAATTCCAGAGGACTACTAAATCAAAAAGCCTGGAGATGACCAAAATTATGAGTTCTCCCATTTCTAAATCACAGTTTGAAGACAATGCGATTTTTTTTTTAACGTCTCTCATAAATAGCACAGTTCATTAGAATATATTCTTGATCCTTGAAGCAGTTTAGGGATGTGTCCTTTCTCCACATAGCTGCACAGGGCTTGGATCAGAGAGTCCTTGATTCACTCACCTTTGCAGCCCGAGACACCCGAACCCAGCCAAGCACATTTCCACTGTGTATCATGAATATTGAGGACCCTGAAAATATTTTTCATTTGTTCTGATGTCTAAAAATACTGAGTAAAAGCATATATCTATGAGTATGTGCATGTGTGTGTGTGTCTGTAAAGACTAGGTCAGGGTAAAAATGTGAACAGAAAACTGCGTAGCACTTATTCAGCATTAAATAGCACAGTGTTCTCACCACAGGGCTTTCCTGACAAACTATTTTTAAAGAGCATGGGTAAAAATGAAAGCTCCCTGAAACTGGCAAAATGGCATGAAGTGATTGGTATGAAGCTGTCAGCTGTCCCATCGAAAGCCCCAAATGATCAACATGAGGTGTAAAATCCTATACAAAGGACAGAAAAATTGAGAACAGGGATGCTCTTGCTTACAATGCCATTGGAGGCTGGAGGTACACCTGTCATGGTTTAACCTTGGCAACTAAACACCACGAAGCCACTCACCCGCTGCTCACCCTCCCATCCCGTGTTGTGGGAGTGGAATCAGGAGGGGAGAAAAAAGGTGAAACCCTGTGGGTTGAGATAAGGACAGTTTAACAGAACAGCACAAAGAGAGAAGAAACAACAGCAATAACAATAAGACTAGTCAAATTGTATGTAAAGCACATGATATAAACCATGAGGCTCTAGCTGGTACCTGCTCCAGCCACACACTAGAACCACTCACTGAAAACAGGTGCTGCTTCCCCAGCCCTCCCCTTATGTAGCAGACATGACCTCAGTATGGATGGAACTTCCAATTGGCTGCTTTGGTTGTTTATCCAGGCTCTGGCCTATCCCAGCTGCAGCCATTCCCAGGAGCTTGTGGACATTAACCCTATCCTAGCTGAACCCAGGACAACACCCTATAGTCAAGGTAATAACTAATAATAATCAGCAGAGAAGATCCTACCACTTGAAAGAGGCTCAAAATAGATTAAATTAAGATTTTAAACCTTTAAAATGGCACTATCCCTCAGCCAAATGAAAGCTGAGAATGGTCCACAAATGTCAACTGCATTATGGAGACAATTATTTCAGATTTGCAGCTTTGAAATCTGTCAATTTCTTGGTTAGTTGCAGTAAAGATGTCATAATGTGTAAATAGATTTCATGTCTTATCTGGAACATATGCACAGTATTCCTAGAACTAGTATAGATCTCTAGGTGAGCCCTATGTACAGGGGAAGTCCTCATCTTTTTCAAACATACCAGTATTGCTGACTCTTTAGTCTAGATGAAATTCAGAAGCTTAACTCCTGTTTATTTAGTCACTGCAGGTTATAGCTCCTTCTCACCATGTAGATGAATTTACAGCTTAGACATGCAGCACAAGTCCACCCAATGGAAAAGTCAGTCAAACCTCCTGTTTTGTTCCATTTCTCTATGATATCACATGTAAAGAAAAAATATCAAAATGCATCAGCATCAGTCTTAAACTAATGGGATTTTTGTCAGGGACTTAGCTTTGGTTAGTTGTAAACATTAGCTTTGAGGAAAGTTGTTTTGTAAAGGGAATAAATCAGTTTATTCAACAAAGTGTGCATGTCTGTGTGTCTCCCTGTGTCCATGTATGTCTCTGTTCGCACATACATACCTGTTAAAACTCAACTTGTCTGTCAACAGAAGTTAGCTACTGGTTTTGTTTGCTTTGTTTTTAGAGCTTTTGTTGTTGTTTGCTTTGCTCCTGAGGATTGAACCATGGTTACCTGTGGGTTTGAATCAAATTTTAGTTCTATATCCAAAGAAATGTCCTTACCCACCAGGTACTCTGAAATTGATTGATTGATTGATTGCTTCATGAGTCCCCTCCACTGTGCAAGGGCAAAACATTAAATATATCCAAAATTTTTAATTTAGGTTAGATGAGAAAGATGATTTTCAAGCCTCAGTATCTAACACAGATCTTCAAATCCAGCAATTAGAACAAATGCCACAAGTCCCGTGTCAGCTAATGGGAGGTGACAGTACAACACTCACATGACTAAATACCTAAAATATGGATTCCAAACTCTTGCACTACAGCTTACTGGACAATAACATAAAAACTATTCTTTGTCTCCAGGCAAAAAATCCCGTTGAGTTTCCCTGCATGTAGGACTATCTGAAGTGCTGGGGCCTGGGCTGTGGGCCCCAAGTTGGAGTTGACCTATGGATGAGTCCCAACCCAGCAACATGTTTTGTTCCCCAAGTGATTTCAGGCCCCACAGACATAACCTGACCCACTTGTGTAAGGCCCTGCCTTCCTCCAGGTGATCATGGTTGGGGTGGTGGGCGAGGCTAGAGCTATATCAGCCAGGACCAATCAGTCTGTGAGGAGCAACAAAGGGACTGATCAGTTGGAAGAGAGTTCCTGTTGGGGGCAGCTTGCCGAACTCTCTCCAGGTGGTGTGTTCCCCCTTGGCTGATTTGAGACAGAGAACAAATAGATGAAGAATAATAAAAGCTGAAGGTGTACTGAGGGGATGTTGCTGAGTTTGGTGTTGGCCTGAGGAAGAAGAGAGCTAGCAGCACACTATCTTCTTTGCCTCATCTCATAGTCCTGCAGTTCAGGAAGAAGGAAGGCATTTTGAATTTGAGTGTAGAAGGTCCTTTTTTAGCCAGCAGAGATGGGGAGGAATAATGTCTTTTGAGGGGCGCAGGAAGCAAAGATGGTAGTGCTTCAGAAGGATAATAGTTCCCAATACTCTGTATTTATTGGTGGATTTGAAGAATGAAGGTGGAATGACTCAGATTCCTGAGGACTAAATTTCCCAAATCTCTTCATTCCGATATTTAGGAGCCTAGACAAAGCCCTGGCAGCAGGGCATCTCTCTGCCCTCATATAGCCTAGGTTAAGCCCTGTCTGATAAGGCAGAAGGAGAGGCAGGGAAAGGTCCTCTAGAGGTTTCCCTCTCTCCACCTAAAGTAAGGGGACAGATTGCTGTGCTGTGTCCATCTGGGCCTCAAGGGTGAGAGCAAAGAAAAGCCGAAAGAGCGGAAGAAAACTGAGACACAAAAGAGAAAAGGTCTAGTTCTTTGAAGGAATACAGCACATACACCCACTCAGACTCAAGGAAATTGTCCCCATACGTATACAAGTAGTTATTCATTTTACCTCGCATGTGTCTTCATAAGCAAAACATCTGACTCTTTGATGCAAATACGTTCTAATATAACTTGTGTTTGTCCTCTTTTTCTGTACATGTAATATTTAACTGGCTTATTCACTGGGGGTTTTGTGAATTTTCACCACTGAGTTTCTTTTTCTACACTTCTTTTATTGGTTGTCTCTTTTTACTTTTTTTCCCTTTGCCCCCCACTTTTTGTATGCAGAGGCTTTCTTTGAAGTCTTGATATTAAAAGGCCCTATGGTTTCTTTGTAGTTACGAAGTCAAAGCTTAGATCCCTCTCCTTTTTATTGGCATTTTCTGTACACCCTCAGAGAGTGGGATGTTTTTATCTGCTTTTGTTATTGAATCTCAGTAGCAAATGCACTGAGCTAAACTAGAGAGGAATTGAATCTTCTTGCACATGCATGTGCCCACACACACATACAAGTCTAGACCTGCAGCAGCCCGCTGGTACTAAGGACAAGTTATCCTTGGTTGCAATAGCCCTTTTATTGTAATATCCATATGATGCTCATTACATGTAGCTAGAATATATGTACTAAGATATGAAGAGTGGAATTTTAGCACATACAGAGGTACTTTGCAGGGAGCTTGAAGTTGAGTCTGAAATGCCTTCACATGCCCAATAGAGTCCATTGCAGCAGAGGAGTTCAATGCCTAGCAGTTGCCATATTGCCACTTTCATGGCCTCATTTCCCAAAAAAGTTCTTAGCCAAGTGTGAAAGTCTGACTCCCTTTTCTAATGTCTAAACTCTCTCTCCATATTCTTGGTTTTTTGTAAGTCTAGCCCTCATCAGACACTAGCCAGGGCTGCACTTATGAACAGTCTGAGTAAAGGAAACACTCCCTGGTACCAAGAGGGGAATCAGTAAGATGTGCCCTATGAAACACGCACAGATCCACTTTCCAGCGTTTCAACTTCATGAATGCAAATCTTCTTAAAATATCCGTGAAGGAAAGAGCATGTAAAACTGCCCTTGTTCTTTCTCCTTGTTTCCTTTCACTTTATCCTGTCAGCACTGCATATATCAAACTGGAGCTCTGGGTTTTAACTAGGCTTTACTGTTTCATTCTGCTTCATGAATTTTTCAGTGTTTACACTTATGCTTAATATAATAAGATTGATAATGCAGCTGCCTGATAGATTCTCATCCAGGCTTCTCAGCTAGAAGGGTGTTTATTCTTTCTCCCTAATTTCTGTAATATCCAAAAGTTCATTTTCACCATTTGCATCCTGATGCTATTTTTCATCTTTCAGATATCCATCTTCTGAAATAATGTGTTCAAGATAACAACATTTACCCAGTGGATTTATATGACTGAGACTCAGCATGCTGCCTACACTGTTGCGGCCAGGTAGCTTCCTCCCACTCATAGGTACTTTGGTGGAGCAGGTGGAGGACCTCGTCATGGAGAGGTCTGAGATTTGCAGTGCTGCTGCAGTGTGCTGACTGTGTTGTTCCAAAAGAGGGGGATGGCATCATCCACAAACTCAAAGTCCCACTGACCTCCTCTAGTGAGCAAAAGAAAAAAAAGTAGCAGAAAAAAAAATTAAGAAGAGGCAGAAAAGAGAGGCATTAGTAAATAAATAAGTGATTTACAACCGAGAAGATTGCATGATTTGCCTCTTTCAGCCTTGTGTTCCAAAAGCAATGGTCAATGAAAATGACTGGCAGCAAAATTAAAGCGATATATAAAAGGGAATAAGTCTTTTATGCAGCATGTGTTGACTTTGCTGCCATGGGAAATCAATGAGACGCACAGTTTAGTGGGATTAGAAAGAAAAACAGGATGTTCGCATAATCAAAGTGCAGAATAAGCAGCAGGAGGATGTTAGATGCAGTATTTTAGGGCTCAGCATCATTTCAAACCCCTCCCCCCTATCACCACCACCATGCACCTGCCCCTTCCTCCCTCCCTCTCTTTCTCCCTTCCTCCTTTCCTTCCTCCCTTCCTTCCTCCCTTCCTTCCTTCTTCCCTCCCTCCCTCCCTCTTTCCAGATGGACTGAAGTGAGCAGAACATTGTTTAGGTTGCAATTAAAGACTTTGTGCAATGAGACAGAGGAAAGGAAAATTCTGTCTCAACAGAAAACTGTTCCCAGATATAGTTGTTGAAACATCTAATTTTTTTTTTGGAAGCATTAGAGGTTTTGCAACTTGAATTGGTGGGGGGAAAACCCCAATCCAATCAAGCATTAAAAATTTTACGTTATGGTCAAAGACAATATTCCAGACAGTATAATTAGATCTCATTTCTTGTCATTTCTTACCGATTTGTGATCACAGAAGCCCTATCTGGTTCTTAAAAACACCCAATAAAATCAATTCAAATCATAGCTCATTGCTGAGATATTCTTAACCCAGGTCTGTAACTTGCACACTTGCCCAACCCTCAGTATCTTGGGAATCTCTTGTATGTCAGCATAAGTACTCATTCACTGAATGTTAAATACGTGCTTAAGTGAAATGCTGCCCAAGGGCCCTTTAAGTAAGGAGATTTCAGCTCTTTTTTCTAAGAAACTCATGACTTTTTCATGGTCACTATTCCTGTGAGCCATTCCAATTAAAAATAACACAGATGGAGCACTTGGATCTGGGATCCTTTCAATCATTTATGGATCAAACACAGCACTACTTCTTGCCAACAACACGTTACAGCAATACTCTTGGTGCCTGAGAACAATTGTTTTAATTTAGCTGGGCTGAAAAGCTATAGGGTTTTTTAAGCCTGACTTAGTCATTATCACTTCAAAAATGATGTTATTTCTCATTTTAAATGGTCTGATGGAGACTAAGGTTCTAAGAAAGTTAAACAATACTAAGCATGCTTTAATAATGTCATTAAAGCCTTTAAGTTTTTAAAAGGAAGACAGGTGGAGATATGAATTCATTGACTGTAAAGAACCAGAAAAACATCCTAGATAAAGATCAGGAATTTGTTGTTTGTTCACTAGAGCTGATATGACACTGGAGGCACTCTTTTCTTGTTATCTTGGTGGGGGCTTTTGGCTCCACAGCATAAAGCTGAAGGCATTGAAAAGTGTATTGTGGCCACTAGCACCTAATGTCCTATGTTGCATGGTGATACAATTTTGTCATTGGTAAGACAAAATATCTCCTGAAATCTTTTTCTAAGCAAATTCCACAGCCACTAAACTCACATTCCTCTTCCTTGAGCTGTGAACAATTGTTCTTCTTTTGGAAAAGAGAAGATGGTCAATGAACTCATTGCAAACAATGAGTTGCAAACAAGCAGAAAAAAGATAAATGCATGGCCATGCACCACACAAGTAAAAGATGGAAGGAAATGAAACATATGGAGACGTAAAGCTTGCTTCTTATTTGGTTGCAAAGGAAAGCCTGTGGCTCAGAGGTGTAAGATATCTCATGTTTTTACTCAATTTTATAGGAGTTGAAAGGTTTTATTTTTATTCTTCAAAAATTCTGATGGGCTGTATATCATTAACACAGTGTCAGATGACTTTGCTTCTCAATGTCATGCCTGTGTTGGGGACTGAATTAAAGAACTCAGGAAAACTGCAGGCAAAATGTTTGGTGATCCTCAGATAAGTATTGATGTGTACATAAACATTTTGTCTCCTTGCTGCTTAAAGAAAAAAAAACCAATCAGCTGTGATTAAAAGAAGCAAGTGTTTTAATTCCAAATTTTATCTCCATATTTATTCTTGTAACAGTGAGCTTGTAAAAGCAGCTTAAGATGTGCTTTTAAAGATTGTATCTGGGTGCTGATATTTTCTAATATGTTTGTGGATAATTGAAGCTGTCACCTATTATTATTATTAATCACACCCTTGGGTAAATGTTTTGACAATACGATTGCAGGGCCAATTAAAAAACATAAAAAGTTGCAACTCTGACACTTTCCTGTCACTACTGTTAATGATGGCATCACTGCTAATCTAGTCATTTGAGTCTTCAAATATTTACAGTGTTTGCTTAAGACTCTGCAACAAGAAAGCTTTCTCTCCTACTGGGGTTAGAAAAGTTGGAAGGAAAAAAAAGCATTTTAAAGTTGTCTTGATCTATAAAGTGTTGTTTTTTGAATGTTTCCCATCTTGGTAGAATATTTTTAAGTACTGGGTTCTTGGGGGATAGATGTAAACTTTTTCTTAATATTCAGATTTTTCTTAGACCCTGACTTTTTATCTTCATCACTTAGGCTTATTTTTAAAGAAAGGTCAGTTGCATGAGTCAATTGATACTCTCTGGAAGACTTGCTGTTCCCGGTAGGAAGAGAGGTTACCTGTACTCTGAGTATGGCAATAAGCAATGAGTCTTCTTGTCATAAATTATTTAAGTTTGTAAACAGAATTCCTGTAGCAGATCAGGATAAAAAAGCAAAATTGGGAGGCTGGGTGTTGTTTTCTGATTTTTTGTTTGTTTTTTTTTTGTTAGGGTCTTATTGTTTTTTTCACTGTACCAGACATTCAGGGGAAAGAATCAATTCTAAGAAATTAGAATTTTGTAGTATCTGTAATATATTTAATAGTATTTTCACTTACAAAAATGCTAGAGTTTGTGATAACTGAGCTAGAACATCAAACAGAAGTTCACTCCAACGTAACAATATTGTTTGCAAGATTGGAACAGGACATGCTGGCAAAATAAAAATATATATGTTCCAAAAAATCCTCTGGGAACAATTCACCTGAACTGCTGCTGCTAAAGGACTGTTTCATCTAAGCAACCACGAGCTTGAGTGTGCCAATGCTTCCTAGCAAAAACCAAATCCTTCGAACCCTCATCACCATCCCTGTCTGCACATTTACACCTCACTTAACTCATGGGACCCCTGCTTGAGGGCTCTCACATGCTGCTACCAGCAACACCACGCCTGACACTGTGACACTGCCCAGGAAGGAACAAGCTCAGTTTTCAGATCTGCAGCCCAGTCAAACATCAGGCTTTCTCCACAACGCAGGGCCTGCTAAATGAAGTGGTGACCATGCCACACTCTGCTTGTCCCTGGCTGAGGCATGCTGGGGAGCCCTGCATGCATGCAGGCCAAACTGAGTAAACCTTAATACAACTCTGCTCCTTCTCGGTGAACAGATTATATTCTGCTAACTCTTCGCCTAATTCTCACATCTCCAGTTACACATTGTTTCCTCCTACCTCAGCCCAGAAATTGGAGCAGGTACTTGCCATAGAAATGCAGTGCTGGGGTGAAGGAAGGGGATGAATACAGCACACTCCTGCTAGGCATACTCCTTCCCCTGGGCTGGGTGGACAAAGTCCTTTCAAACTCCTTCCCCTGCTTTGCTGCCACCTTTATTTTCTTTTCTTTCCTTCCTTCCTTTCTTATTTTTTTTCCCTCTTTCCCTGTTCTGATTTATTTCCCTGTTTCCTTTCTTATCCTTGTTCTCTAATTCTGTATGTCTTGTTTCTGGCTTCCATGCAGATACCAGTGGCTCACTGTCCATAGGGTACTCCCAGAGACGGGAAGCACAAATACCATTCCTCTTCCTGAGAATGCTTGGGGCTGCAGCAGCCAAGCTTGCCCTGTGAGCTGTTTAGTAGGACAAGCAGCCCTGCATGGTCAAAAAACCACACTGGTAGTCATTGAGGCTAAAAGTGCAAGTGATTGCCTTTACTCCTATCCCTCTTACTGCCCTCCACAGAGTGGCAGAAGCATGCTCCTGACAGGGTAAGGCAGAGGTGAGGTACATATGGGGCTCTCCTTACTCTCTTCCTCCTTAGTGTTTCATCACCGTTGGAGAAGTCCAAACCACATTGAGTTAATTTTACATGAAACATTTTGCATCCAATTTAGAAAGCTCCTTTCTCTCACCTTGTGCAGGTGGAACCACCTTCTATTTCAAGGATGAAGGTTAGCTTGACCCAGTGAAGATGATCTGTAGGACTGCTTACTGTGGGTCATGCCTTAATTGCACAGCTCTTGAGCTCACAAGACAAAAGCAGCCCTACTCTCATTGTATGCTGCACAGGAACGCTGTTGGCTTCTCCACTGCAAGACCTGGCTCAACCCATGGTGGACCATGCCAATCCAGAAACACCTTCCTTCAGTTAGTAGCTCCTAAGTGCCAGCTCAACTTCAGCTCTCAGAGGCAGAGGTGATGCCATGACCTCCTCAACCACTGCTTTCCCTACCCAGCACTCTCCTGAATTCCCCTATCATCAACATCCAGGTACAAAAGTGACAATTCAAACTAGGCAGGTCTAGCATTTCCATTGGAAAAATGCCTGTCCTCCACCTGATTTCTGTACTGCTCCACCCTCCCTCATCTCTTCCCCTTTCTGACAGTAAAGAAGACCTCAGCACTTTCCTTTGTAGGAAGCTGTAGTTAAAAGTTACGGTTGCCTTCTCCGTGTATGTTTCTGCTAGAAAGACTTAACTGCTCTCTGGGGCCAGTTTTTTGCACTGGTGCATATGTATTACTTGTAGCACAAGCAGACCTGGCCAAGCATAGCCTTCCCTGCTGTTAGCTTTCTGTTTGCATTATGACTTCATTACAGCTGAAATTAAACCTGTGTGTATGTATGTGTGTGAGTTGTGATTTCCCTGGGAATATTAGCAGGGGCTGAAATTCAAGTGTAACTGCAGAAAGTATTAATACTTCAGTCCCGCCTCAGAACTTTTTCCTTTTCCTTCCCATCCTGCTATCAAGTTCAAATAGTAATTGCAGGCAGGATCTCTTCCTTCCTCCACACTATGCTAGTTCCAATTCACTGCAGGCCTGCTCCAAAGTCAGTTGAAAGACACCCAAGGACATGCACATCCTCTCATTTGGGACTGCCTACAAAGATGGAAACTGAAATGAGTACATGATAGCTGCTGCTATCACATTCAAAGGACAGATGGTTGCAGCCAGCTTTGTAGGGGGAGATATGATACAAATGCAGAGCACAGAGAGGATCAGAGACGGTCCATGCTAGCAACTCTTCCAAACTGCAAGAGGCAAAGCCTAATGAGTGGTGGATGTGACAGAGATGATACACAGAGCTGGTGTGATGTAAAGAGACAGTTATGATTCCTACTGCTTAAAAGCAGCAGAAATAAAATGCAAAGCATCAGCTGAATAATAATGGGGAATCCTGACAATTTAAGCCAATATTTTCAAGCTGAAGCCAAGCCATGTACAGGCTACTCCTCACTTCCACAATGTCAGCTTTTCACACTTTCCCCTGGAGCTACTGAGCCTTGATATCATCACGTTCCCGCTTGCTGAAGTAGAATCATAGAATGGTTTGGGTTGGAAGGGACCTGCAAAGATCATCTAGTCCAACCCCCCTACAATAAGCAGGGATGTCTCTAACTGAGAGCTCCACCAAGCCTGACCCAGGGTATCTCCAGGGATGGGGCCTCCACCACCTCTCTGGGCAACCTGTTTCAGTGATCAATCACTCTAATATTAAAGAACTTTTTTCTAATATCCAATCTAAATCTACCCTTTTCTAGCTTAAAACCATTACCCCTTGTCCTGTTGCTACAAACCCTTGTGAATAGTTCTTTCCCTGCTTTCTTATAGGCCCTTTTCAGGTATTGGAAGGAAGGTCACAATAAGATCCCCCTGGAGCCTTCTCTTCTGCAGGCTGAACAGGCCCAATTCTCTCAGTCTGTCTTCATCAGAGAGGTGTTCCAAACCACTAATAATCTTTGTAGCTCTCCTCCAACAGGTCTACATCCTTCTTGGGTTGGTGGCTCCAAAGCTGAATACAGTACTCCAGGTGAGGGCTCACTAGGGCAGAGTAGAGAGACAGAATCACCTCTCTTGATCTGCTGGCCACTCCTCTTTTGATGCAGCCCAGGATGCGATTTGCCTTCTGGGCTGCAATTGAGCATTGGTGGCTCATGTCCAGCTTTTCACCCACCAGTACCCCCAAGTCTTTTTCCACAGGGCTGCTCTCTAACATGTCTTCTTCCAGCCTGTACTGATACTGCTGGTTGCTGCAGCCCATGTGCAGGACCTTGCACTTGGCTCCGTTGAACCTTATGAGATTCACCTGGGCCCACCTCTCTAGCTTGTCCAGGTCCCTCTGGATGGCAGTAGCTAGGCTTCAGGTCAGACCTTCAATACCTAAGACCATATCTTCTTGTGATAATTGCAAAAAAGCAATTATCATAGAATACTTTGCGTTGGAAGGGACCTTTAAAGGTTATCTAGTCCAACCCCCTACAATAAGCAAGGATGTCTTCAAGTAGATCAGGTTGCTCATTACTCTAGGTATGGATATTTGGATACACAGCCTGTCAGTCCTCTGCATCAGACTCCAGGAGACACGTTCTCAGAAGGCTTTTAAGTTTACAGTGGAAATGGATTTGTCTGATACACAATATGGTACAAAACACAAAACCTCTATTGCAAAAGACCCTCCTGAAATCAATGTTCAATTGAAGATCAGTTTACCCTTCTTCCTCCAGGCGATGCAAGTCCTTGCAACACCTAGGAACTTATTTTGGTGCAGGCTCCTTCATTCCTTATATTGCGAAAAAAATGGATCTGCCTGCCCCAGGGGCTGTGAAGCCCACTCTGAGTTTGAGGCACCTAAAAGCTAAAGACTCAATCACTTTTGCTGTGCAGTCTCTTCAAGTGGGAATGAAATTACTTCCCTATCCTTCTCTGTTTAAAGGAATTAATGATATTTTCTGTCCTGCCTATCCAGAGAGAGCAAATAATTGGAAGAGAATTGATCTTTTGAAGTAACAACGTCAGCAGAGCCTTCTTTCTCCCCCACCACTTCTGCTCAATTCCTACTTCAGCAGAAGGAAGTTTTATGAAGGAAATTAGTTTCACCATTTGCATATACCAATATATTTAGCTGGTCGCTGTGCAGGTCCAATTAACTCAACTAACAATATAGGTGAAATTAAGTTATTGGATTATACTTGTAGCCAATTAGAGTTGCCACGGTTGAATTATTCCCTTTCTTAACCTTATTTAAAGTTAAGAAAACATGTCGATGGTGATACTAGATGGTTTTGCTCTCTCTGGCTTCAAGAATAAAATATTTCTATTTTGCCCAGATATACCTTAGAATCAAAGATAGTTTGTATACGTGGACAGGCACATTTTATGGTCAGGCACGGCTAAATTTGTGCTTTTGGTCAGATAGGGGCTGATGTTTGAAGGTAAACTGACCCCATTTGTTGGGCTTCTTTGGACTCCTTCCAGGGAAATCAAAACTGAAAGATAAACCTACTGCACCCCAGTCCCAAATGGGCTCTCCCTGTGTGGGACCTGAAGTGGGACTAGCATGAATTTCAGATCCTTAGTGTCAAAGGCTCAGTGGATCCCCTTCTCATGCAATGTAAACATGACTTAATGTTTTCATAACAGAGTATTTTTTTATTTTCTTCTGTAAATGTTAAAGGCCATTTGGGTTCACAAACGCATTTCTCGCTTGCAAGGAGATTTTCCTAATAAAATCAAAGTCCACCCCATTTTCAAGTGCTTGCCAACCAAAACTAAAGACAAACTCTCTGTGTGAAGTCCTGGATATACTTGTTCCATATTTCTGACAAGGACTTTGTACTGCTCCATGAAACCTCTCTAACAGTAGTGCTATTTCATGGGTTCTGGTTAGAAAAGACCACAGAAAATGAGAGCCACAAAAGAAAGCTCTCTCCTCAGGAAAGCCAAAAAGCTTTTGATCCTGTGGAGTGGAGGTGATGTTTTCACAAAATAAATTGGCGATTTAAAAAGGGAAAACAAATGTTTTGATCAGAGGAACTGATATACTGCATGAAAAAATTTACTTCATGTTGGACTTCTATGTAGAGTTTTGAGAAATTTGAGAATGATTTTAAAGTCAATTAAAGTTGTTTCAAAAAAGGAAAACTCCAGTGTGTCTGTGACCAAACATCCATCTTGTTAAAAAAATACCCAAGCTTTTCAGTGTCTTTCAGGATGAGCAAATTAGTTGAAACTGTCATAAATGGAGGGGAAAATTCAATGCTTTCAAATTGTATTTCACACTTGTTTAGGAAATGCTGGCACTTTTTTTCCCCCAAAATATATTCTCACTCAGGTCTGTTTTGGAGGCTGTGTATAAAGTTGTGACAGGAGATGATTGTTCACCCTCATCAGTAGCTCCCCATGGAGATGACTGGGGCTCCCTCACTTCCAGCATTGTGCCCATCCTGACCAGTTGATACCTGAGGACAGGAGTAGCTGGGGATGAGCCTGCAGAGGGAATTTGCACTGTTTACCACTGGGTTTCCCTTAGACAAGCCTTTCCTCATTTGCTGCCAGCAGAAAGGACAGACTTTGGGCTGAACTGCTGCACAGCCAGAGGTCAGAAAGGTACTCAAAATCCCAGATCAGCCCAGCACAGACAACCTCCCCATGGTCTCTCCTTGCCAGTGTGACACTGGGGCTGCTTGCCCATGAATCAGCCTATTCAGGCTCTGTCTGGTGGTAGCAGTGCCATTCTGCCAGTGATGGACAGAGGCCACCTGCAAGGCCACGTTCTCCTCCTCTCCTCCACATATGACTATTGTCCTCCACAGATGCTAATGGACTGGGAATCTTCCTGAGCTACAAGCCCTCTCATTGTCCCTGGGAAGTGCTTTCGCTTGTCTTTCTCTTTCAGCTGGAACAGGCTACACACCATTCACTTTCCAGACATAATGCTGCCCTTTGTGGTTGCTTCCAACACAGTTTGGGGAATGACATGGGGACAGACCCAGAGCATGAAAGGAAGGTATTGTGTTAGCTGAAGTGCCTGCCTTTCTGGAAAAGGCCAAGGGGCTGAGAAGGCGCCAGTCCTTAATGAGCTTCACTAGTTGCCTCCTCTCAGCTCCCTCTCCATCCAAAGTCTTATCCTCTTCTTCCAACCCCCAGTTTAAATATAAGGGAAGCTTTAATCCTGTGCCTAACACATCTCCTGCATGCTTCTAAGCTTCAAAGTAAATTAATCTTGTATGTACTAACTATGGACAAACTATGATCTCTATTGTAAACTGAGTGGCCTTCTAAATCACTAATGCTCTGAGCAAAAATGGCTTTCTGTAGGGAGCTTCTACATTGATGAGGGGACAAAAAGCTCTCTAATGTTTGAAGTTCTTATTGTTCCTGGGGCTGCCAGAACCACTCCTACAAGTGGGCTGCCCTCTGTCTATCAAGCTGATGAAGTCCCTGTCATGTCTTCCAAGCAAGGAGATGATACCACAACACATGCTGACCTCCCAGTGGATCTAGACAGACCCTGCTGTAAAAAAAAGGCCTCTGTACACAAATAATGAATGAGGATATTGTTCCCTGGGAGCAATTCTGCTCTCTTGATAAGTGAAATGACTCTAGTGTGATTCAGGGCAGGGAAGAGCACAATCAACCATCCGTCTGCAGTACTAACACACAGCACATTAACTGGCTAATTTCTCACTGCATTTTCCTAGATGTTATCTAAAGAGAACAGCAAGGACACCAGAAAATCCTTTTATTAACTGTTGTTAATAAACAACAGTTTATTAATCACTCATAGTAGCTCTGGCAGGAGAATAAGCACAGTGGAAAATAATCTGGCTTTTCCTAAAACCTTACTTGATTCAACACAGCTTCGTGCACACATGGTATGGTCAGGTGTCCAAATTCAGGTGTACTTCATGAAGGTGTTCTGATTTTGAAACCCAGCAATAACAACCCTTGTACTTTAAATGTTAATCTGATCACTAGCTGGAGGGAAAAGGGAGGTGACCCTGCAGTGCAACAGGGAGAGCTGTACTGGTGTCTTCTTCTGTACTGCACTACTTTGGCAACCAGCGTGGAGATGACACTGCACTCACCTCTGCATTGCTGTGGGGCATGCACCCTATCCACAGCAAAACTAGCAGGATTTGACAGGACTGGGAATTAATACCAGGGCTCTCTGTCTAGAACCATGTTCTTCTTCAACTAAAGCAGAAATAAATCATGTCACCTGTGTCTGGTTTTCTTCTGGTCTTTCCTCTAACTTCCTGCAGTTAGAAAGCTGACCTCCTCTGATGGGTCCCACTGCCTTCCCCACTCCAAATGCTTCCCAGTGGAAGGGTTGGTATTTGCACAAAAACATCCAAACTGCAGTTCTAAATTGCTGTCTTCTCCTTGGTGTGAGCTGACATTTGTTTTCTCTGCTATACCAGTGTGTGAGTGAAGGGAAACTCACAGATACTTAGTGCTGGAGAAGAAAACCGAACATCCCAGGCCTTGTTCATAACAGCTTAGGACATCCCCAAAACATCTTAGTAAGCTGCTGATCTATTTGTATTTGTTTGGTTGTTGATTTTTTAAAAGGTTGCTTCTTAAATCTGGATGTTTTCCCTCTTCTCTGTGTGAGCACAGACAATGATTTGTGAATGATTGTGCTGGGAGTCCCTTCCCAGGCAGGTTTTGCAGTGCTGTGCCTTAAAGAGCTTTGCTTATCCTTCCTTCCCACTGTGCACCCTGCCCTCATCACTAATGTCTCTCCAGTAGGCTTGATCTGCTCCTGCCTTCAGGAGAAGACCAAGGGGTCATTCCTTACTCTGGAGAGGCTGTTTTGAATACTGAACTTCTTGCTGAATGATGGTTTAGCCCAGCACTCCTCTGCCTGTTTGCTGCCACCACCCTGGTTTTTTGTTTCCAGTGGCTTAATGATCCAAGTGACCTGAGCCTCTTGCTAAAGGAGATTGAGATGATGTCTGGGGACATCAAGATATGAATGCAAGGAAAATGCAACCTTGATAATTTGTGCATGCTTTATTTTTCACTGCACTCAATAGAAAAAGACCATGTGGGGCATCAGACATTCATTGTGCAGGTGATAAGTTTGAACCCATCTGAATAATTCTTTCATCCTGAGGAAGGGACATGAACAACGAGACTTCAAGCAGTGCACTACTCCCCAGCCACAACTTCCCATCGGCTGCTGTAAAGGCTGTGACACTGAAGGTCCTTCTTTTAGACACTCAACTAAGGAACGGAAGGTATAAGGAATTTAATTCCTCTGTTTTCCTCACATCCCCAGCCTGACTCCTTACAAGGAAATCTGAAGGAGGCAGCATGCTCTTCCAGCTGACCTTGGGGAGGAGATTTGCTCAAGAAGTCTGGGGTGGTGTCTCCTGCCTTTACACTGTGTCAAAACAATTGTTGCTTTGAGCTTGAAAGGACGGAGACTGCTCAGAGGGAAATACAGTATGAAAGCAGGAGAGTTGGAAGGGTCTATGAGAGAGTAGAGAATGGCAAGTACCTTTGAAGTCTCCTGTGATTGCTCTTGCTCAGCACATGGTACAAGCTGTTGTGTTCTGTCTCCAAACTCACCTGATGGGCATGAAGGTCCTTTCAATTGCAATGACACGTATGTTCCTTTATCAAATGATCCCAGAAGTGAAACACATAACACTTGAGCTGCCATCTGGTTTTTGAGTAGTATCAGAAAGACCTGGTAAAAACCAGAAGGAAAAGTGACTGAAAGTAGGCTCATAGAAAATCGGCATCTGGGCCTGCTTTTCTAAGCGTGGTCTACTGTGAGTTGGGTTCCAATTTTAGTCCTGTGCAGCATTAAGCTACTGAAGTATTCAGTGGGTTGATGATGGGATTATAGGAAGTTAGGAGTGGTGAAAATTTAATATCCCCCTAAAAGATTAAATGGGACTTATTTCTTACTGTGATTTATGATGTTGGCACTCACATGTCATCGGCAAAAAACAATAGATTAATAACAAGAGAAGACTAAGAAATAAAACATTTCAGTGGGCTTTAAAATGACTCCTTTACATGAAGTTGCACTATCCAAGGAGTGTCATATTGAACACAGAAATCTGTTAGCCTTACAAACCCTTTGGTTTTGACATGTACTCTTCAAGTGTGTCATCCAAACTGTTTTTCATGCAACAATAACAAGGCTAGTGAAGGGCTGGAATCTGCTATCTCTTACTCTTCGGACTCTGCATGATGACAACCCTTATTAGCATTTTGCTGGTCTTCACAGAAAATGAACTGATTTTGCATATAAGAAACAGAGTGCCCCAAGGTGCAGGTCGAGACCTTTCTTGACCACCACATCCCAACAGGCTTCTGCAGGTAAACATTTGCATTCTGAGGTAAGTCTAGTCTTGAGTGACATAGCTCCACTCACATCTGTGAAGCTGTTATGTTTTTTGTCTCAGGGACACCAAGATGTCATTCACAGCCAAAATACATAGCTTTCAATCTTTGTGTGGTAAAGTTACATATGGACAACTGTATTCAAAATCATAACCAACATCTATGTAAATTGATGTCAGGCCTGTTAAAAGAGATCAGACCTGAGGTTTCTTCTTCCTTCAATATATATAGAGTATGTGTATGTTCCTAGGTTTCAAAATATTTTACCATGAAATTAGTAGCATTGTGCTCAGTAGGTAAGTGCTGTAAAATTGTATTTCTTTACATCAAAATCTGAGACTCTACAAGGTAAAATGACTCGCCTGAGGTTACTTGTGAGCCTATTGCACAAACACAAATGAGTATCTGCAGTTCTAAATCACCTTCTTTGTCAAAATGAACATGGATTAATTTATGTGTTTTTTGAAGCATTCAGCCCACTTTAGCTTCAGATATTTCTCCTTTTCTTTTTTTTTTTTGATTGTTCAAATTGATGGGAATTTGCAAACCATTATGTGGCAGAAAATAGAGGGGAAGGCAGTACTTTTTATGTCAACTATCAACTCAGTAGGACTGCCACTTTATCCAGTACCAGGTGTTTTTTATTTAAATTGCCAAGTATGTGGCTGCTTCATGGGCAGATAGATGGATGATCGATGTGTTCCTATCTGAGGGTGAGCAGTGTATGTTTTTCTGCTCTTTGAATATTTCCTTCTCTGGAAAATAAAATGACAATTTAAAGGAAATCATGACTTTCTGAAAAGAATCACAGAGCAACTCCCACAGGACTCAAAGAGATCAGAGGAATTGGAGAAGGGAAATGGCGTTTCTGACACTTCCCACAGCAGATCCCTGTTTTGAGGTTTCTTATTCCCATTTAGGTGTTCAAAAGCCAGGTTGCCATTTGCACAGCACTGTCATTGACATAACAAACTCTTCTGGACCCATTCACATAAAAACACAACGTGCAATTCATCAGCCTCCTACCACCTAGTTCTCAGCAGTCAGATAACACTGCTGCATTTCGCCCATCCAGCCCCTCATCCCCCTGCTGTAACGAAAGGACTGGAAATGCTTGAAATATTTTAAGTGGGAGCAGGTAAGGAGAAAAGTGGATAAAATTCAGGGCATGGTTATGTTGCAGTCACAGTGAGAATCACTGTAATGTGGACATACCTGAGGTAGCTTTAAATTACTAGGTATCTGTAGCTGTGACGGTCCAGAGCTCAGCAAGGGTTGTGAAGCTCTTTCTAAAATCAGAGCACTATCTATGTAGATCCTAACGGCACCTTGAAAACTGACACTAGTATGTCTAGTGTGAGTTCAGAAAAAGATCAATTCTGAAAAAGGAAAAGGTCTGAGTCTGAAAAAGGAAGATGCAATATCCTGAACTGTAGGCAATATATTTCAGGCAGCTGAGGTTTAGGTGATGTTCATTCCAGAAGGACTTATTTGGGAACTGGTTAGAGCTAAAATGTAGAGAACAGACCACGAAAACAATCTGGTAATGAGTGAGGGACAGAAGAAATGACAGCCTCTACATCAAGCTGAAGATCATCTCTAACCAGTTTCTATTGGTCTGTCCTCTGGCTAATCAATTCCTCCGTGATGAATCACAATTACTTAAAAGGGATCATTTACAGCATCAAAAACTGAGTGGAGAAAAGGCATCAGAATCTGACCCTGGTATTTACATCATAATTAGGAAACTATTGTCCAACCCATGAAGGAGGTTGAAATTGTCAAGTTTTCTTTGGGAAAAGGAACACACACTCATAGGCAAGCTCACATACTTTGAAGTTCACAATGCCAGGGCATGGAAAGTAAATGCCCTGAAGTTTGCCGCTGATAAATGATTGTGCTTCTGAAATGGTAATATAAATGCACTGAGTCGTGAAATGCAGCTAATATAATTAATCTTGCAATATTGTAAATCTGTTGGAGACAGATAACATGAGTATTTTGCCCTACTGTTTCACACTACAGCAGAAACCAATAAAGTGGTGTTTAGAAGGAAGCCTGGAGCCTAAATATTTCCAGGTGACTTTGGTGATTTAAAAAAAAAAAAAATCTGTTTACATAACCTTTCACAGAAAACATACATTATGCATAACACCAGCTTGCTCCACCCTAGAACTGCTACAAGAACTGCCTGAAGAATAAAGATATACTCTACATTATGTTCATTTTTTAAAGAAAAGTTAAGCAATTGTATGAACATGTGAGGGCTTGGGAGAATTGAGGGTTTGGGGATTTGCTTGCTTGTTTGGTTTTTGAGCTGTTGCTGTTCTAACATTCATAACAGCAACTATTCTCCAGTTATGGATCTCAAAATCAATGACCACTCTTTATACAAACTAGATTTAGGGATATCTCAGTCCACTTCACAGTCAGTAAGTTCCCTATTTCCTGCATCACAAATTACCTGTCTGCAACTCCTCTTGCTTATAGCCAAGAGGAACATCCAGTTACCAGCACAAAGATTGGATAACTTTAACCTTCCTAGCCTTTGATAAAACTTGCTTAGATCATAGACAAACCAATATGAGGGAAACTTAACACTGGCATAACAAAGGAAACATGTTAGAGAAGCCTGTTGCAAAGTGATCTCAAAGCTCAAATCAGCTACAATACAGAAATAAGTAAACTATGAATGATGCATAAAGATGCTTCCAAAGGCATTTTGAAAGACGTATATACCCTGGTTGTGAGAAGACAAGACAGGTCCACACGGGGCATGCAGAGCTCTGAGTAACCTAGATGGCAACCAATCTCTGGCACTGGCTGTGGGATGTCCCACATGGACTGGTCTGGGGCTCTGAGCAAAGTGATCTCTGAAATAAGATCTTGTTTTGTGTCTGCCCCAGTCAGGAAAATTCTAAGCCCACCTGCGCCACTCCTGATTCCCAGTGCCACCTTCTTTGCATTACAGAGCAATGTTTACTTCTTGGTATATCTGGATTTCAGCATCTAAAATACATTTTGTGTCAGGGTGACTAGATGGTAATTGTTATACAAGCTCCAGAAAGCTAGACACAATAATTAACGGCTTTGAAATGTCTAACATCTGTTTGGCCACAACAATGTCATATAAAAAGGCGACTGAGACACAGAATTATTTGGTTAAATTCTTACTTACAAATATTTTTACTTGAAAAGCTTTTAGTTAATCGAGGCCAGTCAATTATTCTGTCTGAGATCCATTCGAACAGTATGGTGCAAAGTACTCACCAATTGAATTGCATGGACACAATGACACTACTGATGAGCTACTACATCTTATCAGCCCCAGATCCAAAGTATCTAAGAATCTCTTCCATGAAACCTCACTTAGCTGGACTAAGCAAAATGAGAGGATTGCCTCTGTAATGGTCTGTATATTCATACACAGTCCAAGTTCAGCCTTGCAATCAGAGTTTGGTAAGCAGCAAAATATACTATCTGAAAGGGGAATATCAAGACTATTGGCCTAACTTTCACATGACCAAGTCATGATCAAGAGACAATCCTGCACAAGGCCTTGTTCCAGACTGTTTCTAGCTTTTGGCTAAAAACTCAGGACTGATTTTCAGCACAAGCCTGTTATTTTGACAGTCCCTGAGCTCGTGTGTTCAGCATAAGTTTTAAACAGGCTTGAGGTCTGCATGTGTTGATGAAATTGTTCCCATGCACCCTGTGTAGCTGAAGATGAGATTTATCTACCTGTATGAACACAGACCTCAAAGAGTCAGAGAGGCTGAACTGACTTGTTGGACTTTTCGCTTTTTATATGAGGTCTAAGTTTTGTTTCTAAGACATCAAGAACTGTGTTGCAGCCTCTGATACAACAGAGGTTGTCCGCTATCTTGAATCTCATCATGCTGGACTGATTGACCTGAGTTGTCCTCTTCAGTCACATTGATGAATCTTCTGAAATTGAAGTTTCCAGGTCTTCTAAGAGAAAGCAGACAGCTTCTGCTCCAGCTGGTTTTGTTCTTCAAAAACTGGGACCTTGGGTATCCAGGCTGAGTAACGTCTTCCAATGACGATACAACCCTTGCTTAGAAATCTCTTCCGTCACATTTCCTCCCTTTTAATCTCATGAGGTGTTGGGTCTCAGCTCTACAAATAGTACAGAACTGCATCAAGTAATTTCTAGAACCTAGTGACACACATTCTTCAAGAAACATGTGTCTTAGGCCTGCTACCACTGCCAAATAAAATCTTGTTTAGTTAAGCCAAGGGCATGACTCCTCAGCATAAAGGTGTTCCTGAAGTAGTGTGAAAGGGGACGGACTTTGCTCTCCCTACCCTGACTATATGCAGAAACAGCCTTGTGAGCAGAAATGAGAAAAAGGGAACAGGACATCAGGTTGAGTCCATGCCACTTCAGTTCTTGGCTCTTATTTTTAGTCTCTTTGTGGCTGGTAAAATCTAAGCAGCCTCATTTTTGGATGGACAACAGAAGTCTGAGCACTGCCAAAATGAGCTGCATTACCAATCCCAACCTGTGTTCTCTTCATGCTTGCTAGAATGAATACAGCCTTTTCTTAGCACCATGGTTGATACTCAGCAGGAGAGTGAAGGGCAGGTAACTAATTTGGAAAATTCACCATGCAATCATTCTGTGACAGCAGTAGTGTGTAGCTGCCCCATATGTCCTTGTTTGTTTGTTTGTTTATTGGTTTGGTTTTTTACTGTGTCCTTTAGTTGGATACAATCCTCAGTGCTTTTTGGAGACTATGAATGGTTGCCTGGATGGATATGTCTGGATCTCTGGAGGCAAAAGGCGTCAGTTGTAAGCAGTGTCTCCCATGCACTTAAATGCCTACAAATTTCAGGAAGAAAAATAATCTACTAGCTTAAGGGGAAAAAAGCACTGCTTTAACATTTCATTAAATGTATAGCTCCAAGCATTCAATGAGAAATGCAAAACTAATAATAACTATAATTAAATTCTCTCAACAATGACTGTCATCTTGACTCTGAAGGATAGCACCACTCCTCCCAAAAAAGAGCGCACCCATGGGACATTACCACAGTAAGCAAATAATTAGCCTGGGAGCCTCTCAGAGCTCCCAAGAATAAGCTGTATTGCCAGTCTTCTGACACTGTGAACTTGCTTCAGTATCCTCAAGTTGTGCTCTCTCTTGCTGTCCCCTCTCTGGTAACCTGGTGATGGAGTCTAGCTGTGCAGCTGGCTTCTCTGGTACTTCTCCTTTGATTTTCAGTTACATCATTGCCTGAGAGTAAAGCAGGGAAGTTAAGAAACCTGGGTCACGGAAGCATTCGGACCTAAATTTGCTCCATCTCCCATTTTCTGACCACATTACCTTTTCAAGGACCTGGAATCCAGTCTCCAGACCCCTTTTCTTTGCAACTGGACTCTAGCAACCACCGTCTCTCCTATCACTTCATCTTGCTCTTTGACCTATACAACTACTCACCATTTCAGTTTTCCTCCCAAGAGTCTATTACAGGTGATAGTCCAGAGGCAGTTCTGTGTCTACAAGGTTTCTGGATCCCCAAAGAAAGGATCTTCATGACCTCCTTTCTAGCTACTGCCATAATGCCAAGCTGCCTTCTGCTCAGGTGCTGAACTTTGCTTTTAAAGCAGGGCAGTGCTAGCAGAGTGGAGTATTTGATCCCCATTGCCCTTGAAGGAGCAGACCACACTTGGGAGAAAGCTTTGTAGCTAAATCAGATTAGAGTACACACAGGAAAAAAAGAGTGTTGAGTCTTTCTCCTGTGATCACCAACGTCATCTTTTATTCTGGCCACATCCTGAGTTTTTAGAGCATGAACAGCCACCAGCAGAAATGTTATCAGTGTCATTAGAAACAGCAAAACCAAAAGTATCTCATCATGTTTTGTTGTCAATCTTGCTTGTATCACATGCAAAGCACACTTCCTGTTGTCATTTTTCTTCCCTGGCAATTTTATATCTTTAAGGAAGAAAATCAAACCTGAGCAGTGTAAATTCCAGGACAAACATTTTGTTGAGCAGTTGCCTTTTGATCTAAGCTGCTGATACTTACAGAAGCAGCATTAATCAGAATTGTTTAGGGAAATAAAACCTGAACTCCTCATTCAAGCCCCAGTTCTGCTTGTCTTTATTCATGCAGAGCTGCACTGTGCTCTATAATCAGTCCCACAACAACATGTTACACTCCTCTATTTCCTGCAGTGCTCAGTAACATGGTAGGATCACAAGACATGATTGCCATTCAGTACAAATGGGGGGTACAATTCACCATCCAGCTTTTGATTTGGTCCAACATCAGCCAAACTTGAGAAAGGCTAATGTAAAGTGAGGTTGGTTTGGGTCAACCCCTCCCTCAACACCTCTGTCTCCTCTGGGGTCAGTTTTCCCAATTTTGCCTGTGCTCCCCTCCAAATGTAGTGTTCTAATTAACTTCAGTGTGAGGATACAACCCACAAGAAGAATAACGACTGTTAAAAAGTATATGAGAATCTCTCTGTTTTCAACTTGCCTGCATTTCTGTAAAATGGTGATAGAGCTTAGTAGCTGATGCTGAAGCTTTTTGAGCCTTTCTCAAGCAGCAGCTGAGACACAGCTTAAAACAGAAACAGCTGAATACTCAGCAGCTCACCTTCCTTTTCATCTCAGTGGTCTCCAAAGAAGTGCTTGCAATGTCAGTGCTTTCTGTGAGGTGCAGATTTTGGATGGTAGCTGTTGCAAGCAGCAAACATTTGCTCTTTAACTTCCTTTCCCTAACTACAGCTACTTCATGGTACAAAAATGCTTCCTCAGATACAGAAACTGAGGAGCTGGGATCCCCAAAAGAGAGATTACACCTGCCTGCTTTTTGTATTCATCTTGCATTTGAGACTTAAAAATTCATCCAAATGAAACAAGGGAAGCTAACAAAATACTTTAACTTCAGGTCACTCTCTTCCTTCTGAGATAAGAAACCAACCTGAAGGGCCTCAGTGTGAGTTGCAATTTAGCAGTAGGACAGCAAAATAGTTTTGTAGAAAAAGGACTAGTTCATTTTGCTAAGAATTGTTGGAACAATTTCTTCTTCTGTTTTGAAAGCTGGCAAGGAACTTCTTTTAACCTGTCAGTCAAACACTGTAGCTGCAAGATGTGGTTATTTATCTTCATTGGAAAGTTGAGAACTTTGGAGAGGAAAGTTCCCCAAAAGCATCCCCAGAAGCAGACTCTGCAGATGAATTTTTCCGTTCATGACAGCAGGAATTATTTCACTGGGAACTTATTGGGAAAAAAAAAAAAAAGCAAAAAAAAAAAAGCAAGCCTCATTATGAATCTGGCCCAGAGAGTGAGCAATCATGTTGAAAGCAGAAGCTGCAATTTAATATATGCAGAAGATGGGACTTTATTCCACACTCAGAAAAGGGAATGTGCTGCTAATGAAAGTATATTAAAAAAAGAGCTAAAAAAGGTACAAAGGGACCCTTTTTACATATGTGTGGAATGTGCCTTTTCTCTATTGAAACTCCCTGTTAAGAGTAGCAGCAGTACTCTCCTTCATTTTCTGCTCTGACCTGCAAGTGCTTCAGAATGGCCCATTCTTCTGGCGCTTTAATGACAGAGAAAAAGTTCGCAATGAAGAGCCAGTCTGGTTAACAAAGGCAGCAATTTCCCCTTTTTTGGCACTGCTGCTTGTCAGGGGATGCCTAGGAAGCAAAGCGTGAAGGATGCCTCACAACTATTTCAATCCAACCCCAATCCTGTATTTAGACATGGAACTTCTGAGGAAAACTGATGGATTAGTAATGGGATGATTTAGAATGTGGGATATGGTCCTGGAGTGTGGGTACACCATGCCTGCCTTTCCCCTGGGGAGATCTGGGGCACCTCAGCATATCCCCAGGCCAACAACTGGGACCATGGCACAGAGTCCATCAGTCCTATAGCTTCAGCACGGAGAAGGAAAGTAAGATACAGTACTGGCTGCTTTGCCAGAAATGTGCAAACATGCCCAGACACTTCAGGACAGCCCTTCTAAATACACTGATATGCTCTCCCCAGGAGATCGAGACATTTGGAAAGGCTAGGAAGTTACACATGCCTACAGGATACCCAGACCCTTTTGGCATTAAGCAAAATACCTGAAGACATCTCAAATGGCACTGGACGCATGAAATATGCCTTTCTGATGGAAAGTAACAATCAGTACTTCCAATTGCAATGATCAATACCCAATGTGAGATGCTCAGATGGTACAGTAAGAGATTCAAACATTTCTAAAGTAATTGTTACACTTATCACTTTTTAGCTAAGAAGCAGGTGATATCTAAGGAGTTCCTAAGATTTCTAAGTCTGGATCCAAAAGTGTATGTTCAGGCCATGGTTTGCACCCATGGTAATGGCTGCCTTAATTGTCACAACAATAAATGTTGCCCTACTCAAGCTGCGGAATGGAATGTACACATTCACATCAGTTCATGCATGCAATAGGATATATTATAGACAATCAGTGTTACCATGCCACTCTTATAGACCATCTGGGCTGGATGATGTGATCCCCTAAAAAGAGATGTTATCCATGCTCACAGCAAAAGTCAGCACCAGCCTCCAAAATGTTATGATCTAGATTGGAAATATCAAAGGTTTAGAAAGAAAAGCAGATGACATCTTCTAGGAGAGTGATGAACAGAAAGTAGGTGAAAACATACAGGAACTAGGATCCTAGAGTCACAGAAAATGTAATGGTAGGGTAGGAACTTGACTTTGATATTCTGTTTAAAAATGGATCGAGAATTAATTTTTAAATCCACAAACAATTTTGAAAGTTGTAGAATAATTTTATTTGATGATTAATTAAAACATTCATCTAGAGCCAATAAATATTTCTTTTCAGTGTTGATAATGTAAAGAAAAAGATGAAAATAAACAGGATCTGCACCAAACTTTTGGACTATTTCATGTAAAAGTGTTGGATAGAAATTACTGATTTAAAGGGATTTCAGGATTCTTACTTTTTCCTGCAGTCATAAACAGCTATGTGAAAGCAACATAAGTTTGTTCATAGTGTCTGTGCTATGAAATCTGAGTTGCCTGCTTTGTTCTGAAATTTTAAGTGTGAAAAATAAGTTTCATTTCATAGGACTACCTTAAATAATAAGGACTGTTGCCTTGTAAAGGCCAAAATTGTGTTTTAAGATATATACACAAACAGCTTCAGCTGCTTGCTTTGCTATGTGTTTGCTGGCAATGCTATTGTCGCCATAGATTAATTAAAAAAAAAAATTCCAATTGAAGATTAGTTAGATTCAAACTATGTCAGAAGATGAGGTATTTCAGCTGGAAGAGAACACAAGGCAGAAAATGATTATAATTTTAAAGAGAAGAAAGAATGGAACAGCACGGCTTTCAACTTAAGAGAAAAGTCTGACTGCTGCAAGCAAATCTTTTTAGAAATAATTGCCTATGATTAGTGTTGTAAAATCTGCAAAATCGCTGTCTTGCTATTGAGCAGAGACAATGCCAAGTTGAAACAGAAATGTGTAAAGGAAAGAAAAGCATTCGGATCATTTTATTTCTATACTTACACCTGGACACATTGAAGCTGCATGTGTCTCGTGGACAGTGTTGCCAGCTGGAGAGCTTTGCCCACTGTGAAGGCGTCTATTGCTCTGCAGAACACTAGCCAGAGCTGGGAGCTGCTGGATGTTTTTTTGGAAGGGAATCTGTTGGTGACTGTGTGAATCTCCTCTTTGCCTGCCTCGGTGAGCCAGAAGTCTTAATCGCAGTGGCAGGATTCAGAGATTCCAGCCACATTATAATCACTGCCTCATTTGCAGGGCATGTGCACAGTCGGTGTTGGGGCTCTTACTGGGGGATTACTGGGACCCTACAGCAAAGAAGGAGTTGTACCAAGGAGTTGTCCCAGTCCAGTAACCTGCCTTTAACTTTGGCTAGTAGTGGACATCTAGGGAACTGGTGTGTCAAACCAGTTAAAAGATATCATTTCCTGAGAACCTTTTATAGCTTCTGCAATTCACTATTGACATTTTCTGAGTGGGAATTTGCCTTAAGACTATGATGAATTAATGATGAAATGTTCTCCAGGAGTATTTATCACACTCTGGAAATATTCCTTCCATGGATCTTCCCACTGCTAAAACAAACCCCACACTTTTGCTCCATCTTTGGCACATTTTCCACCATCTTTTTACCACTGCCTTAACTGGCATCCATCACAAACCAACATCACAGCCTTCTCCAGATGAGTTTTCAGATGTACTGCTGTGGCTTAAACTGATGGATTAAGGCCATCCCACTCTTTTTCATTCAAGGATAACCCATGTTTTTCATTCACTATCAAATTAGCATGCCTGAAACAATGACTGACTGTTGGAATCCTGCATTTGTTCATCAGTGGCATTTGGATTATTCCATGAATTTTGATAGTACAATTGGATCTAGTCAGGCTATGTCATGAAGAAAAGTCAACCTCACTCCATATGTCTGAATGCATACACTGGGCAGTGTTAATGAGTATCCACAGTCCCATCAACCCAACTGATGCATGCATTACTTTGCAAAACACCTGAGCAGTTATTCTTTGTTATTATCCTGACACAAAGAAGCTGTGTATAATGTGGTATGGGATCAAGAAAGAAAATAAGCCATAACCAGCCTGTTGAGCCCATAAATGCATCCAAACAGTGAGGCAGTATAAGAAAGTGACAGCTATAACTCTATAGTGTGGCTGTGCCTGTGTAACCCACTTCCATCAACTAGCTACAGAACGAACACATAGTAGGAAACATATAACAAGATTTTGACCAGTTCACTTGTACTTCTGCTTTTGACAATAATAATTGATACTGGCCCAAACACAAAGGAAAGCTGTAGTTAACAGTGGAAATTGTATTATTTCACGTATCTCTAATCGACATGAATGCAAGAGTGTGAAACTACATGTTTTATTTATGCTTTTATTATACAGCAACTATAAGACTGTTTAGTAATCCCCTCTTTCCCTACTTTGTACAGAGCGCTGTCCAGTAAGGGCTGAGATTTATTCACTTCACTTGTGTTTTATTGTGATTTTTAGAACAGAATCAAAGCTGGAATTGTTAATTCCACCAAAGGAGTGCCTGAATTCATCTTACTGTGACAACACCCACGTTTATCCAAACAGCTCTGAAAGGGAGAACTATTTTCTCCATAAAGACAAACCTTGCATGGTACACATTTATTCAGGAGTCACTCAATGAATAATGGAGTGCCATTTCCACGGTTTTCACAACAAATGAAGCAAATGGACAGCATATCTGTATTGGTTTTGCATGGCAAGGTTTTGATAGTGGTAGAGCTACAGGAGTGGCTTCTGTGAGAAGCTGCCCCTATGTCTGACAGAGCCAATGCAGCCAGCTCCAAGAAGGACCCACTGGTGGTCAAGGCTGAGCCCATCAGAAATGGTGGAAATGTCTCTGTGATAACTGTAGTGGGTCTGTCTGAGCTGATTTTCCCCATACAGCCCTCATGCAGCAGTACTAGGACCCAGANTTAGGAAAGGGGAAAAAACCTGAGCAACTGTAGTAGAAGAAAGGAGCAAAAATGTGTGAGAGAAACTCTGCAGACACCAAAGTCAGTGAAGAAGAAGGAGGAGGAGGAGAAGGTGCTCCAGGCACTGGAGCAGAGATTCCCCTGAAGGCTGTGGTGAAGACCATGGTGAAGCAGGCTGTTCCCCTGCAGTCCATGGAGGTCCACAGTGGAGCAGATATCCACGTGAAGCCTATAGAGGACCCCATGCCAGAGCAGGTGGATACTTGAAGGAAACTGTGACCCCATGGGAAGCCTGTGCAGAAGCAGATTCCTAGCAGGAACTGTGGACCCATGGAGAGAGGAGCCTATGCTGGGGCAAATTTGCTGGCAGGACTTGTGACTCTGTGGGGGACTCACGCTGGAGCAGTCTGTTACTGAAGGACCACATCCCAAGGAAGGGACCCGCGCTGAAGCAGTTTATGAAGAACTGCAGTAGGGGGAAGGACTCACATTGGAGAAGTTAATGGAAGACTGCCTCACATGGGAGGATGATGGAGCAGGGGAAGAGTGACAGTGTCTGAGAAGGATGGAGTGGCAGAGACAATGTGTAATGTACACAAACAGGGAAATAGGTGTCAGTGGGGCTCAGAGACACTTGCATATCCCTCTTATCCTGCAAGCAGGGCTGCAGACAGGTAGCAAAAGCACATAAATCAAGAAACAGATTTCCCAGCATCTTTTGCAAAAGCATCTTAAGGAATGGCAAGTGTCCTCTCCCAAGATAAACACCTATTTTCATAACCTGAGCTTCAAATATGAGGGGTTTTGAAATAATCAACAGCAATCAGTCAGAAGAACACTGTTTCAGAGAGCTTTAAGTCTAAAAGAGATGATATCCCTCAGCTCAGGACAAGGAACAATGGTTCAACCCAGCCCAAACAGGGGGGTGTGATGGGATAGGGTATAGTGTACCACACCACCCCATCCCAGTGGACACTGGTACCCACATTGCAGCTCTCAGCCAAGGGAGGAGCCCTTACACTCTTGAAAAATAAAAAAAGAAAATCCATTTGGTCTCTGCTGCTTTCCTGGAGCTCAGGATACTGAAGGGAAATGTATGAGCTACAATAAAAATAAAACAAGAAACAATGTCATCTTTGCAGTAAGAGGCATGAAGATCATTGAAAGCAGGCGTGGGTGGTGAGATTTTTTTTCCCACAACCATATAATGATTTTTTTACAGGTAAGATTGAAAGCTGTTGAAAACATAAGAAAGAAAAAGAAAAAAAAATCAGCAGAACAAGGCAAGAATATCTTCTTTTTAATCTTCTCAGAGACAAGGCTTTCCTTGAAAACCAGGTGGTTGTTGGTTCTGCCTTTTAGCAATTTGAAAACCCCATTTTAGCATCATTGTATGGTATCTGCACATACCATTTGCTGGGATTTTTAAGAATGTGCAGAGTCATCCATTTTCCCAGAATTGCTCTTGTAGCAGAGACAATTTGAGGGAAGACCATTTACTACAAAGAAATTTAAATGGCTGGCCAAAAGGTTTCTTGGAAAAAAAGAAGAACTTTGGAAGCTTAGGTAGAATTTGTAGCTGGGGAAGAAAACCTTGCCATGAGCAGAAAGGTCCCTGCAGGTTTCACCAAAGCAAAGCAATTGGACTTTGCAAACTCATCAGTAATATCTTCTCCCTTGTCCGGGTACCTTCCCTGTCATTTGTTTGGGAATCAAATAAGGCAAGATTGCTCAGTAAGCCTAGATGGGGCAACACATATTTAAAACCCATTCTTCGGTGTCATTTTAACCAAGATGCACATCATTGTCCTTTGAAGCACTACCATGGACAGCATGGGACTAAGGGACTGCAGAGACCGAAGGACAAGAGGAAGGTTTGCTGTGGGCAAGGGAGTCTGCCTTCTATTTTGAGTTCATAATTGAGCAAACCCCACAGTGAGGGGAAGGTAGAGTCCACTACTTTGAACTAACATGGCTCTAGCAGTGCTTCTCTACAGTTCTGAGGCTCTTGGGCAGCTCCCACCCTCTGCGAGGTCCACCAGTTTGCCATCACGGAGATGATGAGTTCCATTTGGGATGCTGTCAAGTGTCATTGTTGGTTGGCCACAGCTGCACTGATAAATCTGGAGGTTTTCAATTCCCAGGTCTCAGTTGCCAAAGCTTGTTCTTAGGTCATGCTTTAATCTTATGCTCATAGGACAGCACTCCTCATCTGCTTAAGCAAGGAAAAAAACCAAAACCAAAACCAAACAAAAAGCTCTATGGAAAAGGAGATCTCTTGAATGTAATGTTTAAATCTCTAAATGCAGAAAACATCAGAAAAACAGCCAGAATTTATTATATTTAAACCTTGTAAGTTTAAGTTATAGCTGCTGATTTTGATAGGGCCTAACTCATAATTTTTGAAAAATATTTTAATATATCGCATGAGCAGTGCCATAGACTCATTTTCATAAACAGAACATGAAAAATATGAGAGTCAGAAAGACAAGCCACATCTGAAATTTAACCAAGAAATCTATCTTCATCAGGCCTGCAGTACTTTAGATCTGCAATGTCTCTGAACGGCTGAAAAGAACCAAATGGCTATCAATAAATTAGCCTGAAAGCACTCTAGCATGTCAGCACCCACCAGTGAAGAAACTAAATTCGATCTAATAATATAATCTGAACTAGCAATGCAGGTTAATGACCTTTTACTTCACTGTCTAATGGGGCACACATCTTGCAAGAATAAATGGGTTGTAGAACATAACTATGTATACTGGAATTTTATAAATAAATTATTATAATACTAATTGAGACTAAATGGCCATGTTTTAAAGTCATCTAGTGATTAAACTTTCTAGTGGCTCAGTGTCTAGTTCTTTTCAGTTGTGGAAAAATCTCTTCTCTGATTAAAGTACTGGCAAAACATTACTGAGATAATTTCTACCTAACTGTTTTGATCCCCAAAACAAATTCCCTCCAAATCCATTACCTTACATTGAAAATACCTGGAGGATTGAAGGAAGAGATTGAATGCTAACCCTCTAAGTCTTCATAGCAAGAAATGTATTACTTTGCTTTCATATAGTATTAAGAAGTCCATTATAACCTCATTCTTTCAAACATTTATCCTGGGCGGAATTTAAAATATGAAATTTAGTCCTATTTCTTATGTAGCACTAATGCAGCACTGCTGATGGCACAGAAGGGTTGTGGAAGGTGTGGACAGATGCAGCATAGGATGTTTGGGCTCTGATGTCCAGCTCCACTCTACCTTCACACCATTAGGTCCCAGCTGTCTCTGATTTATCATAGAGCTCAGGATTGCTGGAGTCCAGCGACTGCACTTTGAAGAGGAGCAGCTATGAGGCCCAGCTTTAATGTCTGGATATTGTAACAGATTTGGTAATTTTGGTTACTTAGGTGAGATCTGCTGGCTGTTTTATTCTTTAGAGGCCACATTAAAAAGGCTGCTATGCAGAGCAAGATGTACAGTTCAGCCTGATATCTGATCTTTCTGCCAATATAGAGCTTATTCTGTTTAATCAACAGGAAAGGATTCATAGTTTATAAAAAGAGGCATTATCAAAACCTAAGCCACATCAAAATATTACTACCTGTGACACCCAGATTATCTCCAAATTTCCTCAGGAGTGCTGTGCTCACCATGACAGACCTGACATGTCTCACACTCCAGGAGTTTTCCACACAGTTGTCTTTTTGGTGCCAGAGCCTCTGCTGAAGCTGTGTGCACAGTGACATGCTTCAGAGAAAGTCACCTCTGTTTTGTAAAGGTAAACATGACAAGCCCAAAGAAAGCACAAGACTAATTTATCATCTTTTAATGTTAATACAGAATTAGGAGGTAAAGGAAGCACATACACTTCTGAGCCAGCCTTCAAGGAGCAGGTCAGGAGAGTATCCTTCACTCCCAAAGGAGTGAATCCCAAAGATAGGATCACAACTTCAATGACATGGGAAGAGACAAAGCAAAGGCTGTGTGATTATTGACACTGCAGGTGCAGATGTGAGCCTGCAGGAGTGATTAATCCAGTCACACAACAAAGCTGTGATCAGATCCTTTTTCCTCCAATTAACGCAGGTACCTCAAAGTGTAAACTTCTTTAGTTTTTCTTAAAGTCCCTTCTGAATATAGGGCAATAAATCAATTACTATTTTTTGAAGCCTGAGTTGCTTGCGGGGCTGCAGTTCCCTTGGTGGCAGCCCCTTGACTCCTGCAGTGGTGCAGTGTGCTGGGGAGATCCTGTCCTGGGTCTGCTTCCCTTGTACCTACGTTCAGGAAGGCTGAGCTGGCAACAGACTGACCGGTAACAGTAATGACATGTAATCCTTTAAACCCACAATGAGGCTATCACAGCTCTTTGGTTCTGCAGGTCACCTGATGCATTTAGCCTGAATTGCCCGCTAACATGCCTTAAGCAAGCCTGTTATTCTTTATTTCATTGACATATTTTCTCTCACCTCAATTCTTAAGTCTTTAGACAACTGGGAATAGATCAGAAAAACATCAAACACCACAAAGATTTGTTTTATCCGTTTTCTCTTCAGTATTTAGTACATCGTGAAGGTGCAAGCTTGATAAATGTCAGAGGATTTATTAGGTAAAAGCATCCAGAAGCTTGGAGTCTTATCTGGATTTCAGGAGTATGCAAAATTAGGTTACCAGTCTCAGGAGAGTAACCTCATGTGGGATTTTCTAATCCTTCTGTTGGCAATTCCAGTTTGCAAATGAATAGGAGTGGAAAGCTGTTCACCAAAAGCTATTTAAATCTTGAAAGCTTCAGCCGCTACCAATGTGACTATCTCTGAGAACAAACTCCTGCTGGAACCAAAAGCATTCACAGCACTTCATGCACAAATGTGACTATTTCAAAAATATGATTACAGCTGGTTCATTGCCCTCCTCCCCACAGGTGTGTCTACTTTTCTACTGATGTGTAAGAGGTTTCTGGGAACAGGGCACTGGGAAAAAGCTTTGCTTTGCACAGAAAGCTTTTCCAGGAGCAAGGTGCTCCAATGGTTACTGACTTGGTTCTAATTCTGGCCCAACATTCATTCACATTAATTTGTTCTGAAAACAAGACATTTTCATTGAGTTAAAATAACACCTTTCCTTTGGCAGTGAATATGCAGAACCTTTACAGAGATCCTTTAAAGCAGAAGGCAACATTAGGCATCCATTTATTACTCATTAGTTATTTGGTGTTATGTAGTTAAAAAACTCCTCTTCCCTTGCCAGGATATAATTCAACTCTTTTGAAATAATTAGCAAATTGTTATCTCCAAGAAAGGTGTAATTCTGATTAAGTGAGGCTATTTTTCTCCTACACTGTACTAATCACTGCCTTTCACTTGTGAACAGACACAGCCACCTGGGGTATTGAAGCCATATTGCTGCATCAGGCCCCCAAGAATGCAAGCAGGAAAAGCATTCATGTGCTTATCTTAATTTTTCCTCCTCGGTGGAAACTGTCAAGCCCTTCCTCTCCTCCTCCCACCCAAGGACAAGTAGTTTGCAAATCAATAGTCATTCCAGACATTGTAGCTTTAGTTAACAACCTATTTTATTAAATCCAGGAATCCATTAGAACTTCTGGGTTTTTTTAACATAAATTATGAAAATATTTTCCTTTTGGCTTGGGTTTCCAATTAAAATGGAGATGCTTTTTTTTTTTTTTTCTCAGCGGTAAAACACAAGCCTTCACATTACAGCTTCTGTTTCTATCAAGCTGCATGGGTGAGTCAGCAAAGGATTGGAGAAGAGAGCTCTCCCTAGCCTACCAGAGAGAAACTAGTCTCAGAGGGCAAGGGGACCTTTGTCTAAAGTCCTACAGTCCTGGATTTTTAATTTGAATGTGAAATCATTCAGAGCTGGTTTTCAATAGTTTGTAGGAAATTAGTTATTCTAAAAGAGTAATCCACAGAAAACCAAAGAAGAAAACGGTCTGGGAAGGTGCAGCATCATATAATGAATGAGGACACCTCCACATGATCCTACATAGCAGGGTATGGGGGTTTTACAAGATCCTCAACATAATGAAGCTCTGGTGTCATACATGGCATTGCTGTAAGCCATAGTTAGGATGATCAGAGGGGAAGAGTTGCTTAAGTGATATCTCTCCCTCTCAGCCTCTTCCATCTCCTGTTCTTCCTACCATAAGAAGGCATCAGGTAGCTGGGTAATTCAAGCAGCAGGATAATTCAGCTACCTGGATTTTCTCACACAGATAGTATTAAAACTTCTGCCAGCATTCACTGAAATGGGGTCCCTTAAGCTGTGTTTACACATAACCAGTGCACAACATCTTTTGTGTAATTGTGGTGGTATTTTAATCTGAAGAAGGAAGCAAAATTTTAACACTATTAGAGGTAGTTCCTGAGGATGAAATAAAGCAGGTTTCATATTTCTGAATTCATGCTCCATGCCCACGTTAGTATATTGGATTAATGGGGCTTCAACAGAATGTCAGTATTTTACTTGACTGAAGGTTCATAACTTTGTACAGTGAGTTTCAGGGTTTGTTCTTCAACTCACTGTAATTATAATTGACAGGAGGAAGCACTTTACAGATGACCCTCCTTCCTCTGTGACTTTCCCACAAATAGACCTGAGCTCAGTGTAGTTTGCAGTACTTAGGCAGAGCTCTGGACTGTATAACAAAGTCTCTTTTAATAGGTTTGCCTCAGCAGATGTAAAGTCCTATTGAATCTTAAAGGAAAGATCGTTTGAAAGGCCTGTAGACGTTTCACTGATTGCTTGTCACTGAAAGGCAGCAAGTAAAATATTTGAGTGAAAGGGTCCCTAGGAGTCTCAAATCTATAAATCTTTCAGGCTACATAGCCCCTGTATATTTAAAATTGGGGTAGTTTAAAGAATTTATCTCTCTTAGAAGGATGCTGTGCATATTCTGCATATCATCCTCTGCTATGCTGCTGGTACTCGGTACTTTTTTCATGACAGAATCTATTCATTTAATCTGCTCCCCTCTGATTTAGAGCTTGATAACATATGGCAAGTCATCAAACAGAAATTATCGCTAATAGATAACTGCCAATCAATTTCCATTATGCACAACAAGATGTGACTGAGCCTTTTTTTTATAAGACATATTGATTTGCAGAGCTGATTTCCCTGTCATTTCAAACATCTCCATGGAATATTTCTGTTGAACTTTCTGCATGCATTTGCTGCAATGAACCAGATGCTTATTTTCTTTCTGGCCTAAAGATTTATTTATTTTGCTTTTTGAGTTAATCTGAAGGCCATATATAAAAAGTCTCTACCTGTTATATAAAAGAAAAGTCAAATCCCGAAGGATAGACAGAGGAGGATGACACAGATTTAGTGCTTAAATGGTTTGAGGTGACATCGTTTTATAGCTTTCTATCCAAGCTGCAAGTCATTCCTGTGGGACATGAGATTTTTTGCTTACTGGACTATAGTCAGGGCAAAATGTTGCCATGACTACATGGGTTGTGGATGTTTTCCCACCTGGTGCAAGAGTGCTCCAGAGGGGTTGGGAAGATGATGTCCCCTATTATGGGACTGAGTCTAGACAAGTGCCCCTTGGAGTTGGGAACCGGCACAAAGTTGATCACGTGCAAGGTATCTGAACAGCTTCCTGACTAGGTGTCTTGCCCTGCTTCCTGGGTGCAGAGCTGGTGCTGAAATAAGGGAGAAGTCATAATGCTACTAAGTAGTCACAAGAAGAAGGAAATAGTGAAATGCCCTGTCCATAGGGAGCATTTGGGACAGGAAAAGCATGTAGGGTGTCCATGTTCCCTCACTAGGTTTCAAACAGCACTTCAGTATCTTGAAAGTGAACACAGAACAAAGGAGCAAGAGCTGTCATTATTGCCTGCACTACCAGGACACTAAAGCATTTGGTGTTGTAGAGTTACCTAGGAAAGCAGCCCAGCCCTTATCAGATCTTTAAACAATCCAGAGGGATGCAGATATGACAGCCACATCTCTGCTCTACTTGAGATGGCTTGGTCACAGCATTAGTGAAGGCTAGCTTAGTGAGACTTTGGACTATGCAAAGTCCACTTTCCCAAAAGTGTAGGATTTTGCCTACCACATACAACACTAAATGACATTAAAGGTGAGGAAGAGGGGGAAAAGAACTCTTCCACGCTCTCATCAGTAGAGAATTTCACCTTTGAAAAAAAAATGTATTTGATCATCTGCAAGTAAACCTGTAAATCTTCCCAAGTAAACTGTGTGTTTTTAATGTAACATTATCTCTAGCTCTTCTAAAATCTTCTAACAGCAT
Source organism: Brachypteracias leptosomus (assembly GCA_013401335.1). Classification (NCBI taxonomy): domain Eukaryota; kingdom Metazoa; phylum Chordata; class Aves; order Coraciiformes; family Brachypteraciidae; genus Brachypteracias; species Brachypteracias leptosomus. The sequence goes on from VYZX01018520.1 coordinate 45,665, forward strand.
TTGACTCAGTGACTCTCCTAGGGAAGTGAATTTTACAGCCTGACTACTTTTTAATTCTTTGAAACCCACAAGACATCAATTTAATCAAATGAACCATTATTCTTCAGTTCTGGGATTTAAAAGAGAGAACTGATCAGTTTTCACCCTGTCCATCAGTCTTGCAAAGAAAATTACTGTAGAATTTAAATTAAAGGCAGCCATACTGCTTGGGACTTTTTAGAGTCGCTAGACGCTAGGGAAAACCATGGCAAATACATAATGTGGGGATATACTGGCTGGATAGGGAGAGATCCTCCATTATTGAAATTAGTGGAATAAAACCATGTCAGTGGATGATGCTTCTTTGATTTCTACCATTTCTTTACTTCTGCCTGTTCAAGATTCTTCAGTGGAATCTCCCATACCAATGACACTACTTCCAAAATGCAGACATCATTCCAAAGACTGGAAATTACTGAGAAACCAGACCCAAGAATACCGTGGGAGACTATATAAGAAACCAATTAAAAAGGGAATTAAAGCAGTAGGTAGTAGATGAAAGTATGTTGGATTAACATGATCCAATCCAACAGTGTGCAGCAGATCTCTGCTCTCAGAGGCACATGCCAGGACCTCTTATTCTGTAGCTCTTTACCTAAACGTCCAGATTATACATCAAAAAGATGATTTATCATGTAGTTTATTTCTTAAGTTAATTTGGAAAACACATTTATTCTGCAAAAGGTAAAGTTTAAAATGTGTGTGCCCAACGAAGACTGAAACAGCTTTCGGGACTAAACAGTCCCAAATACAAAAGGAACCTCTGATAAAAGTTCAAAACCCAGAAATGCCAAGAATATATCCGCAGTGCTGGTTCTCAGGGAGCTGGAAAAGAAGATGTGAAATGATTTGAAGAAGGAAATTAAATGCTCTGTTCCATTTCTGTAAACGGGATGGGTTTATATATGTATATATATGCATGTACTTGTATTTCAGCATTGCAAAACTTAGAGGTGTTACAGGAAGAAAGATTGTAGTCGAAGAAAATTGGAAATGAAGTTACTAGGGGGGTCAGTAAAAAAGTTGAAGTATTAAATGGAGACTTCATAGATGTCCTTGCAGAGGGATGCATTGAAAATATTACATCTAAAATAATGCTAGCTGTGTCTGCTAATGTAAATAAATCTAGGATGATTAAGACAGGTGCTTATTTTAGAAAGCAATGCCAAACAATAAAGTCATTAGGAAGACAATGGAAATTAACTTAAAGCAATAAATGTGTTTTTAGGAAAAAAGTCCTTGCAGTCTAGTGTACTCCTCTATAAGAATGATGGGAAAGCAAAAGAAGAGGATAGGTTTATAATAACACGGGATGAGAATGTGGGCTTAACGGATCCCTCTTTGGGTCCTTGCTCCCCACACATGATTTGAAGTGATAAAATTGCACAAAAAAACAAATCCTGGGGGTCCAACACTTTCCCTTTTTCCAAGGCCCAAACATAAGATACAAGGTACAAGACAGACCTGAAATCAGTTTCTGTGGGAGGTGTAAAAACCTGGGAGTAAGAATGGGATGGAGATGGAAGAAGTTCTGAGTTGTTTCTGAGTAGAAACAACTTCAGCTGTTTTTTATTAATTTTCCCTTATACACTTTGAATGGTTAACAAAAACATTCAGGATACTCCATAACTGAGTGGCTTTGGAGGAACTGAGATAAGGATTTGTTCCTGGGGATGCACAAAGACACTTTAGTATTTCTACAGTAATTGGCGAGGTTTGAGTAGAGGACTAGGTGTTCCTTTTAATAGGAAAAGATTCTGAACACTCTAAAAATCTGCTTGGTTTACACATTCTAAAGAAATGCAGGTTTGAGCATGAAATCAGACAGTAGCAAGAAGTTTCCTCTGGTTTAAACAAAACGATCATTTCAATTTTCCCTTCTTGCCTCTACCAAATAAAACATTGTAACCACAATGCAGTCGTAAATCTCTTTTTTCATATGCATGTGTACAGGAAAATGCTCATGGTGCTCTTTGAGCCCAAGTGATCAATTTTGTTTGGGGGAACTATATTTTCTTTTCACTTTGTACTGGTTTGGAAACTACTGTGGGACAAAAGCATGAGAGTCTACCAAAAAAACCACTAGAGCCGCTCTAAAGATGACAGCATCTGTCTCACAGGTTTTTCTCACAGGTATTTGCTGGCACAATGGCAGTGGCAGATGAAAATCTGGATGCCTGGATGCCTCACAAGCAGGCCCAGAAACAAGCAAGCAGTTAGATCTGCTTTTGAGTTAAGATTTGCTAGATCTGACTTTAAATTGTATGTGGTTTCCCAGATATGAAGTGGTGGCGTCAGCTGCAATTCCAGAACTGCAGTTAGGCTGTGATTTGTGCATTAAAATAGGACTAGATGTACTTTGTTTTATAATATTTAACCAGAGATTGAATGCAGATCGTTGAGGACAAGGATGTATTGATTCTGGTAAGCTTTTTACTGCCTTGTTTTGAAATTTTTCCAAGAATCAGACTTCTGGGAGAAGAAACAGAACCAAAATCTCAGCAAGCATCTCCCTAACAGATCTCAAGCCACATACACAGCTACTTTCTTCTGTTGCATTTCACACAAAAACAACCAACGGGTTATTCTTGTCATTGTGATTAAGTTACCTGAAGGAAAGGCAGCAGGTACCTCCCCTGTTCATTACCACTCCTCTCACAGTCAGATACCAAAACTGGCTACATCTCAATCTAACACATATATTTCATTGTTCAATTGATTTGGGCAACAAAATCTGTTTATATGATTCTTTTCACTGCAATGATTTTATTTTATAGAAAATTACTTGAAATGCCCATATAAGGGGGATATTTTTAAATCACAGATGCAGTGAATCTTCCCACATCTTTCACTTTCTGAGGCTAAACACACTAGAATTTTCTTTTTCCTCTTGTAAAATAAACCCTGTGTTCCCCTGGTCACCTGTGCAGATCTCATCTGTTTGAATTCTTCTCTCCTCCTTAACATCTGTGATACTCCAGATAGGGGTCCTTATAGGGTCCTCTACTAATCCTCTCCAAAAAAACTTTGGAAAATGTTTGGGGAAAACCTTACCTGATAGGATTGTATTTATGTTTTTATAGGCACATTTCATTGCTGGCTTATAGAGATCCTACAATTAAGACAGCCAGGCCTTTCTCTTTCTCTCTCGTTTCCAGTTGGTAACATCCCTGACGGGTCCATTAAAAGAAGAAATACCTTTTATTATTCCCCATATGCATGACCTTACAATGTGGGCAATTATATTTCATCCCATTGTATTATTCCAGGCTAGTTGTTCCAAAATACCAATTCAGGCTTCGTCCACACTGGCAAAACTTTTCATCTGTGTTATCAGCACAGACCAATTCTTCATGCCACGACCATTATGGAAAATATCAAATATCATCAGTCCCCAGAATGATCCTTGAAAAAACTTCACTCTGACCCAAATAGTTCCCCTTCCAGTACAATTTGTCTCATCAGTTCTTTTATCCATCTGCAAGTCACCTATTTATTCTCCTCTTCTCTGGCTTGCCTACTCATGTCCCATTCAGCCTTGATCCCAGCACTTTGCTGCAGCCCAGGCAGATTAATTCCATTGCATTTCTCTGGCCTGAAAGAATCTGGTTGGACAGACAGATCCCACTGGTCTGCAACACTCACTTCTGGTAAACCCAAGATAACGTTTGTATTATTTTCCCATTTATCTCCACATCTTTTAATTATTCCTGTTTTCCTAAAGCTCTCCATATCTTCAAGGTCAGAGTAAGACCCTGCTGCCTGCTCCTTTCCCTCTCCTGCCCACCCTCTTTTGGACACCATGTGTGTCCGTAGCTGCCTGTTTGGCACTGAAACTCTTTCTTCTTTAAAAGTCCATAAGTGCATTTTCTGTGCCAAAATCTGTCTTTTCTCCGATAAAGAGAGTGCCAGATGTCCCAAAGCTCAGTCATATTGAGTTCTTCTGATTTTTTGCTTCCACCTCAGTTGTAAAGATTTCCATTTCCTATGTGCTCATTCTCTGCAGGATCTGTAACCTTGTCTCCATATTTTACATCTTGCAAAGAATTAAGTCAAAATAGCCACTATACTTGAGGTCATATCCCAGTTATCTCCAACCTTGTCCCCCTTGTGTCATAATCTATGTTTTCATTCCTTGTTTTTTATTCACAAGAATCATTTTATTTACAACAATATACTCTAATGTTAGAAAAAAAAAGATTGTCAGATTCTGAAGAAAATAATTTAGATTCTACAGTTTTTAAACAATCTGTGAAAATGAGCTAAACCTGATCAAATTCATCTAAATTAATAATACTTAATTTCCTGGCACTTATGAATTTCGATGCTTAAGAATAGTTTGAGATATTAAATATCCTTCTTTTAATTTATTTAAAGATACAAAATCTCTCCTCCAGGGAGGTAGAAGATCTTATTAGCCAGTATTTATAGAAATTCTAGATAGGAAGGTTACCCCTTGGAACTTCCCTAATCCTGAGAGGGATTTAGGGCCTGAAGAAGCTTTCAGAAGCATCGTGCATGTGCCATCAGTCAGACTCGACTTTGCAGACTCTGCTCGGCCTATTAATTACCTCAATCTCAATAACCAGAACCTCTTATGAAATAATAATATGTTGCTCAAGCAAGCTGATGTGTTCTAACCATGTGTGTGCCAACCCACCGGCATATTGCCGTTACTCAATAGAGCCATAACTACTGCAGCTTATCCAGCACTGATTTATCAGTGATCCTTTCCTTTTAAATCCAGTTTTGAGTCATTTTGTACCTGACAGAAAAAAATGAGAGGCAACTAGAACTGAAAGGCCTGCACCATGCTTTATTCATAACCAGCACACAGAAAAAAGGACAATTTCTCAAACACAATTTTAGTCAAATTCAATTTATAAATAAAGAGTGGGCCAAATGGGAAAATTGAGTGGGGGAGAGGGCTTGGGAGGGGTGAGAGAGCAATGTCTCCCCTGAGGGCTGAGATTTCATCTGCTCCTCTTGACAGATATCTGACAACTGACAAACCCTGGGAAAATAGAGCTGACAGTAAGAACGGGTGAATGCGGCTTGTTAAGCAGAAGACCAAATGACACTGCTGTAATTTGCCAGCATCTATTCAAAGAAGGAGTTATAAGGACTTTGCACAGCCCTTGACAGGGGACTCTGGCAGACTGTCATCCCCGGGTTTCCTTTCTGCTCTTTCTAGGAATATAGTTTCCAAACATTGAGATTGCATTAAGTTAAGGGTGTTGAAGGGAGGCAGGGATTAGCACTGTGAGATAAACCTAGAGACAGAGGAAGAGTGTCCTGAAGTGTGATGTTGAGGAAAGACCATAAGGGAAAAGTATGGGAGCGTGTTAGGAAATTAAGACCTGATGTTCCACAGATAATCTTCCCTCTAAGCTAATATCTAATCCTGGAAACTCTTCCTACCAGTTTTTAGGGGTAGTCCCCAACCCACTGCAGTGTAGACTTCTGTAGCTAAAAGGGATTCTTTCACCTTCATTTTCTCCTCAAAATTAAACTTTTATCATTTTTGCCCTTTTTTCCTTGTGAAAAATTATATTTTTGCATCCATAATAGAAGCCTCTTACATCCACTTTGTCTCCAGGACAAGTAGTTAACCTGTCATCATCTATGCTTGGGCCTATTTTCCATTAACTCATGGAAAAGCAGAACTTAGTGCATCTCAGACTAGACAAGTTCCTATTTTCACTTAAGCAAGCTTGTGTCAGGAACCAAGATGCTTGGCACTAGGCATTAACACCCAGCACCTCTGAAGACAGCTCACAGCACTCACTGCTCCATGTATGTGGAACAATATGTTCCTCTGTTTTATGTTTTTGTGTTGTTGAGTTTCATTTGGTCTTAAAAACTAAGAGAATATCAGGGGGGAAGGGGAAGATCAGATGTTGAATTGCATAGGTCTGAGTACCCTTGAGAATACTGTCCTAAATGGCTTGATTATATCATGCCTTGGTAATGTCATAATTTATGCTAATCCTGAAGCTATAGTGGAAAGTACTACATCATATGCCCATGATTTCAAAGAAATGGTTTTAAATTTCTGTATTAACAACTTGTCTTTTTTTTTCTTCCTCCACTCAGGCTCTGCAGGTGTTTGCTTTACAGCCAAAGAGCTTAGAAAAGATAAGAACCAATTTCTTTTCCCTTTCTTTTCCTCCCTTCCTTCCCGCCTACCCCTGAGCTACTCGAAGCACCGAATTCATTTGTAGCAAATCCAGCTCTCAGTTTGGCGAAGTTTTTCCTCTCCTGTTCCCCCACACTATTGACAGCAAGGACAGCATTTGTCTGTAACTTTAAGCTGTCTCCACAATGAAGCAAGAGGTAAGCACCCCCAAGCAGCTGAAGGGATGCTGGGTGTGGGAACTGACCCTGGGCTATACAAGCACAGGTTTGACCATCCAGACACATAACTGAGACAAGAGGCTACCAGGCATCACTATAGGTCAGCTGGAAGTTTATGTTTCCCTCCAAATTTCACATTACATACAAAGTTTTGAAGTCTTTCTACCCTCACCTCCTGAAAAGACTCTCTTTTTTTTTTTTTTGCGTAACAGCAAAAATTGGACTGTGATTATTTAGATACTGGGAAGCTGAGCCCGTGGTTGTTTCACTGAACATGATGGCATTGAAAGTTTTTAAACTAATGCTTATCTCTGCACTTCAGAAATTGCTGGGAGTGGGATCAAAGTTCAGAATTATAAAGTCTAGCAAGAAGGGGTTCTTCTCATGTGTTTGTATAATGCTTAGTGAAACAGAGGCCTTATCTTGATGAATCCTCTAAGATTTACCGTAAAAAGAAATACTTCTCATTTAAGCAAACATAAATCTACACAGGTGGAGTATGAAGTGTCTGGTCCTACTGGTGTGGAATACTACAAATTTGATGTAAAATTGCCTAAAAGGTGAGACTATTGTAGAATCAAACCCTAATTCTTTCTTTCATTCCTATTTATTGAAAATAAATCATATATAGACCCTCCATAGTGTTCTTAAGGTGCTAATTATTTTTAGTTGTGTGCTTCAGAACAAGAGAAGCATTGCTTCTCATCTTACAGTTTGAAAAGCTGAGAAAGGGATTGTGGTGGGCTTACCTTGGCTGGGTGCCCGGTGTCCCCCCCTAGTCCCTCTATCACTAGTCCCTCTATCTCTCCCCCCCTGCCCCCCAAACCTCTGTCAGCAAGGCAAGCGGGAAGAGAGTAAGATGGAAAAGGAAAACCCGTGGGTTATGATAAGAAGCAGTTTTAATAAGCAGCAGAGAAAGCAAGGCCGCGCGCACGCGAAGCAGAAGCAAACAAAGCTGTTACTCTCTACTTCCCATCCGCAGGGGGTGTCGGGCCTGTCCCGGGAAGCAGGGCTCCAGAATGTGGAGCGGTTGCTCGGAGGACAAACGTCTTCCCCCTGAATCCCCCCGTCCTCCTCCCTTTATAGTTGAGCTGACGTCATATGGTATGGAATATCCTATTGGTTAGCTCGGGTCGGCTGTCCGGGTTGTATCCCCTCCCAGATCTTGCCTCCCCGTACCTTTGGTGCTGTGTGAGCACTGATAACACACACCCATGTTATGACTATCAACACTCTCTGGGTCCCAGTACTGCAGCATGAAGGCTGTATGGGGAAAATCAGCTCAGACAGACCCACTACAAGGATGCGAAATGAGTTTCTCTGAGCTATTGAAGGAGACATTGATGAAAAGCAATGTGAATGTGTTAGGGGCTTGCTGTTAATGACAGCCCAGCAATAAATTTTTAAACTTGCTGTAGTAAGTGTACTGACTAACTTAACTTTTTGCATGTGAATTCCTTCTCTCTGACTCACTATTCCTATAGCTGATGAGCTCAAATACTTCACCATGCCCATGGTGGGCTGCTTTCAGAGCTGCTCACATGCAGGTTTCTTCAGTCCTGATTGGCAAAACGTGACACTTGTCTTCCAAGTCCAGCCTTAGGGTAAAGCAGTTTGCATTTATTATCTGCAAGCAGCAAATAACAAATTGAAGCTATAGAATATGTTGAGAGAAGGGAGGGACAGATTTGATTTTCCACATTCTCAGTAGTCTTAATTTTGTCAGATCTCCCTTGCGAGGAGATCGTCTTCATCCTCTCCTGCCTCCAGGGCTTGCTGGTAAGTCAGTGTGGTGCCCATGGCATGTGGCTTGTCCACATCATCTATTTCCTCCTACTCCCCACCTTTTTACTTGTTGTTTTACTTTGCAGATAGTTGCTCATTCATTGATTCAAGGCCATTAGTAGAACAATGATCAAATAAAAAGACCCCAGGCACAAGCATGACAAGAGAAAAAAAAGAAATAAAGGCTGTACAGAAATTTTCTAAAATCATATTATTCCAGTTGTATAGATTTTGACTTTAAGCAAAGGAAAGCTGATGACTTTAATAGTTTCCCTATAGCACTTTGTGTTTCTCTTTCCTCTTGAAAAAAAAACCAAAAAAACAAAAAACAAGCCAATCCTGCTTTCTTTTTAAGTAAGACACTTTCTCCTACCCTATCAGAACAATCAAAACTGTGATTCATAGGGCTAGCTTCAAACTACTAGCCTGGGCACTAAACAGTACTTAAAGGAAATTAATCTGAATTTAGTTTCATAGAAAGGGCATATTTTCACCTTATTTTTAAATTGAAGAAAGAAAAGTAGAAAGAGTGGAGAGCAGAGTGGGATGAGGAAGGGTGGGGCTCATTAAGAAACTGCAGGGAAAAATTGTTTCACATTAGAAATGCTTCAGAGCTCAGCATTAACTTTGTTCCTCCACAGTAAATAAGCTAGTGAGCAATAAGGAATGCTTAAGTACTGCCAGGGGGGTTGTAGACTGGTAGACACAGGGGTTTGTTTAATGACTCCCTCTACGTGCATACTGTAGTTGATATTAAAAATTGGATATTAGAGTTTGCCCTGGACTATTCTATTTATTATTTGTGCTGTGAAGGAGAATGAAATTCTACATCCTGTGTTTTATGGGTGGTTAAGTGAGATAATCTAATCATCCCTCCTGGCCCTACACTCTACACAGCTGGAAGTTGCAAGAGGGATTGGAAGGCTCCATCTTATTAAATACCAGAGCAAATTCACCATTATTATTTCTTGCTTTGTAAGAATATATCAAGAGGTGGGCCCTGTTGAGTTAGATGGTCTATGAACATAAAGTTAAGGTATGGTTTTTGCTGAGAAGTGTTTGCAAATTAAGGTGAAAGAAACAGGCCAGAGGGGAGGGAGAGAACAAATTAATATCCCCTCTGATGCCAGTCAGTATGATAGGCTTGGATCTTGGCTTTATAAAAGTCCTTTCCCTGAAGTTGTAGCCATTCACCAGACACCTAATTCTTCAATAGACCCAAGATGTCCCTCCTGCGTCCCAAGGGCTACACCTGGACTTTGGTATAAATGGACCACACCACTAACAATGTTGGGTGCACATTAGTTGGACTCTGCTGAACCACCTAGGAGTTTCTGCTGCTCCGAGATCTACTGGCCAAAGCCCAGGCCTCCCTTTCCTTGGACGTCCAAGGGTGGGAGATGTAGCCATCCCACTGGCTTGTCCTGTATCTGTAGGGGTGGCTGGAGTTGAATCATAATGCAGAGGGGCTGATCCCTGGTCAGAAACAGAGATATAAAGGGGATATATCTCAAAGGTTGGTTGCTGCACTGTATTTGTTTAGAGGTCTGTGGATTATCTTTAAGCTCAGGTTGCCTGAGCCAAAAAAAAATGGACAGGCTTAAACTTGGTTAAATGGCACCTACAACTAATGAAATTATGGAAAGGCCATGAAATCTTTGGAGACAGGTAAAGTTCCTCCAAAAAGTGAGTGAATGCTGCTCAGAAAGCATAGGAGCCTTTATTGGGGCTTTGATGTGTGCTATCTAGTTCTTCCTAATGGATTTGTCATGTTGCCAGGTGATTTGAGTGTTTTTTCTATGCCTCTATGTAAGTCTGTTTAGGACTGTGAAGGACGAAAAAAACGATATCTAAACAGTGCCAGACTCTTAATTTGGGGATTTCAGATGCTCATTCACAGTTTGTGTCCCTTATCCCATTTGAGACCTATGATGGACAGTGGAGAAACATGATATCTGTCTCCTGTCCTGCAGCCTTGCCTGCAGCCTTTCCCAGTCTTTGTTTCAGTTCTACTACCTAGGAAAAGCACATTATCTGTTGTGCACTGTGCTATTCACATCTAACTGATGACCTTTTGTAGGATTTAACAATTTTACTGAAGGAGGAAAAAAAGAAGAGATTTATTTTTTTTTTTTTTATCTGATTCTCTCATTTTTAAAAGTTTCACAAATGGAGATTGCTTGTGCCATGTTATTAATACTTGGGAAGATGGGGAAGGACTGATATTTGAACAGGCTTCTGCTCTTTTCTCCACAATGACAATGAACCCAAATTTCAGGCTCACATACTGCTAAAGGTCAACCAATTTTAGCAAAAAAGCATGGGAACAGCCATATTGTCTGACACACAAACTCTTAGGGGAAAGTAAAACTGTGCAATTATATATCACGCTTCCCCTAAGCCTCCTGTGGTCTGCCTATTTAATAAGCCCAAATTGCCTCTTTTCCAAGTACTTCTCTGGCCTTCCTTTGAACTTGTGTAAGTCTGCATCCAGAACATCCCCAGGAAATGAATTACACAGGTCTACCACAAATTTTGTGAAGAACCAGTTCCTCTTGCTCATTTTAAATCTGGCTTCTCACTACTATGGGGAGCTTGTGCTCTCAGTCTTTGACCCTTTGCTCTTATTTCGGAGTAAATCCATCTCGACCCTTTCTAGATACTTATACCCACTTCTGCTACTACTTTTCCTTAATATACTTCTTGGCAATTTAATTTTGGAAACTTCTGCTCTGGCCTCTTCTCCCTAACTGCCTGATAAGCTGTGCTTTGAAAGATTTCAGGTAGTTTTGATTCTGTCTTTTCTCTCACATACTGACTCCATCCCTCAAGGGTTGATTGTACGCTCATAACTTATTTTCTTTCCTTTTTTTTTTAATTGCAATTATACTTCCCATAGGACAGCTGTTGTGTTTTATATATGCAAAAGCATCCTGAAAATGTAATGTCAGCATAGCAATGGGCATGTCTGCATGCACTCATTTCCTTTCCACTGTTCATAAATTCTTACAATAACAAAAGCCTCCAAGTAAGTTGACTACCTTTAAGTCACCTCCTCTCAACTCTTCTTTTATTTTGCTATCAGTCTGGAATTATCTCTTGGTTTTTGGTGAAGAGAGAAGTGTTTTGTATTGAGGGAGGAAAGTGGGATACTGGTTAGATTTTCTCTTCTATTTTGTTCTAAATGCCCTTAATATTAGCATGGTAGAAAGCAGGCCTGTTTTATACAACAAGCCAGGACAAAATATGCAGTGCTATTCCTTTCCCTTTTCTCATTTGCTCAAAATCAGGAGGGTGCTACATTATCCAAAAGGCAGAACAGACTTATCTGTCACTCGCAGAGCTTGGCTAATGTATGTTGCAGATGTACCAGGAAGAGTGTCTCAGCAATATAAATGTAATAGAGGCAGTACAAATATATGGCATTAAATCAAACATCAACTCTGACCTTTAGAGGTCAAAGAATCAAAAGCAGGGAGTCATATATGCTCTTTTTGAAGCTCCCTGGAGATTTCCTATACCACGTCCAAGAAAAGCTCATGATACTTCAAGCATGTTTGCAGACTGCGGGGCGCTGAGGCCTTATCCTTGCTGGCTCTTGAAGGAGCTGTTGGATCCCGCTCGACCCACAACAGCAACAAGACAATTCCAAGAGACCCTTGTCACCCCCTTGAGTAGTGAGAAGTTTGTCCTTGCTGCAAGAGGGAGGAAGGAGGCTCTGCTTGCTGTGTTTTAGCTGTGAAAGTCACACGGCTCCTTTTGCTGGACAGTGTTTCTATCAGTCTCATGACATTTTGCAATAAGAAATAACAGTGCCTTGAAGGAACCCTGAGAAGCAAGCTGGTGTTTTCAGAGCACATACTGGAAATGCAACTACCTTAGAAAAAGGGGGAGAGATCTTCAGTTCAAGCAAATCCCTGGCAGAGACAAGGGTTGAAAGCCCTGAGCTTGCTTTAACCACAGTATCAATCTGTCTCCTGAAACCATATATGCTCCACGGACAGTAGCAAATCTTGAAGTACACGAATATTGTCTCAGTAGATCTGAAACAATGGAGAGAAATGGAAAAATGCCATCTGGGAAAGAGTCCCCAGTCGGGGGACAACTTGGGATTGAGTTGAAGCTTGACCAAGAAAAGATCAGTCATCTCACCAGCACATCAACACATATCTCTGCCCTGTCCCACAGTGCTACTGAACATCAGCCTCAGGGGCCAAACAATGGATGCCATCTCCTGCCTGGAGGGAGGTCCAGGGGTCAGCAGAGGTGGACCCAGGGGTAACATGGCAGAGGACCAGCCCTATCACCTGTGAGGGCACAGCCATACCAAGGTGTTGTATTTATTTTCTTAGTTTCTTCACTTCCAGTTTTCTCTCAGATCAAGAAGCAGAACTGGGACACCCAGGACTACTATAAGGGAAGAGTGGAAAGGTGTCACCAGAGTCTGCTGATCCCCATTGGCCCATATCATTATAGCCAGTTCTTGAACAGGCATCACAGAAGTATCAGAACAAATTGAAATGTGGGATTTCCTGCAGAGTTTTCTCATCTAAATGCAACATTAATTAGACCTGACCCTGTTTAGCTTGTTGAAATAAGGGGGTTTGTTCCTGGAGATGTCAGGTCTTTAGGTTAAACAGATTAACGGAGAGGTAAGATATAAAATATCGCACTGCCCCAAAGGGCTAATAATCACTTTGATGTTGACAGTGCCATTCAAAAGCAAATTAATTGAAGTAATAGTTTCATTTTCTCCTTTTTATATACATTTGTTCAAAGAAAAATATTACTTTGAATATTTCCCTGTGTTTTTGTTAGTTATTCAACTTATTACACAAGGAATTAATTAGCAAATATACCTGGGGTTGGAAACAAACTACATCAATGTATTTTCACAAAGGGTTTTCATCTTCTTGAGACAAAGATCACTTTCAGCTATAATTAAGGCTGATAAACCTAGTAAAGAGGAAATTAACAAAAATGGCAGCATGCTGAGCAGCTCAAAAAGCTTATGAAAATATACTTCTGAAAATGAAAAAAAAAAATCAACACATGAATATTCCTCATAACATTCTTAATTATACCAAAAAGTCATGGATTTTTTTATCAAATTGAGCATTTCATCTTATTTTCTACATTTTGATGTTTCATGCCATTTAATTGTTGCTGAGTAAGAGTGGAAGTCACTTTTCCACACACATTAAGGGAAGCAGCAATCAGCAATAAATTCCTAGAAATGGGTTGTCCAAATAGTTTCCTTAATCAAGAGAACTCAGAAGCACTGCCTCATTTACTGCTCCTTTAATTAATGCATGTTTGTCTTTTGGGAGTAGGTGTCAGCACCTCAGGGTCTTGTCCCAAGTTCTGCCCCTGATTTATTCTCAAGCAGTGAACAAATCACTTAAACTCTTTCAAAGTCAGTTTGTCTTCCTATAAAATGGGCATATGAACTTCATCTGAGTCATTTCCTTATAGCAAATGTTTATGATGTTCTTTAAGAATCTAGTATGAAATCTAGTACCATACAAATGACAAGTATGAAATATCAGGATGTTTCAGATGCCAGCCAAGTTCCCATGGGAACCTCCATGTTCAGTGTCCTTAAATAGTGAAGGATCTTGTATCATATTTAGCACCACTCTTTAACTGTCCATGAAGGCTAATCACCTAAATCTAGCCTGTAACCCTACAAGGTAGGTTCAGATTTAAAAGTCCCTTAAAAGTGCAAAAAGAAACCCAAAAAGTTGAAAATACTATCAGATCAAATGTTATAAGTCTTAGTTGTGCACTGTCCAGCAAGAGGCATTCTGTTCCAGCTGATGACAAGGTTAGATCCCACCAGCCATTTTCATCTCTCAGGTAAACATTTTCTGGAAGACCATAAATCTTTCCTTTAGCATTGCCAGCCTCCGCTCTTCAAAAACTTATGGACTGAATTGAAAATGTTGCAGTCTTCATGGTGTCAATCCTGTCAGAGTACTGGATGTGACACATTGGGGTAAGCAAAGAGATCCTTTAAAGAAGTAAGACTAATAGGATGCAGAATTACTGGGATGCTGACAGGGCCCATATGCTTAACAAGCACCTCACCTATTGAGTCATTAATGGGGGTAACAAATGACACATCTACAGGGCCTCATCCCCTGACTCTACAAGCCTGGAAGAATGTACAGATGTACCTTAAATCTGATAAAAGGATAAATACAAGGATCTCCTTATTCATGATTGAGTTTGAGGTTGGTATTTGCCTGCCCCAGGAGATATTGCTGTCTATCCAGATAGATAGGAGCAGATGGGTTCTCCACCAATGCTATAGAGAAGACAGTTTCCTTGCTATTTCCTTAAATAGTAACTGTTGTTATTGAGAGAAGGGTGTAATCACACTGTCTTGGGAGCCATACATTGAAACTCAAATGAGCTTCCCAGATTGGTCTGTGGAAGCTATACCTTTAGACAAACTGGCCAGCCCAAGGGGCCATAAAACATCATTTGCTTCTCTCTCAAACAGAAGGTATGGTTATGCAAGTGCACTCTGCCAGGTCTCCTAGAGACTGCTTCTGCCACTCAGTGTTATAGTAGGGGTTAGGTGCCTTGTACAGCACAGGTTCAAAGACCAGAACTACATCCACTGTTGGTTTTATGACAGCTTTCCAAGACCACAATAAATATTGCCTGGAAACACCAAGTGATTTAGAAGGTGGAGAAATGACAGTGCTTTCCATCCTGAAAAGAATAGGCCAGAAAACAGTGGGTTTTTTGCTCTTCTAGTAATGTGTATCAGTAGACAAGAAGGTTATTAAACACCTCATTGAAACTCTTTTTCTCTGTCTACATTCTAAGGCTGCATGTGTTGATCAAAGGATGACATAATTAAATGTTCTTCAAATGCTCAAGCCACATTAGCTGAAAACCTCATTTTGTTCTTGTTGTTTTTGCGTTGTTTTTGCATTGTTTCAAACAAATCATGAGCTGATTAATTATTTAACAAGTACTAACCTCCCAACCATCCCCTGCACACAAATTGAATCTGATTCAAGCAAATGTCTTTTTGACAAATGGCTCCAGCCTGCCTGATTTATCAGCATAATGTAAATGGGGTACTTCTTTGACAAAATAACATTGGTTACAGATCTTTATTTGTGTTGGTAGTCTTACATTCCTGGATACTTGCAAGGAGGTGGGAAGAGAAGATTTGATCTGAAAAGAAAAAAATGTGATCCATATCAGTTTGGAAATGTGTGTCTCGACAGCACCCATTCCCAAAAAAGCAATAAGACATACAATTTTGGCCGTGCTTTCAGTAATGAAATATATCTGCTGACTCTAAGGCAAGAAAATCAAGAATATAATTGCAGTTAAGTGAGACTATTAAATTACCAACCACAAAATAACTTCTCAAATCATAAATCTCTTCCAGAGAGGCTCATGTGAAGCAAGATTTTATATAAGCCATGATAACATGAGAGTAGTTTAAATTCCACAAGCAAAGCCTTTCCTCCTCTTGTGCAAATGGCAGTCCCACTGTAGGAAGTCACTTCCTGCAGTGAGAATCTGTCTTTTTCACTCTTTTTCCTGGGTTTTACAATACTATCACCTTGGCTGAGATGAAGAGTCTTTGCCCATGGGACACAGCTTTCAGTGCTGCGGGTGAGGTACAACGTGCTGTCAGCTACAGAGCTGTTCTGACTCAGGCCTCAGGTGGGAGATCATGATTGCATCCTCCTTGCAAATCTCAGACCACAGCCAGGACATATGGCATTACATCTGCAGCAAATGCTTCCTTTCTGCCCTTCGGCTTCCTCTAACACCATCAACCCCAGCTAAAACCATTCTACTCAGAGGATGGGTGCTTCACAGTAGGAAAAAGGTGCTGGCCCTGTGGAAGACAAGGTCCCTGGCTGTGGCAGTGCAACTCCCTGTCATGTAATCTAATGGACTAGAAATGCTCTAGTTATCTCACACAAGGTGGTCTCGTAATGGGAGTGACAACTCTTAGGGTGTATTCATCTGAGTTCACATCCACGCTGAATGAGGTACGAAAAGTTTACAGCATAGTTGTGACTGTTGTAGGAAGGCTGTTGGCATTAGCACCAATTTTCTTGGCAAGTGGGACATGAGCCACCTGGAGCAGCCTGCAGACCACATTTCTCCTTCCTTGCTGCATCCTGTCAGGCTTCCCCAGCAACCCTGAGGGGTGAATATAGGACTATATTCCCTGAATAAAAAACAACAGGGCAAACCTTTGCAAACAGGGCAGAAAATAACCTTTCCTTTTTGAACAGTAGACAGACAAGCAATCTGGGGATGCCAATTGCTTAAGGTGAATATTTGAAATAACACATCCATAGGAATATATTTTCTGTATCTTCCATATATGCCCTGTGTGGACAGGTGTCTCTTTTGTATACATGATGCAGGAAAAAAATAGGCCAATCCATGAGAAACTGAGTAACTTGAATAATTCATCTCATTCTAATGGCCCCTGGGCATGTGGCAGTGGGAAATTTTAACTCTTCCTAAAATTAATCTGGTTTTAATTGAGTCCCAGATTCAACTCAAGTCAAGGGAAATTCTGTTTCTTTTTAATCATCTCTAATTGTTCTGGTTTTTATGTTCCTTCTGCCTCACTATCTTTACACAGGTCTCCCCTGATTTCTCAAAAGAGAAACTTAAAAGAGTAAGACCATCAGTCAGCCCTCACTCAGCCATTCCTTCTCTCCTGTCCAGCTGTTAGCACAAGTTCAAGCACAACTTAAAGCAAAGCTTGCGTTTCGCACCCTCCTTGTCATCCCCTTTCTCAGTTACTGTGATCCTTACTGCTGTGCTGCCCATAACTCCAACCGAGGACTTGAGAATCTTCTTGCAGACCTCAGATTCTGGCAGTGTCTAAATCTTGCAGGTTATTTTGCATTCCTCAAAGTTTTTGCCTTTCTCAGCACTATGAGTAAAGTCCATCACTTCCCGCCTACATCAGCATTTGACTCCAGCTTATACAAGCCTTTCCTACACATTCAGAAGGCTTCCAGAAAGGAACTGTTCAAACCCTGGCACAAAAAGCCAAGCACAGACTTAAGGAGTGTAGTTTGGTGCCTAGGTTCAAGAGTTTTTTTAAGCAATTCCTTTCACTGCCAACTGGAGAATATCTGACTGTCTTTATGCAATAGGAAGGAAACCATGCTCCAACTTCATACCACACGTATGTAACTGAAATGCTCCAGGCTCTACTCTCTGCACAAGAAGGCAGGTCCAAGCAGCCTTGAGAAGGAGGTTGTTTGGATCAATCCTGGTTGCAGGAGTCATAGGAGAAGCCACAGCTGAAACCCCGAACATGTGCCCATGCTGATCCCAGCTGAGATTTTCTCCCTGGATTTAGAGTCCTTTCCCTCTTGTGGGCAAGAAAATCTGATTTGGATGCACACTGTAGGAAAGCTGTTTATTTTGTCTTTATTGTAACCCAGTGCAGACCTCTTCCTCTAGCTGAACTAGCAGCCATAATTAGAAGAATAAAATAAAAAGAATGTATTTGATATCTTAGAAAAGAAAACATTTTAAAATTGTGTTACTTTGTCTTAAACATATAACCATGGGTCTCTGAAATTCTGTTCTCTCTGTTCCCATCTGGAGTGTCAGATCATAGAATAAATGTGCAAGAAAAATAAAAGTTTCTCTTACCCTCTCAGAACTCTAATTTTTTAAAAATACAAAGGACTGGAAAGGGACTAGGTTTACTCTGTTGTCAAGGTACCAGTATTTTACAAGAACTATTGCTCATATTCATCCTAAGAGAACTGTGACTAAAAATATAGAATCTCATTCATACCCATAGGTGAAAAGATTTCAAGGTTTAACAAGAAACATCTCAGTAACATGGAAACAAATTTGCTACCCTTTCTCAAAGGATTTTATTATTTTTATCAACTACATTTGCCTCAGGATCTCACAGTGTGAGGTACTGTGTAAACATGGAGCAGATTTCTGCTAGAAAAGACTACGTTAAAGCAGACTCCGAAAGGCAAAGTGTCAAAGGAGGGAAATAAGAGGGAAAACAAGGCACAGGGAAGCGTGACTAGCTGTCTGAAAAGGAATCTTCATCAAATAGGCTGCACCTTGACTCCAGAGCTCCTAAGAACCACCTGAGGACCAAGAAACATGAGAGCATCCTTCCTCTGTCAGTCAGACAAGGCAAGGATGAGAAACCCTCACCAGATTTCCAATTGTCCATGAGACCTGTCTGGACATCGTTCTGTTTGTCAGTTCAGAACTAAAGACATGAAAGATCAGAGCACTGGGAGTAACAGTTCATCCCCTTGTGCAGAGGCTGAAGGGAGACAAGGCAAATTCTCCAAGGGTGCCTTGGGGCACTGCCTGGGGGTAATGCGGTAGCTTTCTCCCGGGGTCAGAAAGATGTCAAACTGTACATCAACGAGGCAGGGCAGGTTGCTCAACCAAGACTCCCTCCAGTGAGTGGAGATGTGCTCATTTTCTGCCTCTGTTCTTGAGATCACCTGGGGATGCCTTTTCCACATCATTTTTACTACATCATTTTTACTACATTACTTGTTTAGGTACTTTGATGACTGCTGACAAAAATTGTTCTATAAGATATAGGTAACATTATTCTTGAAAACGTGCTCTCAAGTATTGAAAAGGGTTTGTAAATGAAGGGTGATCTTGTGCAGGTGGAAACACAAGGAATGAGGATTTCCTCACATTCATCCAGTGATACACTGGTAAAGTAGTAATAAAACACCATTTTCACTGCAACACATGAATTCAGCTGGTAAAGGCAGAAAAAGACAGAGTTGGCAGTGAATTTGAATCACAGATTTTCATTCGGGTTGATCTTTATGAATAGGATAGGCTATTCTCTTCCTTAATGGTTTAAACTTAACCAATGGAGAAGCATTTTAACATGCAAGGAACAAGGACGATTATCTTCTGGAAAGCAATTCCTCCATAAACAACCCCCATTCCATATCATTTACATCTGAGAAACACATCCCATTAGGTCAGGACAAAAAAAAAACATAGAGAACAAGCTCAAAATGTACTGCTAGTTCTGAGATATATGCTGTTGTTTTTCACAATTATTCTTCTACTTGCAAATGTCGTTAGTTGTAAATGTCTCTTTCCCTGGAGTACAGAAATGAGAAGCAAGTCTATTTTGAACAAAAGCAAAAAAAACCAACCCAACAGCTACTATATATGACTGATGTTTTTTTCTTGAATTCCATCTGCATTTATTGGCAGAATTTCCATAAACATTTTTTCCTCCCTCTAATTTTCCATTGGGAAAATGATACAACTGAATGGGCTCAAGTGCATTAATGGGATTGGAGGAAATTCTTCCTATATTCCTATCAGATAGAGATACTGAGAGAAAGATAAGGAAGTGAAGTTCTGTTCCACAGGTTGAGACAATAGCTTGATTGAATTTAAAATGCATTTCTTGTTTCTATACAGGCTCAGCTCTGAAAATGTCATGCTAGGGGCATGGGAACATCTAACCACCTCTGAATATAGTCTACAGCTTTTAGGTTCCTATTTCAGAAGCAAAAATGTTAACCTACCAGAGAAAACATCTGTTCAACCTGGAGAGAGGTCACTAAACGTTTTGAGGACTGCTTCTGTTTCAAATAGGTAGACTGTGTACAGAGGTCTGAACCTTTATAATCTTTTTTTTGAAATCACTTGTGCTATTAAAATCCTGATGTAAAAGACCTGAGTGCTTCTGTCATTGGCTCTCCACTTATGGAAAATGAAGGTGCTGTTCCTTGTTCTTTAAAGAAAAGCATCATTAAGCTGTTCTAATGTCTTGCAGACCATATTGCAGTTCTTTCTCTCCCTGAATTAATAGCAAAATGAACAAGGACAATTATCAAAAAAAAAGCTAGGATCATGCAGCATAAGATGCACTTTATTTCTTTGACAAGCATAGTTTATTTTTAATTATTTCTTTTGCTTTACAGTACATTAATAAATGCTCTGGAGTATATTTAGTGCAAGTAATGAAATCTTAGTAATACAAGGCTTCACTACAAGCTTCTGATGCTTGCTGACAAAGAGGCAGGGACCTTCGGGGAGATTTTGTTCACAAAAGATACTTCCATGGAAATTAGCAGCCCATAAATTAATGAGGTTCTCCCAGAAGGGGGGGATGCTGCTCAGCTAATATTGAGCTCTCTGAATTTGGGAACCCTTTTTAAGCTAGTATACAGTGTTCTTTGAAATTCGGCAAAGAAAGAGGCTGACTTATCCTCACCCCTTCCTGAAAGAAGAAGTCAGACTGCAGAGGCAGCAGAAAATACTTCCAACCTGATTATAGTTAGATCCAGAGTGGTGTCATGAGCTAAAACACCAACCTCTACAGCACTAGCATTAGTGACACTCAATGTCCATCAAGGCCTGATTATGATAGCAGCAAAATCCCCACACCTTTCCTACAGGGATCCCAGAACAGTAAGCATGATGTTGGATGAAAAGAGGCCTCAGGGTTTCTCAGTCCCAGGACCTGGTATATCACTAATCTAAGTTGACCTCTAGGGCAGAAACCTCCAGGATTTCAGCAGGAGTTTGCTGCCAGATCCCATGGCTCACACCACACAACTTTAGTCACTGTTGGCTGGACATACCAGGTGTTGCAAAACCACTATGGCTCAAAACAACCACTTTCTGTGCCCTGCAGCCTTCCTGACCTCTCCACAGAGGAGGAGGAAAGGGACAGAAGGCTGTCCAAAGCAGAGGGAACACACACTGAAGCGAATGTTGGCAATAATTTGGAAAGCTCATCCATGGAAGAGCACATCAATTTGTCTTCTTTCAACAGGAATCATGGGATAGCCCAGGGTGGGATGAAAGGAGGGAGACTGCAGTAGTACAAGGAAAATGAAAAGGAGATGGAGAACAAGTATGAGAACAACTCTGTGGTTGGATTTCTAGTCGGAGATAAATTACAGCCTCCTTCTTAATGCAGACAACAAGGCACTGAAGTCAAAATGGAAACTGAAGCTAGATAGGGACAGCAATAGGCATATCAGCCTCCTCATCTTTGAGCTGACATGATTCGATTTCCACCAGTGTGACGGAGGAGTTTGATGCATCTCTGGGAGGGATGGAGGCACCTGCAGCTTAACAGCCATTCCTTCAGCTACACAACTCCCTCTCCATCTGCCTGCTTTCAGCTCCACTTGCATAAGTTAGTTCTTGTGCTGAGATGAGTCAGACTTGTGTTTCAGGGTGGAAAGCCTGTTTTAAATCCCTTCAGGTTACATTTCATCATCTGTGGGAATATATGTAATTATAAACCCATCCACTGAAGGCTAGTGTTCGTACAGCACCTAGTATGTTAAGGTTGTCATCCATAAGTAGGTATCTGAGAAACTACCATGTGCCAGCAGCAGCAGTAACAGTACAAGTTAGCAATTCTGGTACGAGTTTCTGAGGAGTTCAAAGAAAAACTGCAGTCAATGTCATAATCTTCTGCTGAAATACCTTCTACTAGCCTTCCCGCAAGAAATGTAGAAGCTTTATGTTTCCCTCCTTCCTTCCTTTGTGATGAGTCTGTGAAGGGGATAGTACAGTCAAGTATCTAACTGAAGAGTATCCATCCTCCATCTCCCTCACCAACCAATTCAGTCTCATTTCTTGAACTGTATAAGCATATTCCCCCTCTAACTGCAGTTAAAATCAGTTGCAAACAGAAAGCAATCAGTCAAGATAAACTCAGAGCAAACCTCCCTACACTCCATATCTTCCAATGCAGCAAAATATCTCTGCTTGAAAAAATAAATCACATTAGAAAATAATTTTCCATGTCTGGCAGCTGCCAGTTTTAAGCCATCCAGAAAGTAGGAGATGCAGAACTAGTTCTATAATATCTGCTCTTAACTTATTTCAGTCCAACATTTTGCACACCAGCAAGAAGGGGTCTCCTCTGCTCTCAGTTTATTTCACTGAGGCGTGGACCTGATTGAAAACTTTAGCAAGTGTTGCGGCATTGAGCAGACCACAGTCTGGGGAGGGCTACAAAGAGAGGAGATGGCAGGGAGAAGGCATACTTTGCCTTCAACTTTTGGAGAGGAAATGTGTGTATGAAACTGCAAATTATACACAGCACTTTATTGGACAAGATTCCCTATCTAACTCCAACTTTTAACATGATTTACATGACCTGCAACACATTTATGGGAGACAGCTGTTTTTTCTTACTTCTGATTTTGAGGTAATTACATTTAAAGCAGAAAGGCTTTTACTGTTCTTTATATAAATTCTAATAATAAACGTATTGTATAACAAAAAATCTTACACAAAGGTGAGGAAGAAAGTCAAACAAGAAGCGAGCTAAGTGACATCTTCTTCATGAAACAATATAGTACTCAGGGCCAGATTCACACACTCTGAGGGAACAAAAGGACCAAATTCTGCTCCTGCTTGTGTCACTGTAGCAGCCCCAAGGAGACTGCTGAATGCTGCTGAATAGCAGGTATGGATTTCCTTCCCTAGAAGATAACCAGCAAAGCTCCCAGCTTCCTCTTTCCTACATACACCCCTCTCTGAGGTGCAGCTGGGGAGGAGGACATGGC
Source organism: Brachypteracias leptosomus (assembly GCA_013401335.1). Taxonomy (NCBI): domain Eukaryota; kingdom Metazoa; phylum Chordata; class Aves; order Coraciiformes; family Brachypteraciidae; genus Brachypteracias; species Brachypteracias leptosomus. The sequence goes on from VYZX01018520.1 coordinate 68,428, forward strand.
GCTGCAACAGATGCGAGGTTGTGAGATACTGTGTGTTAATTAAAATAGCCCTGGGGGACTATTATGTCTGACAGCCACTCATGTCATTAATGTCTCTCTCCTTTCCAAACAACATCCTTTCCAGCACAGCCCTTTCTGTCACAGCATAAACCAGCTCCCCCAGCTTTTGTTTTCCTTCCTTGGACCACAAAGCATCTTCAAGGTCTCGGATCATACTATGTAGACACAGATTTAGGTGGGAGGAGGACTAAATACAAAGCATTGCTTTATACATTAAAGTACATCTGAGCATACCCAGAAACAGACTCAGAGGCACCTGAAGCATTGTGCTGGAGAAATACAATGACAATTGGTAACTTCCAAACAAAGCATCAGCTGAGCGCAGGTTCCTGACATTGAAGTTCAGCAAAAGCAAAAACTGGGGTTTGAATCTGGTGTCACATGCCTATAGCCCCGGAGGGATTTAGAAATAGAGGATGATGTTGTGATGAGCATTTCCAAGTCCTAGGCATAGATAATCACACTGCAATCATATCTTACAGAGCCTCTGCTCTAAGTGTCCAACCACTTTATTCATCAGAGCTCAGCTTCTGGAGAGCTTCTGTGAGAGACCTCTCCATGGTGACATGCAATTAGCTCTAAAGTCCTGTCCCAGTTCCCTGTCTTGGTGGAGAAAAGATGAGCCCAGGATGATACTGGTTGAATGGTATTTGGTGACTCTCATGTTCAGTGAAATTTAGCAGCAGGGTGAGAAATTTGGTTGATTCCTACTAGATTAGTAATGTATCCCGTATAAACAGGACTTTAAACCCTGCTGTGACTTTCTGAAAAATGATACATCAAATACTTTTTTTGGTTTTGAACAGTATTTAATCTATCCTCTATCTGGTGTTAAAAGCAAGCAAGAAACTGACTAAAATACAGAGGCTTTCAAATCTGTGATTTAAGTTCAATAAAGAAATGAAAATGTAAAGATCATGTGTAGGCCATACAGTTAAGCTTAAAAGCTTTGCATAAAAGCAATAGCACAGTACCATGCTGTTGCATTATATAGTACTAGATAGGTACAGTCCTCTAATCAGGAAAACTGAAGAACCTTCTTTGTCATAGCTTGGTATATTGCTGATATCTATGCGATAAAAGAAATTGCGTGCTTTGTGTACACACATGATTTGAAGGAAGCAAGTACTTCCCTCTTGGATCTGCTAGGAAGAGATTGTACTCCATCTGCATCAACCATAGTCTTACATCTTGAAGCTGTTTTTCTTAGCATTTATCTCAGACAGAAAAGAAAAAGAAAACTTGGTCTGAATAAATCCCCACCGGTTCATAATTTAGAAATATACTGTGTGTTCATCACATGCTCAGTAAGAGAATTCCAGTGTAGCCTGATTGCTCTTGACATCATTCGAGCAACAGGCAAAGGATTAAGAATTCGGGATCTCAAACTTTCTACTTTCTAATTCTGCCACTGATTTATTTTACATCATAATCTCATTTCTCAGCCACAAAGGGAAGTTGTCCCTGACTAAATCCATTCTTCCAAAGCCTTTTGCAGTTCCCTCAGACTGTAATTTAGACATGGGCATGTGTATGTATCTACAATAAGACAAATGTGTCATTCAAAGATGCCTTTTCGTGGTAGACCTCTGGCCTTGTTAGTATCCTTTGGTTGAGCTCACTGTGCAAAAAATGTCCTGTTCCATCTCCAGAGAAGACTTGGATTTACAGTATTTTAACTCCAGCCACTGGATAACACTGAGCATGAAATTCATATCGATCAAGGTGTATCAATAACAAACAGGGTGTCTTATATAACTGTGATTTTTCTGCTTGGCTTTCACAGAGCTGTCCAGTGTTTTGGTTTTTGGTTTTTTTTCCTTCCTTATACAAATATATAGGTACAGGTATCCAGGAGCAATTTGAATTCTTCAACTTCCTGAGTGCAGTCAAGTGCTTAAACATTTGAATGACCTCCAGTGGAGAAGTGATTCAATTCCCTGAAGGAAAATGTACCTTGTTATGCCAGGTAAAGAGACAGTATGATTGGAAAGTTGACACCAAATTCTAGGCTCCTTGGTTGCCATGATACCTGACTGATAATGCTGTCATTTTCAGTTTTTAAATCTAAGGCTTGCTGCTCACCTTCATCAGCACTGGTATAATTTTCATTTTCTTCATTTCACTTAGGAAACAACTTCAGTGTTTATCACATCTTTCATTGCACAAGGTTCTAGACCTTGAAAATCCTGCTGTACCCAGAGGATCAAAATGTGTTTTGAACAGCAACTTAGTGCCATTCAGCCTGAAAGGCAGGTGGAAATTATAGGCACCAGAAATATATGAAACCCTGGCATTTTGCATGTGTATGGGCATCCTCATTCAATCAAAGAATTATCATTGATAACCATAATCTTACTGCCCGCCCTGCAACGGTCGGGGAGGTAACAGTCTCTGTTTCAACAAAAGGGAAACTAAACCACAGGAACTGATCTATGACATATGAAAAGTATGAATCAATGCTGTGACTGAAATCTAAATTGCTAGTTTTCAGTCCATAGCTATATTTTTAAAAAATCAAACATTTCAAAGAAAATGAAATCATATTGAGAAACTGAGATCACTAGTACAGAGTTCATGTTTTAATATAAAAATTGACAATGTTAAAGTGAACATTATAGATCTTGGAAGGAGGGGCTGGCGACTTGGGAAGAGTATAAGGCTATTGTCAGGGGGTGTAGGCAGGCAACTAGGAAAGCTAAGGCCTCCTTAGAATTAAACCTGGCGAGAGGGGTCAAGGACAGCAGAAAGCGCTTTTTCAAATACATAGCAGATAAAACTAACACCAGAGGCAATGTAGGCCCACTGATAAACGGGGAGGGTGCCCTGGTGACAGAAGATACAGAGAAGGCTGAGTTACTGAACACCTTCTTTGTCTCTGTCTACTCAGCCGGAGTCTGTCCTGAGGAGCCCCGTGCCCCTGAGGCCCCAGAGGAAGCCAGGACAAGGGAGAAGTTTGCCTCGGTTGATGAGGACTGGGTTAGGGAGCAATTAAGCAATCTGGACATCCATAAATCCATGGGTCCAGATAGGATGCACCCACGGGTGCTGAGGGAGCTGGCTGAGGTCA
>VYZX01018520.1:71835-87529 GCA_013401335.1 Brachypteracias leptosomus
AGGGAACTGCTGGAGAGAGTCCAGCGTAGGGCTACAAAGATGATTAAGGGAGTGGAGCATCTCCCTTATGAGGAACGGCTGAGGGAACTGGGTCTCTTTAGCTTGCAGAAGAGGAGACTAAGGGGAGACCTCATTAATGTTTATAAATATATAAAGGGGGAGTGTCACGAAGATGGAGCCAGGCTCTTCTTGGTGACAAACAATGATAAGACAAGGGGTAACGGGTACAAACTGGAACACAGGAGGTTCCACTTAAATATGAGAAGAAACTTCTTCTCAGTGAGGGTAACAGGACACTGGAACGGGCTGCCCAGGGAGGTTGTGGAGTCTCCTTCTCTGGAGATATTCAAAACCCGTCTGGACATGTTCCTGTGTAACCTCATCTAGGTGATCCTGCTCCGGCAGGGGGATTGGACTAGATGATCTTTTGAGGTCACTTCCAATCCCTGACATTCTGTGATTCTGTGATTTCCATTAAAATTGTTCTCAAAAGTCAACATGGGAGAGAAGGGAAGAAATGAGTGAGGCTTTTCTCAAATGTGTATAACTGGCAAGACAGAGATGAAAGAACAATGTTTCTCATCAGAGCTAAGAGGGAAGATGCTTGTCACAGACCAATGGGATACTTAAGGGAACCTACAATAACTGATCACTGGGCAGTTTAGAGACTGGCAGATCATCCACCGGTCAGAAGCAAGAAACAGTATCTGTGATCTTTCCTACAGTGGGAATAGGTAGATAATGAGATTATCTCAGGCAGCAACTGCCAGTGTGAGCCTTCAATGGCAGAGAGAAGATGACAGTGGACAGAGTTGCATGTAGACTCAAATCTTCTACGGCACCTTCCTTTGGGACCCCTTACACTTGTCTCCAGCAGTCCCCTAAAGTGTGATTTCCTTCATAATAGAAAGGTTAAATTATTTGTACAGGCTGGGGCAGAGTTTTTAGCTCATCTCGGATGCCTTTTATGCACATGTTCACAACTCCAAGAACTTCTGCTCTGACATTCTTGGCCCCTGGATCCCTCCTGCTCTACCCTTACTTCGTGTGCAATTTCATCATTCACTAAAGCCCAAAGTCGGGAGGGCACCAAGACCCCTGGAGAGAAGATCCACAAGCAAGCCAATCATATTGGTCAACTTCAAGCACAGATTCAATGAGGAGCTCTCAAGAGCTCCTGCCAAACATTCATTCCATCAACTGCTCCCTCCCTCCATGCAGAAAGACATGTCAGCACCTGAGCTGCAACAAGATGAAATGGTACATGAGCTGCATATCTATGTACCAGCAGAGTGGTCATGGTGGACAGTGAGGTGTTCAGCTAAGTCACAGGAAAGAGTCATCTCCCACACAGGTGTGAATGAAGGAGTACGAACTGGAGCTAAAAATACCTTATATGAGTTTCAGAGCTCTTATGAATTAGATGTACTAACCACCCTACTCATTTCCCTCTTTCTCTTTTTTCTTACTCAATTAGCACCTCATTAACCATCTACCTACAGTGCCTCTAGTCTTAACCATATTTAGCCCCTCATTACATGACACACAGCTTGATAATCATCACTGCAGGGGCATCTGCAGATGTTCCACAGAAAAATCCACCTCCTCCAGCCATGACCCTGAGCTCTTCTGGAGATGATCTCTTTGTTATGGTTTTGTACATATGCAAACAGCCACAGGCAACATAATTCATTTTCAGGTTGTATTTCCTTGATGACAGAAGTGCAGCCACCTCAGCTGCAGGAGGAAGGAGCATATGACTGGGGACACTGGTACATCTTCCCCTTTCTCAGTGCTCATGTTTCCCAATTCATCATTTTTCTACCTCATCTGCTTAGACTAGTGCTAGCAGCACAGGTTTATGGTCTTTCTACCAGAGCACTTAAGTGCTATCTTTTAGGAGAACAAAATTCAGCAGTTCTGCATGTTGCAAACAGTGGTGATAGGGACCATATTGCACAATTGTACAGAAGCTCAGGGGAGGAAATAGGACAAGTTCTAGAGAATTTTTTGGCCTGATGTGGATTACAAGTGTTCACTATTTTATTTTTGTAAAGAACAAAATGCAGAGTATAGTCCTTGGAATAAGCATCCTGAAATCTGTGCCAGATGATTGCTTGGAGATCTTCCACAGGCATTGGTCATCCATTCCAGGATTTATACAGCTAGAGAAGACAAGAAAGCATAAAGTCCACAGATGAGCAAAAGCTGCCAACATTTCTCAAGACTTGACATCAGAATATGTTCAATTACTACCACACATGTGAAATCCATGTATATCAATCTGAAAATGAAGGCTGCTTCATGGTCAGGAGATCAGCAGAGAGAAACTTCAGTTTTCCAGGAAGACCCTAGTTTATATACATATAGCAATGGTACTTGCTGTGAACTGCTTCTCAGTGAGCAGATTACTGGAGAAACATCAGGCATGAAGCTATGGCTCTGTGATTTATGCACCTGAACAGACAGTAAGACACAGTATGATACCAAGATGGCACTTGCAGACCGAATTCAAAGACCTTGCCTCCTGCATACACAAAAAGAAACCATCATACCTTCAGAGCCTAACTCTTCCCACCAAGTTACTGAACTCTTGACCTCCACAGATTTGTGTCATGGAAGCTTGGCTACGTTGTCAAGGTTTAGAGCAAGGCCAGCCACAAGACAAATGACAGATGTTCTCTATTAACACTTGTCTTTTCCCAAAGGGGAAGAGAAAGGGAATAAGGGAGAGAGATTTATGGATTAGAAAAGAAAACCAAACCAGCTTTAATGAACTAGTAATAATAGTAAAATGGAATATATACAAAACCAATATTGAACCCAACCCACACCCAACTCCACTGACCACCCACCACCACCACCACCACCCCGCAAGCACAATTTGGCAATTACATCTCATATCTACCATCAGCACTGATGCTGTGGAGCAGACACTGGGGAAGTCCTAGACTAGGCTCAGCAATAGAGGGGAACCAGATTCAGGAGCTGGATTCTGGAACCAGACTCAGGAACGCATGGATTTGGATCAGACAGACTGTACATAGTCCTCCTCAGATAATGAGGAGCCTGACCCTTGTGATCCTTCAGCTTTATACTGATGTGTATGGGCTGGAATCCCTCGTTGATTGGTTTAGGGTCTCCTGTCCTGGAAACTCCTCCCCACAGGTGCAGCCTTTTACTTTCTGCATCCCCCAATGTGGTACACAAGGTTTAGCAGTGACCTTGGTCTGTACTTACCAATCCTTGGTAGTTACTCTAAACATTAGGTGTTATCACTGCTAGAAGCAGACACTGTCTGTGAAAATCTGCTGTTAGCTTCAGAAAGTTCAGTTAGTTAGAGGAGACTCAGCTGAAAAGTAAAATCACTGAACAGAATTAGTTCTGTTCTAACTCAAACCAGGACACATGTCCAGGGGGCAATATAAGATCTGTCTTTTTCTATTGCTGTTTTCTGTATGTAGCAGCTGTTTTCTGAGGCAATATATCAAGAGAAAAAAAAGAATACAAACTGGAAAAAAAAGATAAAATAGTAGATGTATAGGGAACAAAGAAAAGAGAGGATAATATTTAATATACCATTATTTAATCAACAGAAAGCTGACTATATGTTACAGCCACAGAGTTGTGACATTACACAATTGGTTCTTGAGGTTATAATCGCAATAAATCAAAATATGATAACATAACCACCTGAAAAAAACATCATTAAGACATACATTAGTGTAAATACATGTGAAATAGCTAATTTACACTAGCTAATCTGCTTTACAATACTCAAAACCACAAGGGTAAGGAAAATCCTTGAGAATGCAAAATAGGGATTACCCATCGATAACAAACATTTCTGTCCTGCCTTCACACACAGGACAGATAACCTGAGAGTCAATTGCCACAACTCCAGCAACTCATGAATAATGTATTATAGTATGAAATATTCAGGAGAATATGGGTTAATAATGCCAGTACAAACCAGGAAAGACAGCCCTGCATTCATCATTTGCTAATGTTCAGCCTTGAGCCAGACCAGAGTGGGAGACACAAGATAAATGACAAAGAGCCAGACAGGTTTGTAGTTAAAAACATGATAACTTACCACAGTCTTCCACTGGTGCTGGGCTGGAAAGGAGGGAAGATGATTTATTGGCATTATCTTGGTTTATTTTTGTTTAAAAGCTTGGCAATGGAGAGTGAAGTGATACTGAAAAAGACTATGCAGGGTACTGGTAGGAGACCCGATATATCCTTTTAAAATAGAGTTAGCAAACGTCTCTGTGAAGCCTTTGAAGCAAAATGGTGAGCAGAGAGGGAAGTGATCTTTAACTGAACAGCTTTTTACCAATGCTCTCACCTCTGTGGGGTACGTACAAGTGGAGGGAAGAGAAAACCAGTGAAATGAATCAGTGTGAGGGCACCCTAAAATCAAACCTTTCTTCAGTGTACCAAGCTGGAGATACTGTATCATGATATCCATTACTTTTGTGGTTTCTTTCAATGCTTATGGTAAAATCTGTGTCCCTCCAGCATCCAGATGGAAATCATATTTGACAGGCTACTATAGGAAAACCAAAGGGAAGGGAAGTGAGCTTGGCATCAGGCAGACCTACCCACTGGCAGAAACTTTTACAGTTCATTTTTGTTTCCCTGACAGTTTTCTTTAAAATAGTCTGTATAAATTTTTAGAGTCCAAACTTAGAACAACCTCAAAAAAAGATCCTAGGGAGTGTCTTATGAAAAGGTATGAACAACAGACACCACTCACTAAAAATGCTGAGAAATGGCTACGTAAAAGACCCTAGCCTTGGTCACACTTACTCAGAGTATGAGGAGACAGTCTGAGGTGGAAACACCTCCTTCGAGTCAGTGCTTTTTTTGGTAAGCCATCTTCCAGTGCCTGGTACTGGGGGCAAGCACAGGCTAGGAAGGCAAGCCAGAAGCAGGAGACAAATTAGTGGGGAAAAGGATGCAATGCATTCTTTAAGTCCCAAGATGACTTGATATAGAGTAACACAAAAATCCATTTTCTGAGGTTAAAGCCTTTTGGGTATTTTATTGTTATTATTTTTTAGAAAAGAAAAGAATATCTGAGTTAAACCCCCGCATTTTATCTTGTTCAGTTCAAATACAGCAGAAGGTTTATGTAAATTCATTATTTTCTCTGTAAGTGTCATCTGGCTTTGCTTTTTATTAAATATTAATACATTCATCTAGGGAAAAAAATTAAATTCCTTCCTTGGCAAATCCTCCGGAAGTAGAAAGTTAAACTGGAGGAATTAGAGCTACTGTTTTCTTCTGGGGAATCTCATCAGAGCAGATCCTTTTTCCTGGGCTAACTTTCATTACATAAAAGCTTTTCTGTGTGAAAGTACAGAAAACAGCCACGGTAGGAAATGGGCGAAGTAATAAAGTGAGTACAGGCACTGACCATGGAATCGGAGCTTACCCCTAATCCTCTCTCTGCACTGAGAGGAAGGAGGAAGGGAGGTCAAGATGCAATTTCATAGCCACTTACTCTGTTGTTTTAATTTGAGTGATAACCTGGAACTTTCTGTTTTGGAAAATGCGGAAATATCAGATTATTCCCACTCTCTTTCCTTCCTTCTCCATGGCTAAATAAAAAATGGCCTTGGCTCTGCAGACTCACTTCCTTCACCATCCCTTGATACCCCTTGGCACCACACTTACTTGCCAGATACTTGGAGGTGTAGATCCCTCCCTACTTACTGGCCACAGACTTTCAGATTTTGCCCAGCCACTCTCAACAATATTGGGGTTGGACATCTCCATCCATGCATGGGGACGCTCAACAACACTCCCACATGCCAGGGCTCCCTCTTCCCTTCCCCATATCAAAATTCACCTTGCTCTTTATGGGCATTTCAACATTTCACCAGTCTGCATTTCTCAACACCATGCTCACCCTCTTATGTCATCTTCTGTGCCATCCAGCTCCTCCCTGGCCTTTGGTCAGCATTAGGACAGAGAAGGCCATGGACAAAGAAACTCAGTAGTCATATATGAGCTGTCTTGTCACAATCCAAAGCCAGGGCATTTATGGAAAGTCTTTATTCTATATCACTTGCAGTTGGTAACTATTTTGAGAAGAAAATCAGGATTTCCTCAAACTGGAATTCAATTTTTTTTTTTTTTTGGGTTCAAAACTGTGCATTTTCAGAATCTGCATCCAAGATTTGCTAATATCCATTTGCAAAACAAATAAAAAATTAAATAATTCATAGCATGTTGTAAATAAAGGTCATTTTCATTCATTCAACAACTCTTTAAGGGCAAACAAACAATTTGCCAGCCGTTTTCAGCCTCTGGCTTGGATTCCCCAGACCACAAACATACAGCTATTTGATTCTCTGTAAGGACTTTTCTGTGCAACCCACAGAAACGCAGCCACCTCCATTCTATTAAACTTCATGGCTCCACACTTTCAGTGTCCCTTCAACTTAGCCACTTGTTTCTTCGCACGACTTGGTCTCTTTCCATTTTTGGCTATGCTGTCTCTCTTTCCTTCCACACCTCTTTCCACAGCCAGACAGCCATTTTCTGGACCAACAATTAGTTCTGTAAGGTTTCCATGTGGATGATCTCTCTGCTTTTTCTATCTCATATCACTACAACAATGTCTATATTGCCAAAATAATCTCCACATGTTATGCCTGACCTTTTTCTTTGTTCTGATGAGAGAGGCAGAAAAAAATTAAAGGCCAGTAAAAGACATATTTTCTTGTGCCTTTCTTGCACACTGGATGCCTTCTTTTCTATTCTCAAATCCTTTCTGCATTAGAAATTCCATATTGTTGTGGTCTACAATAAAAGATCCATTTTCAGTGCCTGTGATGTGACTCTATTTCAATCTCTCTTCCTTTTCAGCTCACACATTTTGTCCCTTTTCTTCTTGCCATTTTTGCAACAAAAGGAACTCTCCGTGTTATATCAAAGCAAGATCTTCCTAGGGAACCATTCAATTGACTTCTTTAAAGCCTCACGTTGTGAGTATGCATGCAGGGGCTCTTGGAAACTTACACTAATATTTTAAAAGAGTTCCTCCTCCCTTTCTCTCCCACTGGTTTTGGTCAGGGAATCTGGACAGTGTAAGGACAGATATTTTCGCTCTTCTCTTTGTAAACAGCTAATAGGGAATAGGACTCAGGTGTGCAAACCTGCAGTAGGCACTGAACAGAAAAAAGACACAAGTCTGGATCGAAATATGAACAATATCTGGAGAAGACTGGATCAAAACCCATCTGCAGTGAGAATTTTTTCTTGCTTTGATTGTCAGGAAACATGTGTTGGCCCTGTTCACCAGTCAGGCACTGAACTATCGCTCTTTGTTCCACTTTGCTTCCCCAGTGCAATAAAAGTGCTCTCACATTTGGTTCTCTGACACTGGAGTAGAACTCAGATGTTCACAAGGACTAGAAAAAACAGGACTTTGTACTAAAGTCAAATTGCCATTTTTATCAGTCTTACTGTAACTGTAACAATTCCCTTTCACTGGCATATTCAGCACTGTGAATATATCCTGTCTGTTGAAGGACTCATTTTTGTAAGTCAATTCCTTTGGATGCTGGATGAATTCACTCTCCTGAGCTCTGGCTGACAAGCCAACAGTCACAGCTTTTGCCCATACAGGAGACCCTGAGGCAGACAAGATAAACCATCTTCTCCTTTTGAGGTTGCCACTGAACAGGGTCACTTTCGGCCATAGTCAGCAGGCAGTAAAATAAGACTCTCTCTTATTCTAGAGAGAGAGATGTCATATCCAAGAACGTGAGAGTGTGTGTGTGTGTGTTTTAATATCAAAAGAAATTAAAATAATGAATCGAAATGAATATGAAATTTTGCAACAGAACAATTTGATTGTTCTGGGAAAACACATCTCCCATATTTAATCATGGTAATTAATTTCAAAGATTAAGAGGATTCATAGATGAAAATAAAGCATTAAGATTAGAAGAAGGATATGCATTTTACTGGGCATTTGGGTATTCATAGGATTTTTTCATACTAATTTTAAAAGCATAGATGATGAAGATATAAAAATAATGCTTAATATTTATATACTGTAGTGCTTTTCATCTTCAAAGCATTTTGCAAACATTACCTCAGTTGTGGAAGACTTGAGAAGAAATAGATTTCACTTTATAAAAGTAAGTGATACCATTGCCTTCATATTGAACTGCAGACAAAAGACATCTCTGCCATTCATGTCAAGTTACTGGTAAGTATTAAACTGGAAACAGATGTACATCAAGGGAAGTTACCATCGAAAAAGAAAAATCTGGCTATTTGAAACTATAAAAATGAAGTCTTAAGGAAAGGGAGATAAGTACTCACACATCTTCATGGGTCAGACAAGGTGAAATTCATTCCTGTGCACAAAGGTTTGAGTGGGCTGTAATTGGTGCATAGATCCTATCTGGCCTTCTGATGAATTTCACCTGCAGTCTCCAAGTAAATGGATGCACATTAGCTACTGCAGAGTTCATTGCAAAACCAACCTATCTTTCTCCTTGGCTCATCTCAGCCCAACCATGAAAGTGCACAACATAAGCCATTTTTCCTCATCATCCCTGTTAAAATGGGCATGCAGGCCACTTCATGAACAACTGCATTTCTGCTCAGTGTGTCCCAGCTGCAACAATTTGGTAACCTCCATTCAAGATCTTCCCCAAATATTTTCATTTGTGGCTATGACTTGTTGTAAAGGTCAATGTCAAATTGCCTTTTGTGCTGTTCACAAAGCAAATTGCAGACAGGTCCCCGCCATACCTTAGAAACACTGGGCTCACCTTACCCTTTTGTTGGCATGATGTAACACCACTGATTTCTGGTATTTTGTGAATAGAGCAATGGAGCCAAGATGTTGTCCTCAAAGTGCCCCTTTCACTTTTTATGAATCCCTTGATACCTAAACTCCCTCACAACACAGGAGAGGAGGTGATGACTATAGTATCACTTTACTCATCATCTTTGACCACAAAGTACGCCTTTCTCCAACTCCACCTTAAACTAATCCCCGAGCTCCCTGCTAGAGCAACTCCTGCTGGTCTCTCTGGAAAGCCCTTGCTCAGGTTGACAATAGCACTGCAGTACACTGAAATAATCTATCTGCACTCTCCAAACATAAGGTGGATGTCAAACATTTTGTGATAACTACAAATGGCTTGGGGTACTCTGCCTGGGCAGTGACCGATCCCTGACCTCGGTCAATCAGTGTGGTCCATCACAGCTCACAGTGCTACACACCATGCAGCCTTGGGCTCTTGCAGTACCACCTGGTTCACAGCTACAAATCCTGGAGAACAGCTGTGAAAACAGCACCTTGCAAACTGTACAAGCATGTAGCTTAAACAACAAAGAGAAAAAAATGCACCCAAGCCCTGTAATTACTTCAGTCTCTAAAGCACAGGGAAGAAAAAGGGAGAAAGGAACAGCCCTCTGAACTGCTTACTTACAGATATGGATGCATTTAGCCTATTGCGTACACTAGTCTGTGCTTTCTAAAATCTCTCCTTATTAAGAACTCAAGCAAATTACCGCTGAAGAGCTCTTATCTACACTGTGTTATAAGAAGTCAGCAAAAGACTGATTCAGCCCTGATGGAAAAGAAGTGCCTCGCAGCTCTGCTTGAGCATGCGAGCGGAAGGCAGGTTCAAACAGGCTGGAATAATTATAATGAGTTGTTTGCAGTTCTGCTTGGCTGGGAGGTGTTTGTTGTGCTTTTTTAATTGCTAAGTCCTTCTGTAGCACAATTTACTTTCATTTGATCATTACAGTCACCAATAACATTCAGAAAAAGAGAGTTTGTGTGAGATATGGTGACTACTGAAACAGTTACTATCTAGCAAGCAGAATGATATGCTGTGGAAAAAGGAAAATTCAAAAGCAGTTGCATCTATGAGACATGAATATAAAATCTCATTGCAGCAGTTAAAGACAAACCCCTCAAGCACCTGAAAGTTAGCTACTGACACAGTGCAGTAACTCTAATTTGATCACATTTGCCATATGCAGAGAAAATACACAACCCAAACCAGGAATCCATCTGCCTGCTGCTTTAAAAGGTAGTATAATAAATTGCTCTGCACTGAAAATGGTTATGTGTCAAATGAGCCAGAAGGGAGCATCTGAACTGGGGGGCAGTGGAAAATGGAGATCTGGTACCGTTTAAGAACATTTCACAATAAAATCTAAAAGCCACACTCCTACTATCAGAAAGTTTATTGACTACAAAAATAACTTCTTTTAACTGAAAAGTGAGAGCAGGTAAAAGGTATGTGAGTATGAATGAACATAAATCACATATACATATCCACTCAAAGGTAGTGTGCATACATGGATGTGTATTATTGATATATTGCATATATATATGTTCTTACTGGACCAGGAAAAAAGGTGATAATAATAAATATGTAGCTCAGAATTATTTAAGAAAACTGCTAAAAGAAGGAAAACAACCAACTGTAGCAGCAGTTAATGATGTTTCCTGCTCTCTTCTGTGATGCAAAGGAGGCTTGGGGGGCTTTGTTCTAATGTTTCCAAAAAGCCTTAAGCTTGTCATGGAAGGATGAGAAGCATTTTCTAGGCTGTGTTATGCTGGAGACACAGGATGTTTGCTCTTGTGAGTGCTTCTGACTTCAGTTTTTGCTTGGTGGTTTCTTGAGGCTGAGGGGAGCTGGGATGAATGATCAGATTGTCCTCTCTAGTCCTGTCTAGCCCAGAAAAGGGAATCTTAACAACAGTGTTAATTCATTATTGAGGGACAGTACTGTCACAAATGATCCTGAAAAAGCAGAATTATTTGATACATATTTTTTCCAGTGGTCAGGGCAACAAGTCAGGGACACTTTTCTAATCTAATATTAATGTTCCAGAATGTCAAACAACAGCTATTTAAAATTCAGCCTTTTCAAATCAATAAGAACTGATCACTTGCACTCAAGAGTTTTAACTCTGAGTAAGAAATGTACCCTAGAATGTGACAGCAAGCTCAGAGAATTAAGGTGCAGGAGCAGAGCCAGGAGCAATGATTCAGCTTTGGCCACAGCACAACACCCTGGAGAGGGGTCACAAATGCCACCAAGGTCAGGGCAAATCTCCTGTTTTGTGAAAGGCACAGGGGAGTAATGTTTCCTTGTTCAGAGAGAAAGTTCAGACCTGACTTGATCTTTATTGACAAGGGCAGGATTCCCCTCTCTGTATGTTACCTGTCCAATATTTGCATATCTCAGCTGATCCCAGAAGGTCTCTGAGTAGCAGAGGGGAAGAGGCCAGTTTGTGTAACCTGCAGCAGTGGTCAAAGGCACACAAGGGCGAGATTCCCACTGCTCCCATCCCGCCTCAGGGAAGACCAAAGATGCCTGCCAGAGGACAGGGATCTTGCAACACTTGTGTTGCCTTTCTCTTGCATAGATCCTTCAACATTTAACATGGGTGAGCTCTTTGAACTCTCACCCTCCACTCAGTTACCCACCTCCCTGGAAAATGTGAAAGCTTGCTATCCTCACCAACGCTGAAATCTAGCTGAGATAAACCTAAGCATTGAGAACAGATCTACAGGAAGAGGTGCTGCCTGCAGACATGGGCCAGGTGCCAAGATCCACAGCATCATCTGGTTGTTGCACTACAACCAAATCCATCATGCTCTCCCTGCCTCCAGATGGACTAAGAGCTAACTTCCTCAGGAAACTCCATGTGTTAAAGGAAAGACTTCTGCTTTAAAACTTGATTAGCTCTGCTTTACTGAACATTCAAAGCTTATGATATTTAACATACTGAAATTTTATTGCCTTTAACAATAGTATTATAAGCATGTGAAGTTTCAGCAAAATAAAGTGAAAACTGTTTATTCTAAGAAATGCTTGGGTTGGCAATCCAATAAGCTCTCTAATAAGTTGCAAATTTAAGTCATCAATGGACCACAACCAACAGTATAATTAGCCTGGTGTACACCTCAGCTCTTAATCGTTCCACAAAGACTCTGTGATGCATACCTGAGCCTAACCATTTGAAGGTAGGTCCTCAAATAATTAAAGTTTTGAGCCTTCAGTGATGCAGTCCTAAACTGCTATAATTTTCCATTTCTGCCCTGCATTATTATTACTATTGTTCATAGAGGTCCACTTTTTGCAACTAAAAAAACAAGCAGAGATGTCCCCATGAAGACACACAGCCAGGAACACCTCCTGTTCCCAAAAAGTATAAGCAAACAAAACAAAAGGATGAGAGAGGAGAGAAGAGCAATGAAAGAAGATATGCCTTACCCATCATGACCTGGTGGATCATTTGCCATCACCGTGGCATGGATGTTTTCTTGGTGTGCAGACAGGCTGTTCCCTCACAAAGACAGAGCAGATTCACTCATTCATTTCACTACAGTCTTCACAGTTAAGGAACGGAGTGCCTGAAGTGCCACAACTTTTGTGGCTTACATATCCACCATCATCACTTGTTAAGGGCAAGGTGCTGTAGAAAGTGTCTTGTAGCTTTTCTTCATCTTATGTTAACAGGTTGAAAAGTTTAGGGAGTGGTTACAGAGTCCTCTTATTTCCTTCTAAACCATCTCTAAAAGAAAGAACTTCGGCTTTTTGTTAGGAAAACAAGTCTTAGTCCATATAGTGTCAGAAAATGATGAAGTCGCACTGCATATACTATGTGGTATGTGATAAGAAAGGAAACAAAACCCACTGCTAACTCCAAATCTTTTCATATACAAAATTAATTCAAGTACTGGCTGGAAACAATTATTCGCTGTAGGCTGCAAAGGTATCTGGATGAATTGCCTTTTATGCTTAACACCTTCTGGCCTATGCTCAGGCATTCTTCATACCATGTGTACAATGAACATAAAAGACTTCTGCTGTCTTCCACCAGCTTTACACTAGATAAAATCTGTTGGCTTTAATGAAGATACACCTTTTTTAATATCTGTGCAAGTAAAAAGAGAACCAGATCCTTTCAGTGAAAATGTCAGGTTGCTAATGATGTTCATTTTTAGTGTAGAAATAATGAGGAGGAATATCTGGCTCAGAATTTCCTTGGCATAAGGAATAATACATAAAGATGAGATTCATCTCAGACATTTCTACTCATCCAAAAGATGTGTCCCAGTGCCTTACATAGTAGATACAGAGAAGGATGCCCATGAAGGATCCAATCTCTTTTAGGAATTTGTTGTGGAATGGGATAAATCTTCACTGGAAATGTTTCTCCCTCCATTGACTTTAAAAGAAATCTATATTAGTAGCTGAGGCTAGAAAACTAAATTGACATGAATCCTGTCACTGATCTCTGCATTTGTTAAGGACCTTGCAAGTCGGCAAACATTCAACCTCACTATAAGACAGTGTTTCAGGCATTCAACATCCATGGTGAGCTCGACTCAGGGAGCCTGCACCTGCACACCGACTAAGGAGATAAGGAAGAGCCCCTGTCTTTTAGAAACACCCTCTAAAGACCTAGCACCCATAGCTTTGTGAACCTTTTTTTTTTTTTCACAATAACCATGCTGAAAAATCAAATCAGACTATTCCTTTGGTTGATCCCAGATGTTGTTTTTCTTCACAAGCTGTCTGGTGAAGTACAATATTTTGTTTACCAAGAAAATGAGTAATTTGTTTCATGTTATTTGCTTTACTTTTGTTTGGTTTTAAGTTAAACACAGCCAGGCTTACTTCCATCAAATTGAAGATTTGATGCATTCTGTGTGTAATAAATCAAATATTTATTTTTTTTTTTCCAAAAACAACTCTCAGCCAAATAGGAATAATTTGGTTAACATGAAGTTTCAGTTTTCAACAAGGAAATTATTCATCCAAAGAGACTCAGAACATTAGGATTGTTAACTAATTACAGCTTGTGGTATCCACAGTACGGTAGTAAGAGGACATTTTCCATGTTATTAAATTCTGGTCAGACTGGAATCATTGTATTTGCAAAGACAGATGAAGTATCAGATCCTTTGAACATGACCTTGTGCAACAATTCCAAGGCAGCAATTTACTGAAAAGAGTGGGTACTTTCTTCTTTACCTTTATTAAGACCATTGTGTGTTGGCTGCTGCATGTATTTAATCATGTTGCATGCTGTGACATCTGGTAACACAAGGGCTCTGAGGTCAGGGAGATTCATGTTACTGAGAGCGGTTATCCATTTATCCAGCAAATATCCTACGATGTTCTCAAAGGCAAGGTCTTTGCTACATTTGACATGCATCATCCAACTTCTTCTAGCTTGAAGTGTTATTATGCAAACTGCCTCTCAATATGCTCTGTAGAGATAAATACAATTGCAGGTTAAAATAGAAACCTATCAGGTGAGGGACAAAGTGGTCCAGGAGAGGAGAATAAGACAGTCTCAGTGTGGAACTCAGTATGAATGGCATTCTTCACTTCAGAAGCAGCCCATGAGAAGGGTCTTTCACCTTAAAGGGAAAAGTGCTTATCAGAAGAAAAGGGGTTATGTAGTGCCACCATATATCACATCAATTTACAGTAGTGTGGAGCCTCACAAGGAGCCATTTTGCTGGTGAGGGTTAGGTCAAGACACAAGCCACTTTTCCAGGTAGATGTAAACAATAAATCACAAAGATTATCTACCCTTTGGTCTCTTAGGCATCAGTATCATCTCCTTCAAACTGAGCAGGTTCTCACGTGTTTCCAAATTCCAATTAAGTCCTAATCATCTTTTAGTTTGAAAAACTCTGTCTGCTCATCTGTCTTCTAAATCTGCCAATTCTTACTGCTCAGTAGAAAGTTTTCTTCTAAAATAAGGAAATCAGGACATTAAATCAAATTTCTCCGAGCTGAGTTTTTGCACGTTCTCTGTTATATGCTTGAATAATTCTGAGCAAAACATTTATTGCTGAGATCTGCACCATATAACTTGACCATTGAAGTAGTGATGCAGAAGACAGAGGAAAAGATACATTAGGTTAATGAACCATGCCCACATCTATGTTTTCTGCAAAAGACCTTCCAAATACAAATTACTGAGGTTTCCTTTGTGTCATTCTATTTATCAGAAGACCTTAATCTTTCCAAATCTTTCACCACTGAGGCTTGATTTTATATTGATATCACAGGAAAAGCTTTGGAGTGTAACATTTCAAGAGGTTCTGAACATTGTAAGATGATGTTCCATTCTCCCTCAAAAATCACTTTTGTGCCCAAGAACAGCTTTCTTGACTTGTGTGCTGAGCAAGATCTCAGCATTTTAAAAAAATCGTATAGCTTGAGAAGTATCATATGCAGAGACAGTTCTATCCAACCTGTCATGATCTTCATATTCTAAATTTATCCCAAAACTATTTTTTGCAATTGAGTAATTTGGACTTTACCTGTTGAAGATTGATATACAAAAAAAAAATTGTTTTGTATATCACTTTAGTCAACTATTTGTATTCCTGATAGTGATTGCTTTCTGTTTGTTTTGCTCCATGTACATGATCAAAGGCTACCAGACAGATAGCTCAGGTAGAAGAGGTGTATGTTCATAGGTATTTTTAGCTCTAGCAGAAACATATGACATTGTGTTGAATATTTTCCATTTATGTGATGAGAAATCTGAAGGTGTTGCCAGCTAGTTGCTTCCCATTATAATCTGTGTCAGAAACACTTGAAGTTGCCAGCCTGATTACTGGGTCCTGCTACTCTAAAAATCCTGTGTTGTGGTTTAAGGT
>VYZX01018523.1:0-10393 GCA_013401335.1 Brachypteracias leptosomus
CAGGCTGGATCGATGAGCTGAGATTAATTGTATGAAGTTTAACAACGCCAAGTGCCAGATCCTGCATTCTGGTCACAACAATTCCACACAATGCTACAGTTTTGGGGAAGCGTGGCTGGGGAGCTGCCTGGTGGGAAANAGAAAGACAACCAAGCTGGTGAGAGGTCTGGAGAATATGTCTTATGAGGAGCACCTGAGAGAACTGGGATTGTTTAGCTTGGAAAAAAGGAGGCTTAGAGGAGGCCTCATTGTTCTCTACAATTACCTAAAAGGAGGTTGTAGTGAGGCTGGTGTTGATCTCTTCTCCCAAGTAACTAATGACAGGACAAGAGGCAATGGCCTCAAGTTGCACCAGGAGAGGTTTAGATTGGATATTAGGAAGAAGTTCTTTGCTGAAAGAGTGGTTAGGCATTGGAACAGACTGCCCAGGAAGGTAGTGGAGTCACCATCACTGGAGGTTTTCAAAAAATGAGTAGATGTGGCGCTTTGAGACATGGTCAAGGGATCAGATGTTGGATAAAGGTTGAACTTGATGATCCTGGAGGTCTTTTCTAACCTAAATGATTCTATGATTCTAAAAGTGATCATATTACCTGGTAGCTGAGTTCTCAACTGCCTTTCAACAATTCAGGAAGGGACATTACATTTCAAAGGTGCATGCCAGTGATTTTGTAGGACTAACTAAACTACTAAGTAGTCTGGAACTTTGTTTTTCAGACTTATAAGAAAAGCATCCTTTAACAACTCAGGCATCATTTTCCTTATTAGGATGCAACTATCTTGCACCTGCTATAGTGTATTTAAAATAATAATCCTTGTAAAATGTTTAGATGCAGAACTGTGAGAGTGTAAACCTTTAATTGATGTTATCATAATTGGTATACATTATCTACAAAATATCCATCTCCTGCATCAGAATCCTGACACCATTTTTTTCTGCATAGCCGGGATAACATTGCAGAATCCTTATACAACATACACAGATCTCTGACAATGTTTTGTCACGGATCTTATGTTCTATTGAGGACAGTTATATGTATAAAATCATGTTATCTTCTTTATTTTATGTGTCTCCTGTTACCAAACTTTTAATTTTAATGAAAATATTTATTTTAGGAATTTATGCATTTTGCATACATACTGGAAAATTGCCTTTTCCTTATTATTTCTAGATTTACATTTAGTTCAGTTTTCCTCTGTCTAAATTTTCTAACGTGGACTCCTGTCCATCTACAGTACATTTTATCAATATGAAACCTGTTTTCAGGTATATATTCAGACTCCATCCATTTTATACAAAACCAACAACCTTTGCTTTTTTCAAGATTTGTTTTTAGCTGTCTCAAGATTGAATGCTACTTATGTTTATGCTCAAAATGGGAAGCAAGCATTGTCTCATGGTCCTTATTCTAGTCCAGTCTTGGCTGAATTTTTAAGGCTCCTTATGCTCTCTCAGTTTTGCTTTGACTCTGTGTGGTTTGGCAATCTAATTCCCTGAGCACTGAGCTTTCTCCCTGACATGTTGAGACTGATCTGTCTCTGTTCTGCAGACTGACACCATTTTACATTTTTCATCTAAGCTTCAGTCAAGAATTTCTAATAATGTTTTCTCCTCAGATATCCTCCAGAAACTAATGTTGACTTATGAGTGTTGCAAATTCTTCCTCCCTGTGAAAACATTGCTTATGTGACTCAGAAATCCCAGAACTTTTATAAAGTTGAAGTGTTGCCTCCTTTTGGTTTCAAGTACAAAACTTCCCCTCAAAGCTAGTATTCTTTCTGGTCATGTAGGAAGTGTAGGGACGCACATCTGATAAAATAATTGCTCTTTCTTACCTAAGCTAGGCAAATTTGGTGGCACTACCTTGATAATGCTGTATTTAGCAAGTTCTCTTTGTTTATCTTTTTCTTTCAAACATAAATTAATTTTCATAGTTAATCAGCCACTAGATTTCTGTAGCTGTGATGTCTCTCCTCACTACCTTCTCCCCAGTGGTTCTCTTTCTTGTGATTAGGCAGTGGTATTTTGTGGTGAACTTTATGTTTCAGCACAAAGTAAAAATGACTCCTCATCAAAGTAAGAAATTAATAATATAAAAATCAGGAAAAAAATTGTAAATGGGTAAGAATGTGACTGTGTCTCATAGTTAAATATTAATTAATGTCAGTACTGTGGTTAGTGCATTCTGGGAATAAATTTCTGTGGAAAAAGAAAGAGGAAGATATTATGGGAGATTTCTGACCAATCCTTTTAACGTAACAGCACATCACATGGGCGTTGACCTTCATCCTTCTACATGAATTAGGTTTAAAATCTCTAGGTGGTTCACTGTAGCTTTCCAGAGCCCCTCTGTAGACCAGCCCTCAGCACTGGGTGTGTCCAGCTGCCACACAGAATCACAAACAACAAAATCAGGGAAGTCATGAAGCTAAGCAACATGAAAATCAAAGAAAATCCTACTTAGCTGTCACTTGGCAGAGTCAATTATTAGAACATACTGATATCTTGTGGCTCAACCCTGTTGCCATCGTCAATGTCCATAGAAAAAAAAAAAAAGTGTGAAAAATCCCCAAAGCACACAACAGCATCTGAGCTTTCAGAACAACACACTTAAAAAGCCAATGTTAATTACAGCCTTAACCCTACAGTGATAACTGTGCACATGCCTCTACATGAAGCAGAAATTAGAGACACTATTAAAGCTCAGGTATAAAAAACCTTGTGGATTTTTATAACTTTTTTAAGGATTCAGACAATTATTTTTTTTTATCTGGAATCCTCCAGGTCTGTGAAGCTTTAAATTGCTTAATATATTTGACATGACATGTTATTCTGTGTCAGCCTCTGTTACACAGGCTGCTTCTTCAACTGGTATGACACAGTGTCACAGGGGGAGAGATATCAAGAGGAAATAAGGGAAAACAATATGTATTTAAATTTCACCAGAGTAGTCAGGATGTGCAGCAAGGACAGGTGCATTTTGTGTGTCATAAAAAAAAAAAAAAAAGGTCCTTGCACTACACAGGAAAAGGGATAATTGGAAGTGGATGTTCCACAGCCTGAGACATGTGTTTTTTAACAATACTGGATCAGAATATCTAGAATGATCATTCTCTACAGTAAGGCATGAATTTTTTAGGGGTGCTTAATACAGAGTAGTGAAAGTTGTTAGGAGACAAATTCTCTCTGAAAATGCAACCACTTTATCTAGAGACTTAAATACATGCTGAATGCCTTTGAAAATTTTGCCTCTTCTATTTTTTTTTTCCAAATCAAAACCATGCATGCATACAAGGGCAAGGGAAGCAGACCAGGCAACATGGGTGCCTTGTAATGAAATATAAATGAGGTGTCCACTGCATCTGGATGGGCTGTGATATCTGTTTCATGAAATCACTGGCAACAGGGTGGCAGGTAAGGAGTATGAAACAGGAAATCATCAGCAGGTTGTATTCTGTCATTTGCCCCAGTGATATCAAGACAATACTGGCTGCATTCCCACAGGGCAGAAATAATACAGCAGTTCGGAAAGCCTTATATTAGTTTATAAAAACCTGATTAAATATGCTGAATTTCCCAGTGCTGTGATAATGTAGCACAGCCAGCTGCTCAATTTACTTCTTGTAAATCTCTTTCAAAGTATAAGGAAAAAAAATCCACAGTGGGCAAGTGTCCAAGCCTGACCAGTATCCTCCATCTTTCACCCTGTAGTGTATCCAGCTGGGTTTTGGAGAAGCTGGAGAAGCTATGACTTATCCAACCTTTAGTATCCCCTTGTCAACCATTCATAGAGACCTATAGTGATTTTATGCTTCTAAAAAATCTCAGAGGCAGGTATTGACTGAAACAGCCATTAGTGGTGCTGCCCCTCTTAGAGAGAGAAAGCGTTTGGACAAGCTTTAACATATCAACCAGTAGTATGCCTCATATCCATTCCCAGGGTTTTTGGAGAAACTTATGAAGAAATCAGCCTGATATTTACTGCCTAGGTCCTTCTAGCCCCACGCTTTGAGCATGGGTATTCACAAGCACTATGAGCATAGACTATGCACTACAACTGAGCAGGTTAAGCTATGTGATTGAAATGATAGACATACTCTTACAAGAGTCTGGATGGATTTTGCTTTATTTTTCTGGTCTCTGGGTAAGTTTGTAACCCCTCTCCCACCCCTTCCCAGTCCCCCACCCCTCCCTATCCCTTTCTTCACCCAATTATATCTGTTTGTTTTTTCCTGATTTTACTGTATATAAATAAATCTCATTCTTTCCCACATATAGTATATCCAATGACTTGACTCAAAGCCTTCAAGAGTGATGATGACCTGGAAAAAGAGTTGCTGAATAGTACAAAACCTTCAGTTTTGGCTACGGAACATCCTCTAAATGACATCCAGATGAAAATTTTTGTCTAGTTGGAAGAAGGAATGTAGACACATGCCTGGGATTGCTGGCATTTCATTAGCCTGTCAGATCACCAGAGCTTTGGCTCGTCTCTGGTCGTGCAGAAGTACCAGTCAATTGTTAATTGCAGTATACTCAATAAATCTGACCTCTTGGGGCTTCCTGCAAACATAGTGTTCACACACAGCAAATCAAACACTTCACAAAGCATTGGAGTCAGAAGTATAAACCACATATACACATTTCTAGCCAGGAAACACTGGAAGAACGTGGGTAGCTGCTCTACCACTTCACCACATTCTACGGCCACCATTAGTCTACAATATAAATGCAGCAATTCTGTTTTCTTTGGCAATGCACAGGAACATCCCAATCAAGAGAGGAGTTGTGAATTGCTTGTGCCTTTTACCAGACATGAGTGCCGGAATGTGTTTGCAGGTGGCAGGAGTTCAGAGTGGGCTGTCACCAACCATATATCTAGAAAGAACCCTAAATACCTTAACAGGCCTTAGATTATTCACTCATTTTGCCCTGAAAGTTTGTCTTGTCTCTGTGTGAAAAGTACATACTCAATACATGCAATCTTGTTACCTTTTCTTACTGGTATAGCAAACTAGTATCAAGCTTCGTAAAAATAAAGTTTTATGAAGTTAAACGAATGCTAATTCAGCTTTAAAGTAAAACTGTTACAATAATAATGATAAAAAAATAATCAGGTTGACTCTTAAATCTGGGATAGAAAATCTCATTCTGGCTTGAAATTAGGCATGCAAAATTCTCAGGCAAAACAAAAACAATTAAAAGGAAAAAGCAATGGGCTATTTTTGAATGATATAGCTAAAGTCAGAACAAATGTGCCAATTTCAGGCATTACTGTGAAAAACAGAAAATATAATTTGCCAAGGGAGTGTCTCATCATATTGTTTTATTAGGCTTTTCAGTAAGTTTTCCAACTTTAACGTAAAGGAAGTTACTTCTGAGAGAGCAAAATAATGTCATACAGATCACTTTGTAGGTCTACTGTCAGCAAAATGTATACCCAGAGAGAACTACTTTACAGTGCAGGTGCATATACTGTTTGCAAAACAGTCTCCATCTGTTAAATGAAAAGAACTCAGAATGAAATGGATTGGAATGTAAATTATTTAAATATCCATATAAATAAATTCTTCTATACTCTTGTAACTATCCAGAGGATAGTAAATCTTCTTGTAAAAAAAAAAAAATCTTGCAAATATCCAGAGGAAACTTCCTCATCTTGTAAAGCACTTCTTTTTAACAACTTAATATCTCATGGATATTTTGAGTGGGATTTTGAATTAATACATTTAATTGTAGACTGGATATATGTGCAGAAGACATACTTTAAATTACATCTGGAGACCAAGAGTAGGTTGTGTTTTAAGTCACCTTAGATTGTCATGTGACAATAGTGTACTCTGTATCTTGACAAACTTAAAAACAAGGTAGGCATCATACACATTTCTTGAGATTTTGCCCCTGAAATCATTGGCCAAGTCCCTCAAAAGATCCCTCACTAATCCAATTCAAGTCCTTAATTAATTAATTAGAGGAAGGCCACAAAGATGATCAGAGGGCTGGAGCACCTCTCCTATGAGGCCAGGCTGAGACAGTTGGGGTTGTTCAGGCTGGAGAAGAGAAGGGTCTGGGCAGACCCTACTGTAGCCTTCCAGTATCTGAAGGGGGCCTATAAGAAAGCTGGGGAGGGACTTTTTATAGGGCTTGTAGTAATAGGATGAGGGGTAATGGCTTTAAGATGAAAGAGGGTAGATTTAGATTAGAAATTAGAAGTTCTTCATTATGAGGGTAGTGAGACATAGGAACAGATTGCCCAGGGAAGCTGTGGATCCATCATTGGATGTGTTCAGGACAGGGTGTGTGGGGCTTTGAGTAACCTGGTCTAGTAGGAGGTGTTCCTGCCCATGGAAGGGAGGTTGGAACTAAATGATATTTAGGGTCCCTTTCAATCCAAACTATTCTGTGATTTAAATGTAAACTCTGCATTGTGAATATAGCCACCTCATCCCAAGGTGCTAACAGTGAAAATCTGAAGGAACTTAAAAACAGATGATTAAAATGTAGGAAATATTTATTACAATAATTCCAAAATATTCCTAAATATCTTTCCTCATATTTTGCAGAAATGTCCTCATCAATTTTCAGTACATTGGGGCAATTTTCAGTCTAAAACTACCTTGTGCAATAGAAATGAAAGAAAACTATTGGATAAAGTTAAAATAGAATTTAATGACCATTAAAGCAGTCTATAATTACATTGTGGAAGAACAATTTACTATATCTTCAAAATACACACCAATGCACTGCCAACTCCCTTAACATAGAGTATATAAAAGCTTGTGTATTAAAAAGAAGTACCTGAAGGTTTACTTCTGACAGATGCTGAGTGCCAGACAGAAGCTCAGAAGCTGTCCTGCTCAAAAGGATGAGGATCCTACTCAAAATGCATGATTTTCACAGACAGCAGAATAACTGTGAAACATTTCTAACTTCAAGTAAATACTAGTTTACCAACCTCACTTTCTGATCTGAATTAAAACAAAACTACACTGTTTATACATAAGATATTTTTTTTTCTCTTTTCTCTTTTTTNCAGAAATGTCTTTGATGTTAAGTAACATGTTTTATGTCCAGTTTCCCATCACTGAAAGTAGGGGAACTGAAAATTTTTTATGAAACGCTTATTAATCTGGATCTTGGTCCAGAGTCAGGATTTCACTGAGATGTCAAGGGCTTGTTGCTTTTGACATCAAACCAGTTCAGAGGAACTCTCTAGCTAACCAGGTAGGGATTTGTCTCCAAACTTCTGGCCCTTTGTAGTCTGAATTATAATCAAATGCTAAACCTTTAACTTTTGCTGTAGCATTGGTTAAAGCACTGCCAAATTCCTAGTGAATACTGCTGAAAAACTTCTTCAGACATGGAAAAAAAATTATTACTCTTTACACTTATGAAAATTAACGGATTAATGTTGTCTCCAAGGTTCAGCTTTTGTGCTTCTGACTGATTCAGACCGCAACCTTACTATGACTGAAATGTAGAATCATAGAATATTCTGGGTTGGAAGAGACCTTTAAAGGTCATCTAATTCAATCCCCCAATAGTGCGCAGACACATCTTTAACTAGATAAGGTTGCTCAGAGCCCTGACCAACCTGAAATGTTTCCAGGGATGGGGCATCTACCATCTCTCTGTGCAACCTGTTTCAGTGTTTCACCATCCTCATAATAAAAAATTTCTTCTTTGTATCTAGTCTAAATCTATCCTCTTTTAGTTTAAGACCATTACTCATTGTCCTATTACTACAGGACCTGTTAAAATGATTTTCCTCATCTTTCTTATAGGCTTCCTTTAAGTATTGAAAGGCCACAGTGAGGTCTCCCCATGGCCTTCTCTTCTCCATGCTGAACAACCCCAACTCTTTCAGCCTTTCTTCTTAGCAGAGGTGTTCCATCCCTCTAATCACATTTGTGGCCCTCCTCTGGACTCAATCCAACAGGTTCATGTCTTACCTGTACTGAGGACTCCAGAGCTGGATGCAGTACTCTAGGTGGAGCCCAGTCCTTGCCTATCTGGACCTAAGCCCTTATTTTATTTGCTGGCAACATGCTTGCAGTATGTTAATATTTTATTGATGCCAAGCCTTTGCAGGCTGTCATTATTTTTAGTGGGAATTAGTACTATGAAGGAATGAAATCTCACTTGCAAGAGATAGACAGTGCATACCCATGAACATGATACATGCTTTATTTTGAAAGGTATTTTCTCACCTGTTCCCTGGTATTTTTCTAGCAATTGAATTAATCCTGCAAGACCTAAGAACCCAGGACTTTCATGATGGCTGTGACCAGCTGTCTGAACCCTGGAAAAGTGTTTTGTGGTTTGGAGGCCCCTGATTTTCAAGGGTGAATTGAGTGCCCCTGTGTACTGCATTATAAATTTCAGAATAGATAAGAAAAAGAATAGAAAAATCTAATAGTATTTGTCACCTAGAGTTCTCAAGATATGCTTTTGCCCAGTTAACACAGGATATATAATTTTCTAGCTTTCAGAAGCCTGACTTGAACTCTGTAGCCTGTGAGCCCATGGAAACAAGACTTGGGTGATCACATTGTCAGCCTATGTCTATTTGTCTATCGTCTTCTGATAACATTTGTACACTTCAACTGATGTTGACATATTGTGACTGAGGAAGCCAAAGACTCCAGTAGAGTAGAATCATAGAATCGTCACAGTTGGAAGGGACCTTAAAGATCATCTAGTTCCAACCCCCCTGCCATGGGCAGGGACGCCTCCCACTAGATCAGGTTACTCAAAGCCCCATCCAGCCTGGCCTTAAAAATTTCCAGGCATTGGGCTTCCACCACCTCTCCGGGCAACCTATTCCAGTGTCTCACCACCCTCGTGGTGAAGAACTTCTTCCTAACGTCTAATCTGAATCTACCCACCTCTAGTTTTGACCCATTCCCTCTAGTCCTACCACTACCCAACATCCTAGAAAGTCCCTTGTCAGCTTTCTTGTAGGCCCCCTTAAGATACTGGAAGGCCACAATAAGGTCCCCTTGGAGCCTTCTCTTCTCCAAACTGAACAACCCCAACTCTCTCAGCCTATCCTCATAGGAGAGGTGCTCCAGTCCTCTGATCATCCTTGGGGCCCTCCTTTGGACAAGTTCCAGCACGTCCATATCTTTCTTGTAATAGGGGCTCCAGGTGGGGTCTCACAAGGGTGGAGTAGAGGGGGAGAATCACCTCCCTCAACCTGTTGGCCACGCTTCTCTTGACAATTGGCTTTCTGGGCTGCAAGTGTCCACTGACAACTCATGTTGAGCTTCTCATCCACGAGTACTCCCAAGTCCTTTTCTTCAGGGCTGCTCTCAAGCCAGTCACTGCCCAGCCTATATCGGTGCTTGGGATTGCCCCGACCCAGATGCAGGACCTTGCACTTGGTCTTTTTGAACTTCATGAGGTTGGCATGGGCCCACCTCTCCAGCCTGTCAAGGTCCCTCTGGATGGCATCCCTTCCCTCCAGTGTGTTGACCACACTGCACAGCTTGGTGTCATTGGCAAACTTGCTGAGGGTGCACTCAATGCCACTGTCCACGTCGCCAACAAAGATGTCAAACAAGACCGGTCTCAGTACTGTTCCCTGAGAGACTCCACTTGTCACTGGCCTCCACTTGGACATGGACCCATTGACAGCCACTCTTTGGGTGTGGCTGTCAAGCCAGTTCTTTATCCACTGAGTTGTCCATCCATCGAGCCCGTGTTTTACCAGCTTGGAGACCAGGATGTCATGCAGGACAATGTCAAAGGCTTTGCTCAGGTCCAGGTAAATGACGTCAGTTGCTCTTCCCTTGTCTATTGATGTTGTGACCTTCACATAGAAGCCACCAGGTTTGTCAGGCACTATTTGCCCTTGGTGAAGCCGTAGTAGTGCTTCTATGACTTCTATGGAAGTAGGTGCTCATTGAAGAAGACAGACCCTATATGACTGCAATGTTAGCTGAACCCCTAGAGAATGTAAGCAGAAGAGAAAGGTACTATAGGTGTGAGAAAGGTCTCAGTAACAGGTTGTGTTTATTTCACCTAACTCAGTCAGTTATGACACACAGACACACAGAAAAACATATTTCACCTGAACTATTTATTTTCTGTTTAATTTCTCTGCATATTTGGTCTGCCTGGGTTTTTTTGTTTGTTTTTTAATAAAGGCAACAAAAATGAATTTACTTATCAACAAGAGGATGTATCATTTTGTTGCTGGGATGGCCACCACTTTTGCCAAAGCAAGGATCTAGAAGGGCTTCAAGACTAAGGGAACACATATGCAGTGCACCCAGGCTGGGCCATCAAACTGTGGTATCATTAAAAAAAGCATGCTAAAGGTTACTTGTGATCTTCAGGAAATTTTTGAAGGGTTAAGATCAAGTGAATCAAGTGAGATCATAGAAT
>VYZX01018523.1:10907-29638 GCA_013401335.1 Brachypteracias leptosomus
GATAGATGACATCAGTTGCCCTTCCCTTATCCACCGAGGCTGTTATTCCATCGTAAAAAGCCACCAGATTTGTCAGGCAAGAATTGCCTTTGGTGAAGCCATGTTGGTTGCCAGCAATCACCTCATTTTCCATGTGCCTTAGCAGAGCCTTCAGGACGATCTACTCCATGACCTTGCCAGGCACAGAGGTGAGACTGATTGGCCTGTAGTTGCCCACATCTTCCTTTTTTCCCTTTTTGAAAATGGGGGTGATGTTTCCCCTTTCCCAGTCAGCGGGCACTTCACCAGACCACCACGACTTTTCAAATATGATGGAAAGCAGCTTGACATCTTGGTCTGCCAACTCCCTCACGACCCGTAGATGAATCTCGTCAGGTCCCATGGACTTGTCCACTTTCAGGTTCTTCAGATGGTCTCGAACCTGATCTTCACTTATGGCGAGCAGATCT
The DNA here is from genome assembly GCA_013401335.1 of Brachypteracias leptosomus. Lineage (NCBI taxonomy): Eukaryota > Metazoa > Chordata > Aves > Coraciiformes > Brachypteraciidae > Brachypteracias > Brachypteracias leptosomus. The sequence goes on from VYZX01018523.1 coordinate 11,357, forward strand.
TCCTTCTCCCAGCCCCTGCTTTTGTCTTCCATAACTTGGACATTGTGACTAGAGCCCTTGCTGTTGAAGACTGAAGCAAAGAAGTCATTGAGGACCTCAGCCTTCTCCATATTCTTTGTGGCCAGACCTCCCGTTTCCTTCCGGAGGGGACCCACATCTTCTTTAGCCCTCCTTTTATCACTGATATACCTATAGAAGCTTTTCTTGTTGCCCTTAATGTCCCTGGCCAGATTTAACTTCATCTGGGCTTTTGCTTTCCTTTTTTTTTGAGATCTTCAAGAAATGAATGATGTTATCTGGCAGCAAAGTGAAGTGGTCCAATTATTCTATATGGGAGGTAATGAGTGCTGAGCCTTTTGGAAATCTTGCCTCTCAAGAAACCTGATAAATGGAAGTCTTTTCTATAGCATATGTTAAATTTGACTTCAGTTTTTGTCCTCTATATTTCTCTCACCAACTTTGTGTGCATAAAATGTTGGGTATGCACATTCTTTTCTCCATTCTTCCAGAAAGTCAGGCAAATTGCACATGGGTGTTCGCAGCAATGTCTAAACATAACATTTATAAAAAATGGATGATATGTGTCACAGTTTTGTCCATTATTTCTCATATAGTTCATCAGGAGGGTACTACTGTGGAAAACACCCACTGTTTGGCTTTTCCAGTAATCTGAGCTAAGGAAATTTCATGCTACCTGTGTATTCTGAACAGGGTACATCACCAAAACATTGCTTCTTCATTTTAAGACTGATACAATTGCATTACAGAGTTTATAATTCCAGTGTCATATTAAGATGTTGCAAATTTATTGTGGTTACACTAACTTCAGCTTATTAAGTGTCCTTGTTATATATATCTACTACTTTTGGGTGGTGAGGCAGTGATAATAAGTAGGAACCCATACGACTGTAGTCATACATTAAATGTTCACCAGATTAAATAACGACAGAATAACAGATAATACCAGTAAGATGAAGTAAGTGGCTTCCAGCTCATGACCTTGCTGGCTAGCCTTCCCATCTCAAGAAAAGAATATTCTTGTAACTTATGCAGTACTTCTCCAGTCTCTACTTCCTTTGTGCTCTCAGACTCTTTTTCTACTACATTTTTTGCTGTTAATTACAATATTGTTAGCACTGAATAAATGCAGTTTTATGAAATAATTAAATATTTAACTCAATTAAATAGTAGATATACTTCCTATACTTAAACATCTTTGTCATGGATGTCAAGCAAGTCTTTTCTGTTTCATTTTTAGTGTTTCCTGAGAAACTCCAAATCTGGGATGCCTTGTCCATTCTTTGCCACAATGTCATTCATGCCTCTATTTTATATGTTCTTACATCTCTAGTTTTACTGTATCCCACCCACAGTAATTGAAGGTCTTAACTGTACTGGCACAGAAGGAGTAACAATGAGAAAGTGTTGCATGTGGTCTGCTGGCTTAAGCAATTCAGAGTCTTTATGGTGTTATTAATGCTATAGTCAGGCTGAAAAAAATCAATGTTTTCCTGCTCTGACTGACTACCTAGCCCTTGGTATTTTTTGTTCCCTTCAGCTCTGGGATAACACTGAAGTTACTTTATCATTTTATAGCCACCTAACATGCTGATGCCAAATTTGCTATGATAACTTAAGTTATCATCTTATTCCAAAACCTGCCATTGACAAGTGACCCAGCAGCTTTCATAAATTCAAAGGCTTTTAGATAATGGAGTCTGTTACAATCTTCTAATATGGTCTGCAGCACAAAACAGACTATACTGTTCATACTTCTCCTTGAACTATACCTTTGCAAGGACCAAACAACAGCCAGGAAAACAAAATAAGATGCTACATACTAGGTATTCTTCTCCAAATGACTCTATTACCTCTCTACCCATAAGACACAAATCTGAGGAAGTTTGGTTTCTGCCCTTTAATAGCTTCTCAGTTAGCAAAAACAGATTTAATAAGGATAGTGCTCTTCTTAGGACAGAATTTGATGGATACCAGCATATTAAATGTCAAACAGAAGAGAAATTTTCCTGTTGGGGTCATTTGCTATTGTATTTTATTGTGCAATGTAACTGCTTATCTTGGGTTGCAGAGGTTATTTGCTGCAGGGAAGACTAAGAATGTCATTAGTGCACTGTGCCCTGAGATAACCTGCAGCATATCGCTAAACCATCTAATGACAGTATGGCCCATTGACCTCCATCACTCATTTGCTAACAATGTTTGTTATTTACAGGCACTGGGGAAATTACTGTTGAGTTATTGCTCACCCTTTTCCTGCTGCTGTCATCACAATGCTTGCTGATATCCAACAGGAAAATTTAGAAAACCTGTAAATTGGCTTTAATGATATGATCTGGTGCGCATATGAATTAAGTCTGTGGGTGTGTTTACTGAGTCCTCACTGTTGTCATCCCTTCCCCTCTCCCTTTCCTATTCTGTTAATTCACTCTTGTTACTGAAATAGCATTTCCACCTAAACATGTCTTGCTATCCGTCTTTGGGTTCCACTAGCTGCACTTTCTTTGAAAAGCATGTTATGCAATGAAATGGAATGGAGATGAATCCAGTGATGGAAGAAGCTGAATAAATAAATAATTGGCATATGTACTGAAAATATCACTTTACCCCGAGACTGTTAAAATTAGAATTCTTAAATTGCTGTCTTTTTCTGCTGATGTGAAGTATTTACTACCACTCTTATTAAAACACTGCTTCCGTTAAACTAGGTATTTTCAAAGGCACTTAGGGCTGTTAGGCAGTTAAACCTTACAGGAACTGAAAGGTACTAGCTTTGATTTTTGTTTGTTTGTGGGGTTTTGGGGCTGGGGTGGGTGTCAAGAAGGTGAAGATAAGGTAGCTGTTTATTTAAACTATTTTGCAGTTGATATGCAATAAACAAAATCAGTGGTGTTTTCAGTAAATATTAAGCTTTCCTTGTGGTTACAGGTCCATTCAGCAAGTTAAATAAACCTGCTGTTTATCTCAATTATGAACAATTGAACTTTCCTCTGAGTTAAATCAGGGTTAAAGAAGAACATGAAATACGTATGAAATAATATTCCAATCATGTGCTTGTTTGGAACTTCACAGAGAAAGGTATAGCTTTCACTCCCTTCGGTGAATTATGACAATACAGAACAAGGCACTGTGTACTGCTAGAATTAATTAGCATTGCTGGCTCCATTTGAGGCTGACCAGATGTTCACAGCCAAAGCAGGATACCTATCTCTGACTGCCAGGATTTCAAAAGTGACAGGACAACAGTGTGCAAATAAAGCCAATTACGTTGCTACTGCAAAAATCTCTTCAGCTTTTTGGATTTTCCTGTGCAAAAGTGAGTAGTAACATAGGTGAGGGTGTTTGCATGGTTTTAATGATGTTTGTGTGAGAGAGAGTTTGATTTTGTTACCAGAAGTTTTCCTTTTTGAAGCAGAAGTAAGTATGCTAGGTTCTTCCAAGTCCCACTCACTATCATTTCATCACTTGAATTCACTATCTGTAAAGTGGGGTTAATGAGTTACAATATTGTAAAGGTAACTGTGTCAAATATACAGGAATGTATGTCTGGAATACAGGTCCAGCAAGAATAAATAATCAGGCCAGCTAAGGACATTCTGGGCATCATCTGAAATCGGACTATAGAGTACCACGGTTTAAGGATGGTATTAGCAAGTCATGGTATAAAGAGTCCAAATAGTGTCTTGCAAAGCTGAATGAAGTTGCAACCAAACAGGTCAGTTGTTGCAGTCTAACAATACAACGTTGACCATAATCTAGGCTACATCAACAGCCGGGAAAAGCTTAGCATGAAGACGCAGAAATGAACTACTGCAGCTTAATGACATTGTGCATAGGTTGAGCTACAGAAACCGACTATCGCAGCATCCTTCACCACTAGCAAATGCTATCTAAAATGCACTAATCTAAAGCAGAGTGAACTTTCTATGCTGGAGTAATTCCACCCAATTTTGTGTCACTAGACTTAAAACTTTTTGCTAGGTTTCATTTAAGCCAATACAAATTTAGTCACCAACTTCAAAACTTGGGTTCTCAACAGAGGGAATTCAGTGGAGACACTCAGTTTAACATTGCCTTCATTAAATTCTAGCCTGAAGACCCTCACACCCAAATCTCGCAGTTCTTGAAGAAATACTGATCAACACAAGTCCCTTTATTTTCTTTCAATCTGGTCAGTCATTTAATAGAAAACGTCTCTATGGTTTTCTATATTTTATTGTTGAATTTCTTCAACATTGCATGATGTGCTGGTACCAAGTTCCTCTGAAATAGTTTTGCAGTGAAATTGCCACCATACCCCTCTACAAAGTAAAGCTACTGGTTTTTATGCTGGGAAATACTCTTATAATCAGTTCAGCTTGCTTTTAAGTACAAGCCTGAAAGGAAGACCCAATACAAATCTTTTAGGACTTGCAAGTTTATCATGTAGATTTCAAATGGTACAGAAATAATAGCCCCTGCCAAGACATTTAAATGGTTAACTTTCCTCCCTGTACAAAGCATTCTTTTTAATCTGGGATAGTCATTATGACTCCTCCTGATCTGTTAATACACCACTTGTTCAACTCTCTTTATGCTTCTAAGTGTGAAACAGTTAACTCTTATTTTGCATGGAACATTGTCTGCTTTCTATGTTACCTCTTACTTCCATGGTCAGTGAAATTTTAACGAGAGTTGACATGTAATTTGCATGATAAATAATGGAATAAATGACTTTCAGTCAAGCAAAGGCCCAGTGAAGCAGTGAGTTGGTAATATCAAAGTGATAAAAGGTGTCAGTATTCTGGGAAGAAGAGAAGGGACATGCTTTTGTTTCTAGTGGATCTGACTCAACATATAAACAAGATAGAAAGTGGGCTTCTTGGGAAAGAGAGCACATGTGATGCAAAGAAGAATCTGTCAAAGTGAATGATCTGAGGCTCCTTCAAAAATCCTCACCTATCTTCAAAGAGTGGCCATGCATGATGAAGAAACTGAGCTAGGGAAATAGGACAGCACTGCATATATCTTATACTATCAGATTTCAGATCAACCATGGATAGAATCACTTATGTTGCTTCATGTCTGTTTGCTTTTAGCTACCAGATGTCCTTGGACAGTCAATTTATAAATCTGGAGAACCTGCAAGATTTGGGAGATGAGAAAGGTGTGTTTAAATTACTAGACAATCAGGAAGCAATAGCTCTAGGCTTGTGGGACAGCATTGCAACATAATCTTGTATCTAGAAGGAAAAAAATGGGGTGGAGGGATCATAAAGAATGTGAAAGGAAAAGTGCATAGTGTTCTCAGATCAAAGAGAGGCATGGGACTGACTTCCTGGAATTTGAACACATCAGTATGACAAGCTTTTAGGCAGGAAAGGCTCACCCAAAGCTATGTGGCAGAAATGTCTTATTTTATAATTATTTGCAGACTGTGACAAAACTTCTTTCCTTTCTCTCAGCTTAACTAAGGAGACTTACAAGTGTGAGGCTGAGCAGTCAGGACACCAGTGAGAGATCCAAATCCCAGATGAAAAAAAGTGAGGACAAACAATCATCTTTTAGCTGGGATTTTATTTCTTTTGTATCCTAGCCCCTCTGGATTCATTCATTAACAACACAACAGTCTGTTTTTCAACAGTGCTTACATGTAGCAGTCGTGTGGTGAAGATATTAACTATGTTGGATACCACACTTCTCTTTTTGTTATTATTCAGTACTTTACTGTTTCCTTGGTAGTCTACAGAGGTGATAATTGTGTGTAGAGTGGGTTTGCCAAGGGCTTTATTTTAAAAAAACTTAGTAGTTATTGTGTATTTCTGTCATAACTTTTATTATATTCCAGTGATGGTTTCACAATTCTTATTTTCAAATTGACAGTTCCAATAGTGATGCATTACTCAGGAAATCTGTAAATCTTCTCATGGAAAAATCCTCTGTTTATTTTTGTTTAATGTACTTGGAAGCATTGTAATAGATTTAAAAATTACATTTATTGTTCATGTTACTGTATAACAAGGGATGGATTTCAACCACTCCTTTCCCAGAAAACACGGCATTATTACTTGATGCAGAAATACTGCTTTTACATATAGGCTACTATATCACAATTTAAACTTGCCCTCTGACAGTCATTCTCATAAACCTTGTATGCTCTATGGCCAAACTGGAAAGCTCAGCAAGCACTGAGTATTACCAGATTCCTATGCTTCAAGGGAAAACGTATGGATTATGACTACATTAAAGCTACTGTTCCTGTTTCCAACTGTACCACCTTAATATTGTCCAGTCCAAGAGCATCTCCCACTGTGACCCACAATGGAGCCTCTCTGACCATGTCTATTCTTCACATGCATCTGACTGCAGCAGGGGAGAAGGAAAATGGGAGGTGAAGGGCAGGACACTCAGCATATCTCTGCTCTTAGGCATATAAAGGGAAGATTTTTTTGTGAGTTCTAAACACTTTGATTTGTTATTCAAATCTAGGGTTGCATCTGAAAGGATACCATATCCTAATCTGCTCAAGCAGACTTAGTATACAAGCCAATCTCACAGGCATATGTCATGGGAAAGACAATGATATTACCAACCACAAAATTGCACAGGAGTTCTTTCCATCAAATTCCCATTCAGGTCCCTTAGAAATAATTTTCCATCTTCATGTAAGACCCTTCTTTGTAATGAGACACTTCTGTGAGAGGTTTGGAATACACTAGGGGTCCAGGGATAGCCTAAGGGACTTTCAACTAGCTTTCATAAGTTAATCATGAATCATGATTGCTTCAACCCACACTTACCTATTCCTAGCAAAGCTCCTTTTAACAGCAGCTTGGTGCTTCTCTAGCCTCCCACCAAGATACACTGTCATCAGGGAGACTTACAGTTTTTAAACAGACTCACTCATCAAATGAATGCCTCTAACTTTGTTACCACAACAAATACATTCACTTGACACAGCTTCTTCATAAATTATGTTCTGTCAGACTGATGGCTTGTCATTTAATTAGTCATCAAGGGCTAGTCAACAGTCATTAGAGGAACTTCCATGCTTTTTCCCCTCCACTTCCTCCTCACCCACTGCATGTCCAAGAGGCCTTGCCTACATATAACCGTGGATGCTATTAATTTTAGTGGCAGAATACATAAAACTTGGGGTAAAACTTCCACTCTCCTCTCTACCTGTGGCTTCCCATTGGCTCTCACTGGCCTGGGGCCACCAAGGGAAGAATGTTCCCTGCAGATTCCTGTCCTTTTTGTTCCCTACAAAAAATCCAAACAAACCAAATAAACCAGAAAAAATGAATGAAACATTTTCATTCCAAAATGTTTGAGAAGGAGCATGGGAAATGGCAACATTACAATTGAATCACAAGATTTTATTTTGGCTTTGATGTTTATCCCCTGTGATTTAGACCTGTCTTTCCTCAGTATTCCTTTATTTAATGTGTGGGGGTCAAGGCAAGAACACACAGGAAATTGATTTTTCCCCTTCTTTCTTCTTTTATTCCCTCTGGTGAAACTTGCAGAACAGTTTTTGGTTGGTTTCTTTTCTTTTTTTTTTTTTTTTTAAAAAAAAAAAAAAAAGAGAAAATGGAAAGAAAATCCCTTCCCTCTGAGAAAATCAGGTGTCAGTCTATCTTTACTCTAGTGTTGCTAGAGTGACTTTTTCTCTAGAATAGTACTCTCTAATGCAGGCACTATACAGGCATAACTAAAATAGAATCAATTTTGGTTTTTCCTTACTCACAGTAGCTGTAGCCAACAATTTTTCTATGCAAACAAGCCATCCTAATGTCATACCTGGATGGTGGTTTTGCAGAAACCTTTGAGACAGCTGTCCTTGCCCATTAGTTTAAAAGTATTTCTGTGGTTGCCTAGCAAAACATACAGTGGGGTGATTAATGCAGTCTAGTCTGGCTATAGTGTCCCATCACCACTAAAGACAGGAAGTTACAATCTGAAAGACTTTTGCCATGTAAATACTGAACTAGAGACCCTACTGAATATGAGCTCATGTAGTTAATTTCAATGTACTAGTGAAATCTCCATTTATAATGCCAGAAAAGCTGCTACCTCCCTGGGATGGAGGTAGTATTGCCCAGATGTTCCCAGTTTTAACTGCTCTTTTATTTTTCAGAATTTTCTTTACTATCTTTTCTAGGGTCTGATGATAATAACTTACTAGAGAGCTCTCAATGTGAAAGAAGGTAATATATACATCCTCACTGTTTTTCATTATGGATCATCTAATTTCAATGTACTTTTGGTCTTTTTAAATTTTGTTAACAGCTCATTTCCTCTTTTTTTTATAAAAATTGTTTATATTTTACTTCAGAATTCACACTACCTATCATAATTTCCCAGACAAGAGTTAGCAGTAGATATGTTATAAACTACATCAAAACTCAAATAGAAGCATCATGTATTGGCAAAATTTACTAGAATACAATCATCATTAAATCATCTATGAAGGTATTTTAAAAAATGTTCATTTTGATGTTATTCATTGGGACATTAAAGGAAGTAATTAGCATTTTTTCTCCTTTGAGCCTGTGACTGATAGTGTGTTGTCTTGCCTAAGAATCTTTTCTCAGAAACACACCAAAATATTATGAAGAAATAGTAAGATATTAAGTGTGGGTGAGTAATATCAACAGCACCAAGTATTGTGATATATCTTCTCTCTCCCACCAGGAACTGCTCACACCAGTCACATTTAGGAAGGTCACAATCGTGATCTGCTTCACTGAACACAAATCTTTGACTTTCTGCTGCATAATACCCATGAATTCCTTCATCCTCCGTTTAGTCTAGATCTGTGAGGACTTGCTCTCTTCTAGAGAGAACTGTGAGGGTTGAAAAGGTTCATATTTCTTGCTAGCAGCCACTCACTTCATTGCTGGAGGTTACTGCCCTTTCTGTTTTCTTAAGGGAAGAACAGAGCTAAACAGCTGGGGGATTTAAATCTTTCCTCTGGTATGAATGGATAGATAAGTTTATTCTCAGCAGGACTCTCCTGGTGTTAAAATCCATCTCCTTTCCCAAGAAAAGCTTTTGCCTTTTTGTCCACAAATGAGAGTAGTCTCAAAATTGAGGAAGGCCATTATCTAATGAGATCGGAAGAAAACACTCTCACCTATTTGTGACCTTCAATTCAGTCTCTCGCTAGTTATTTTTAAGGTGTGTATCCTCATGACCCAAAGCAATTTGTAAATCGTACATTACTAAAAGCCTTGAAATGACTAGAGAGAACAGACTTTCCTGTGACAAGAACAAACTGAAAAATGATTTCCAAGAACTTTCATAGGTTCCTGTATTATTATTTGATTACTCCATTTCCTCTACAACTGCACAGCTGTAAGACAGCACTGCAGTTGTAACTGTTTGGTACCTCATAGAAGGCTTTTCTCATCTGTCTGGACAACTGGCTTCTTTTTGCTTAACATGATTTGTCTAAAATGTTAGGCATCTTATCCAAACTATTCCCCTCTGTTGCTCTATTTACAGTCTATGGACAGAAAAATCCATCATACCTCAGTAAGCTTAACTACCTCTATGATTTTAAAAATTCCTTTAACAAGTGTCCAAAGAGTCTAGCTGGCACAAAACACCAGTTTTGAGATGATGAAATTTAGATGGGATAAATCCTACTCTAAAGGAAAAAAAAATGTATTAAGAATCTTCAAAAGTATTTTTTAACTGTTATTTTTAAATGGTATTATTTGCTTTCATGAAGTAAACAGAGCAGTTACTCGACAAAGTTCTATAAAAATCTGAATTTATGTGAAAAAAAAGCCTTCAATCATATTATCATGTTATGCATTATCCTAAAACTGGTGAAAACTTAGAAAAAGCTCTTGATTGCCTTCTTAATTCTCCTCTTTGCTGCTGTTCAAAATAGTGGTGAAAAATGCATGCACTCTAACTTGGACAAAGATAGTCCAATCTAATTCTATGCTTTCTTTCCAAGTAGCCTGATCCAAAAATCCATTGAGGTAATTGATTTTTAAATTTTTTTTTGGCCTCCAATGAAAACACACAGCAGCTCATTTTGCAGCTTTAGGCATTTGCTGTTACCAGGCACAAGTATTGTTTGCCCACTCCATGGGCAGAAATCCATCTAAAAGAGACAGCCAAGTATTTTGGTCCAATTTTTCATGTTCTTCATGGAAATGAAAAGGGAACAAAAACCCACTTATTAAAACTGGCCCATCTCCATTTAATTCAAATGGGTCATAATTCATTTCATACATTCCTAAAAAGATATACTTCTGCTAGTAATGATTCCAGAACTTATTTAAATGAGCAGGTATAAGATTTATCTTTATCCACAGTGACTAACTTGTGGATGGACACCAGTTTATAATGTACGTTTTTAGTATTGTTCATTTAAAATATCCATAAATATGTTAAAATTGAACTCTTACTGTTTCATCTTCTTCCTGGACTACAACAACATATTCAATGTGACTAATCCATTCCTAACTCAGTTCTGTACTACTTGGTGGAACACATCCAATTAGAACATTCAGTGACACAATATAAAATAAGTTAAAAGACAAAAAAAATCACACTTCCTCCTCTAAGATTAGCCATATGAGAAAGGGATTAATAAATAAAACCCAATTAGTACCACAATAAAACATTCAAAATACAATCTCTAAACGTATTCAAGCTGAGTGTTCAGATCTTGCTACAGATGAGTAGAGTAGTACTACACTGGGATGGGTTTCAAAATGTGATTACAAATGTCAACCAGGGAGTCTGCAAGTTTTAACATCTAAACTTTTCACTCTCTCCCTCCCTGTCTCTCTCCTTATTTTATTTTTTTTTAATCTCCAAAGAGCTTATTAAGTAAGAGATTTGAGCTTTTGAACCCATCACTGATCACGATGATGAAATCCTAACGACCTATGTTTGTCATTCAAACAGACCCTTTGCAACTGTTAACAATTGTATGCTGAAGAAAAAACTGCAACTTCCTACACTCTTTTCTATAGATCTTGTATAGCTGAATCTTGCCTATCTTTATCCTTTCCCTAAACTCTCCATTTCCCTATTAAAGTGAGAGCTGTGGGTCTTTTTTTTTTTTTTCCCATAGACAAAACAAATATTCAGGGGTCTAATCCAAAAATTCCAAAACTGTGTTTGAAAACTATGTCCTTGTAAGTGCATTTGTAAGTGTCTTTAGCTGGACATATTTAAATATATGTGTTCTGTCAGTATCTTTGAGACAAATTATTTTATTTCTTGGACCTGAATTTAAGCTGAATTTATTTTATAACTAGAGATGGTCAGAGAATGAGGAATACTTTTTGTGGCAGATTTAGAAGCTTCCAAATTTTTTCTTGTTCCTCATTAGAACAACAGGCAGAGAGTCCAAAGGTGTTTCACAATTGGACATTTGTCTAGAATTTTCTGAGATTAAATCTGGTTAGGTTTAATTCAATCTAGTTAGAACCACAATCTATCTCAAGATAGATATCATATCTGGACTGTGCTTTTATTATTCTTGGACATGGCATCTTGGTGAAGTTTTGCAACTAGGTTGAGTTGTAAAGGTGCCTTTCAACCCCCCACCCAGCTCACCCATTAGTGAAGGGTTAGAAAACTGTTAAACAGAATATCTACATTGTTGAGGTACTGAAGGTTATTTCATATATGTTATCATTCCACATTAGAATTTAAGTGAGACCTTTCAGGTGAGACCTTTTCATCATAAAGTCCCCAGTAAAAGCGATGTTCACTCTCCTCAGGGACTAGAAGGGGTTAGATCAGTCCTTTGTTACTTCTTCTGGTTGGAAATACTTGCTTTTGCCTCTCAACTCTGTCCTCTATGTAAAATATCTTTGTCAGACTTTTTTTTTTTTATGGAAACCATTTTTCCTAGGGTTTTTGTTGTTGGTGGTTGGTCAGTTGTTTGTTTGTTTTTTTTTCACGTATGTGTAACTAATTCTAGTTTTGGCATGCCATGGAGGCAGGCAGCTTTCTCTTGCCTAGGATGATAATACATTGCCTCCTTTTCTTGTGTTCTTTTCACACCCTAATATCAACAGAGCTAAGTCATTGTAAACAAGGATCTAGTAGCAATTGCCTTGAAGAGGAAAGATTTACTGCTGAATGGCTGTGCTGGCTGCCAGCACCAAGTCTCATTTTTCAGCTGTTCTTTGGGCTATTAAATTATCAACAGGTGTTCACTAATGGGGAGAGTCATATGGTGTTGATGCTGCAATGCTGATTCATTCTAACCCTGGGTGCACCAGCACACAGAGACAAGTGATGTGCCAACAGGGCTGTGGCAAGCAAACTGAGATGATTTTTTTTTCTTCCAGACATTGCAGTATTGTGCTCCCTGGTTTGCCTTTTCTCAGGAATTCCACTTTAATTGCAGCTTCACAATTTTGTGCAAGTATTGATATCCAGCTAAGAGACTGGTAGAAAGCCATCACTGAGAGGGCTCAGAGGATCCATTCTTGGAGGCAGATTTCTTGTGGATTAGATGAATATATTTGCATAACTCTGAGCTCATTTTACAGACAAGTATCTATTCTTATGGTCATTTAATTCCTTTCACATACAGCATTGAAATCTCTTTTAAATTCCTCATCACAAGTGATCTCCAAATGTGGACATATTTTGTTTAACAATGTTATTACTTTCAGCCAAACATACTTGTTACTAATACAGGCCAACATCCAAAGATTATAATCTCTTGTATGAACATGTGAAACAGTTGTCAGTAAAAAGTAAAAAGACAGCTGGACTGCAAAAGAGGGTCCTTCTGATGCAATATACCTTTATCATAAGTTAAGTAATACTACATCATCTAATGGTCTCTTCTTGCTTTAAGAAATAAACAGATCTGTGATTAGGATGCACTTTAAGAAAAAGATAGCATCATCCTATTAGAGCCATGATTTAGATGGAAGATAATTACAAAAGATTTGTCGCAATTAGTCTTGTAACTTGTATTTGGATATGTAGAGCGTGAGAAGGTTACTATGCTTCAATGAAAAGGTTTTTTAAAAAGCCACTGGTAGCTATACTACAGAAACATAATAGAGAAGCAGTGGCAGGTTGAGCATCACCTTGTGGTGCTGGATCCGATGATTGGTCCATCCAGGTCTGCATTGCCCCTCAACAGCAGCTTTTAGTTGACATTTCAGAGAGAAATAAGGCCAATGACAAGATACTCAGACTTATATACCCTTTTGATCTACTCACTGTAAATGAAGTCCAGGTTCAAGACCATCTAAAGAACCTGAAGGTCTACAAGTCCATGGGACCTGATGAAATCCACAAGCGAGTCTTAAGGAAGCTGGCAGACAAAGTTGCAAAGCTGCTCTCCGTCATACTTGAAAAGTCATGGCAATCTGGTGTGAAGTTCCCACTGACTGGAAAAGAGGAAATATAACCCTCATTTTCAAAAAGGGAAAAAATGAAGACCCAGGCAACTACAAGCCAGTCAGTCTCACCTCTGCACCCGACAAGACCATGGAGCCTCCTACTGAAGGCCCTGCTAAGCACATGAAAAATGAGGAGGCGATTGGTGGCAACCAGCATGGCTTCACCAAGGGCCTGACAAATTTGGTGACCTTTTATGATGGGGTTGCAGCATTGGTGGTTAAGGGAAGAACAACCGATGTCATCTACCTGGACTAGTGCAAAGTGTTCGATACTGTCCCACATGGCATCCTGGTCTCTAAATTGGAAAGATACAGTTTTGGTGGATGGACCATTCAGTGAAAAAAGAATTGGCTGGATGGTTGCACTCAAAGAGTTGTGGTGAATGGTCCTCAATGTCCAAGTGGAGACCAGTGATGAGTGGTGTTCTGCAGGGATTGGTACTGGGACCAGTGCTGTTTAACCTCTTTATTGGTGATGTGGACAGTGGGATTGAGTGCTCCCTCAGCAAGTTTGCAGATGACACCAAGCTGTATGGTGTGGTTGACACACTGGAGGGAAGGGATGTGATCCAGAGGGACCTTGACAGGCTGGAGAGGTGGGCCCATGCCAACCTCAATAAGTTCAATAAGGTCAAATGCAGGGTACTGTACCTGGGTACTGCGTCCGTCCAACTCTGGAGCCCTCAGTACAAGAGGGACATAGACCTGTTGGAGGGGGTCCAGGGGAGGGCAATGAAGATGACTAGAGAGCTGGAACTTCCATTGTATGAGGAAAGGCTGAGAAAGTTGAGGTTGTTCAGCCCGGAGAAGAGAAGATACTAGAGAGAACTCATTGCAGCCTTCTAGTATCTGAGGGGGGCCTACAAGAAAGCTGGGAAGGGGCTTTTTACAAGTGCTTATAGTGATAGGATGAGCATTGGAGGAGGGGAGATTTAGATTAGATTTAAGGTAGAAGTTTTTCACTCTGAGGGTGGTGAGTCACTGGAACAGGTTTGCCCCGAGAGGTTTTAGATGCTCCAACACTGGATGTGTTCAAGACTGGGTTGGATGGGGCTTTGAGCAACCTGGTCTCATGGAAGGTGTCCCTGCCCATGGCAGGTGGTTTGAAACTAGATGATCTGTGAGGATCTGGGGCTGTTTAGCCTGGAGAAAAGAAGGCTGAGGGGAGACCTTATTGCTCTGCACAACTACATGAAAAGGAAGCTGTATTATGGCAGGGGTCAGCCTGTTCTCCCTAGTGACAAGTGATGGAACAAGAGGAAATGACCTGAAGTTGCACTAGGGGAGGTTGGGACAGGTACTGCTGTTGGGGTAGGTGCAGCTGTTGGAGTAGGGGTGGCAGCTGGGGCAGCTGTGGAAGTTTTTAGCTGTTTAGTTATTTAGCATTTATTAGCTCTTAAAAAGGCATTTTGAAGTGTCAGATCTCTACTTCAATGGGAATTCCTATGATTTCAGATTGATACATGCTGTTATAAACAAGATTGTCACTCTCTGGGTATTTTTAACGAGCCTTTCACTTTTAGTAATATTGTTCCATTTGAGCTGTTGTTAAGAGGTTTCAGAACAGGAAAGGCTGCAGGTGCCCAAGCGGTCATCATACAGCACTCATAAAAACAGACCCTCCCGGCGAGGCCTCCAGAAACCAAGACTGCTGTGGGTGAAAGCACAGAGTAAACAGTTATTTAAAATGTAACACATGACACGTTGTATGGCAGTGGTACTGTGAACAGACACAGCAAGTAGAGCAGTCCTTCAGTTTACCTTACAGTTTTCCCTATAGCAGCCTATATTCAGCTATGTGCAACTTTGCCATATTTTAGTATTTCCAGCCAACACTTCCTATAGCAGTTTGCCTATCTGATTTTTTATTACATTTTCCTTATTTTAAAGTCTCAGATAAAATGATTAATTAAATTAAGGAGCATTCATTCTTCGGCTTCTTTGCTGCAAAGTCATAGCTGTTGCTTTTTAGCCTCCAAAGGGAACTTGCAGCATGATTTTCTGGTCTCAGAGAGATGTGTTCTGGCATCTCTAGGCAAATTTTAAGCTGTATCCAAGTTTAAAGTCTCTGACAAATCATCCTTCATGCGTACATAATCCCCTGAGGACTCTTATTGCTCTGAGTACATGTTGGGCACCCACAGGGGCAGTGTTCCAGGAACAGGTAAAGGGGGAGTGAAAACCCCCTCCAAGTGGCCCAAAACAGGCACCTTGGAATTGCAGGGTTGAACAAAGCTTTTATGGCTACTCCTTTGCAGAACTGCCAAAGGATGCTGTGGCAGTGGACATGTAAACCAGAAAGACTTTTATTTTCACTTTTCTGATTTGATTGTGGGAAGGGACAACTGGGAGATGCAGAAATAAAGGAATAAGTTGTATCCCTCTCTTCTAATGGCTGAGGACAAAGAGGATGGTCTCTTGCAAGGCAATACATTTCCAGAAGGTGGTGATTTTTCCCCAAGTCATCTAAAAAACTTCAGAGCATCAGATTGCTAAACTAAGTTTAGGAGTCAGCAAGCTGTTTTAGCAAACAGGTTGTTGCCATGTTGTTGTGGTTTAAGGTTTTTTGGGGGAAAGGATGACACACGACAGGTGCAGTGGCTATTCCACTCCCCTTCCTGCCACACTCTATAAAAGGAGACAGGAAGGTCCGTTCATCCTTTCCTTTGTTGGATTCCTGCTGGGACCACACCTCTGCGTGGCTGGCTACAATTCCATGTGGTTCGGGAGAAATCCAGCAGCATCCAAGAATTGGTTTTGTATATATTTGTATATACACTTCCTCTCATTATCTCTGTATATTCCCCTTCCCTTGATATCTTTTTGTTCCCTGTCAAAATTGTATTCTTAACTTCCAACTTTGTGTGAGGTCGGTTTTTTTTTCCTCCCCCTGGGAGGGAAGAGGGAAGGGGAGAGGGGTGAAACAAATTCTGCTCCATGGGGCTTGCCCTGAGCCTTAAATGGAGACACATGTATTAAGCACCAGACTGTACTGCTTATGTGTAAAATGTATCCCAGCAAGTTCTGACCTTTCTGAACTCTGCTTTGATTGCTCTGCTTTGCAATCTTTACTTCATTAATATTTCTAACACAATTTTGAAAGTTAGAATAATGCTAATAATGCGGAATTTTAAGAACCACATGGGACACATTTTTACATGTATGGTTTAGCGTGTGTGTGTCTCTGAGAACGTGATGCAGTGATGAGCTGCAAGGCTCATTGCACTTAACATTTCTCATTAAACTCTACCCAGACTATTTCCCTATTAGCAACTTTAACTGCAGTTTATTTCTAATTGACACAATTTCTCTCCTTTCTCTCTCAATGAGGCCCAGGATAGGCAAAATTCACTCCTTGCAGACAAAAATCTAAAATCCTAAATGCAGGAATTTCTGACTGGTGGCAGAAGTGTATACCACACATTAGTACACTGCATATGATTTAAGTCCTGCCAGTATCAAAGGTATTGCTTTTGATTTGCTCACACCTAATTAGAAAGATGTCAAAAAATTGGATATGTCTAAAATATACTAGACACATTTTTTTCTCTGGGTGCAGTGAATGTAACTGAGCTGATATTATCAAAGGAACTATTTAATTACGTAGATGGAAACATAGTAACAGTTACTTCTTTAAATTCTTTAGAACAGTTGAAGTGTAAATAGATGGTGTATATACAGAATTCATGATGAGGCTTCTGTGGAATAAAGAATTTGTGCACAAGCATTTGGATTATTACAGCCATTTTGCTGATATCTGCCTCTTGGGAGTAGCATATGAATTAAGTCTTTCTATCACACCACTTCATCACATATTTTCTTTATGAGTTTATATGTATGTATGTAGTTATGCATCTTTATCTCTCCCTATGTACCTCCATCTGCAATGAACACCTGAAGAAAAGAAGCATTCCTATTTTGCAAAGATTTCAGGGAGTTTTCCTAGCTATCCTGCTCATCAGGAAAGGATAAAATGATAATACAAAAAATGATGCCTTGATCAATTTTGTTCTATTTAGATCTTGTGCATAAAATCTGTCCGTATCACCCCTCTTCCCTAGTTGCTCAGATATCAGTTAACTGATGACTAGCTAACCATTTGGCACTTCGACTAGTTTCATTTCTTTGTTAGGTAACTTTGTTAGGTGTAGTTATTTAGTAACTATAAAAAATATTCAGGTTGCTTTATATTAACATAGAAATAACCCCATAGCTATTTAAAAAAATAAAGTGAATGTGAAGCAATAAAAAACTTTCTCATTTTCTTTACAAGATTTCTGACTTATTTTCTTCTAGTGGTCATGCAGAAATATGTGAAGAATCACCTACTTTTCATGAAAATGTTGGAGGTCTAGTTGATCTAGGACAGCCTGCCATGTGGCACAAAAATGGAGAGAAGTCCTGTAATCCTGGAATTTGCTTGCATGGTTTTGATTGCTGATGGAGAGAAATCAGTTTTACAGTGCTTGTATTGTATTACATTGTATTTTATTTCTTTTTTTTAATATTTTCCATGAAGAAACCATTATGATCAGTGCCCAGCCTGGGTGCTGCCTTTTATCTATATGTTTTTGCAGAGCTACCCTAATAAATATGCAATGACAAATTCACTATTCTCCTTTCCTGTGCTTTACACTAGAACTGTTGCTGGGAATACGTGGTCAAGAAAGGCAGTAACTTTGTAGTAATAATATGATTACAGAAAACTATGTGATTAGTATTTTACTTAATGTGAAAGCCTATCTTCTGTGTGCATTTTGACCATAAGGCTGTGCTGCAGACACTGCATTCACTTTTCCACCCTTTCATTTTATTATTCATTTGATCTTTCACCTTGCCCTCTTCAATGCACATTCTTTTTCACAGAATCACAGAA
>VYZX01018525.1:0-15214 GCA_013401335.1 Brachypteracias leptosomus
CTCAAAGCACCACAGCTACTCGTAGGTGGCCAGAGAGGCCCCTGGAGATGGCTTTGCACCTTCCCCAACATTCTGTGGGTAGACCAGCTGGCTGACTCAGGGTGTGCAGAGTTAACCCAGCTGAAACCCACCCTTGGTTACTACCTGAGCGTGATGCGTCAGTACTTTCCTTTTTCCCCTGGGGCCCCTTTTACATATGAAACTTGCCTTTTTTGGCTAAAGAATACGCCAACTGCGTTGGAGTCCACTGTTAATAATAGTAATAACGCAGCTCCTCCAACCAAGTAAAAAGAAATTAATTTCTTTCCATTTCACATTTGCACCAGGGTGGAGGTGATGTGGTTGTCACTCACCTGGAAGGAATTTGAGAGGTAATTACAAAAGGCAAGAACTCTGAGCGCAAGGAGCTGTAGCTACAGGTTTGGGGTATGGGGTGATGGCAAAGGGGGGGCCCCCACCCTGCTCTGTTGATGAAACACAGGGTTTCCAGGTAGCTCCTGGGGGAGTGTCTCCCGTGCGCCCTGCAGCTCCAGGCATGTGGTTGATTTGCTGCTCTGATGCAGATAGCTTGATCTGATATGGACTTCTCCAGCAGAGGAGAATGCTCCTGCTCACTCAAGCTGCTCTGTAGTTTTTCCTCCTACTGAAACAAAGGGGGCTGTGTTTGGGCAGGTCCCGCCGGGCGGGAGCCCCCCTGACGTGGCAGAGGATGTCTGCGAGGTTGAGCAGGCTCCAAAGCCTTTTTCTTCTCCTCCCCTCCTCATCTCTTCCCACCAGGCTCAGCACAAGGGACAGGCAGCAGCAAGTGCAAGTCCCAGACCAAGAGGCTGGAGATCCATGCTGTGAACCTGGGAGTAGAGTCTTGGCTGAGTTTGGTTCTGGCATCATGTTGGTATGATAGAATCATAGAATACCAGGTTGGAAGAGACCTCAAGGATCATCTAGTCCAACCTTTTAAGGTAAAAATATAGTTTGAATGAGATGTCCCAGCACCCTGCTGAGCTGAGCTTTAAAACTGCCCAATGTAGGAGAATCCACCANCTCCAGCACCCTGCTGAGCTGAGCCTTAAAACTGCCCAATGTAGGAGAATCCACCACTTCTCTTGGGAGATTTTTACAATGTCTGATTGTTCTCATGGTGAAAAACTTTCTTCTGGAGTCCAGTTGGAATCTCCCCAGGAGTGACTTGTACCCATTACTTGTCTTTTCCATGTGGCTCCTTGTAGAAAGGGAGTCTTCATCTTCTTGGTAGCCACCCTTTATGGACACCAGGAAAATGAGTTCTCGCTCTACCAGGGCAATAGAGGCAACACCAGCCCCTTTAGTAAGAAATTTGAACCATTTTTTGTGTACCCAGCAAACAGGGGACACCTCAAACAGCTTTTCATCATGTCCTCTCCCTCTCTCTGCTCTGCTGCTCCTCTCCAGCACCCACCTCAGAAGCCTTCATCTGATGGTGGAGACAAGGCTGAAGTTTTTAGAAGTGTCTCCATGTGTTTAGCTTGCAAAAAATACACATATTTGTAAAATAAGAGCACATTCTACTAACTTGGGCTGGTTCACCTGCGCTACCTAATCTCAGTTTAATTATCAGCAAAGTCAAGGCTGTAATTTAGGTTAATTGCTTAAATTAAAGCCTTTGGGTTAAACTTGGGCTGCTAACCTAAATTCAAACCCTACTCATTTGATGGTAATTTACCATTTCATCCCAGCTTAATGAAGTCCTGCTGGTCACCCTGAGCTTTTTCCATGGTGGGACCACACAACTCCCAGCATCCTTGTGCTGCAGGGACGGGCACCTCTGGGGGACCTCCTGAGCAGGAGAAGGAATCCATGAATCTCATTTCCTGAAGGGATGAATTAGGAGGAACTTCTCAGGAGCTTTCCCATAGGTGTTGCCCCGTGATGGGTGTTGCAGTCCTTTGAGCCTGTTCCCAGCAGTATCTGGAGGCCAGTCAGCTACAGCTACCAGATGACTTTGAAGTGTAGGCGTGACCTGCTTTCTCCAGATAATTGTTTTCTTCTAGGCTAGCACAGAGACACCGATGCTGCCCAGGGTTTTGGAATAACTTTGCCTTCATTATTGCTGCTGTTGCCAGATGCTTTCTACAGAGCAAGGAGGTCTCGTTTCCCCCTGTCTCTTGTTGCACCTCGAAGAGCCTCTGACCTTAGGTGGGCATCAGCTGCTGCCTCCTTTATCCTGTTCTGCATGCAACGCTGGTGCTTAGATCTGAGAAGAAATCTGAATATCCCAAATTGCATTGTCATGATTTCTGAGCCTGTCTTTAATCCCAGAGTAGAGCTTCTGGGGCTGTGACCTCCACCAAGCCAGCCCCATGCAAGCAAGATCCTTCAACCCTGAAGGTTATCTCGGTGGTATTGGAACATCTCTTCCCTTCTCGTGGCCCCAGGGTAGGTCTTTTCTCCCAGTGCAGAAAACCAAGCCCTGGGAGCAGTGTTTCTGGAAAGTCCCATTATTTCAGATCAGCTCTTGTCCTTCAGCTCCATCCTGCACTGAGCTTTGCTCTTGGGTCAATATTCTCAGAGCTGGTAAGATAAACAAGGATTATTCATGTGCCCTGGGAGGTCTATCCAGACGTGGGGCACCAATTTGATGGGACCTCATGTTTACTTACTGTGCAGTGCCCATGAGCCTGGAGGTTCCTGCTGCTGTCCCATGGCCCTTGGCATCACCAGGCTCCGATCTCCAGCTGCTCTGGAGCTGCCCTGTTTAAATAGCAGCTCTCGGATGGAACATGCCTCACAGATGGTGGTGGGAAGGTTTTGCTGCGTCCTCTGCTACCTTCCCTGCAGCCATTTCGTGTCATTTCATTCTCGGGCTGTGTAAACCAGCTGCAAATTAAACCAACATCATTGTCTTTGATGAAAATTCTGCTTTTGAGTAAAAAAAAAAGCTGCAAAGGTTCATCTGAGAAATGGCACTTCAGGACATGGTCTAGTGGTCAAGGTAGTGTTGGGTTGACGGTTGGACTTGATGATCTTAGAGGTCTTTTCTAACCTTAATGATTCTATGTTTCAACATTCCAGAGACGGGATCATTCCCATAGGAATCGTTGAAATTAAATGTTGGTTTTAAAAAAACATTTCACCTGACATTTAACTGCCAGCTAGAATTACAAGTTTGACTTGAGTATGTGACTTTTCCAGGTCTCTGCAAACCAGGAGGTGACTAGAAGAAGACTTTTTGCATCTGTTCCAAGGGTGGACTCTTGGAGCACTTCCCATCAAAACAGAAGAGATCAATTGCTGCTCAGTGCTTATATTGTCTCAGTAGCATCCTCACCCTCAGGAGAAGCACCAGACCCTGTGTGGCACCAGGCTGATGGAAGCTTCAGAGATGCCCAGGAGGTGGGTAAAGGCTTGGCAGGGTGGCTCATGGAGGGTTCAGTGTTGGTGGTGGCCCATGTGTTGATGCAGCTGGTGGGACATGTGTTGGCTTTGCAAGCTTCACTCTATTTCCTTAAGAGTCTTAAGAAACATAGTCAGATGCTTGAGAACTGTTAAATGAATGAAGCCAAATCCACTCGCCCTTCACAGAACCTCTTCTGGTGTCAATGGGCTGCCCTGACCTTCCAAAGCCACCATTTCCTTGCCCCCTTTCCATGTGCTGGAGGAAGACTCATGGATGTGAGCCCCACCCAGCCCCCACTGTAGGACCATCAGGGCTTCCAGGCTTGCAGAACATCACGATGCCTTTCTCTTGCTCTGGGTCCCCACCTGCTGGAGACACCCTGCTGGGTTCTCTGGTGCTTGCACACCTCTGCACAACATGATGGGTGTGTGAGGTCCCATTGACTCAGGAGCTCAGAGGTATTTCCCTGTGGGGAATGTTCCATCACACCATCCATGAGGTGCTTTTGCCTAGCAGACATGGCTGATGTCCCTCTCTCCTCACTCCCTGGTGTCCTGCCTGGGTGCACCAGGGTGATGAAGATGGGCTGGTGGACACCAACCCATCTCATTTTATGACCAACATCCCCAGTGGACTGTGGGCCCTTCCTCATCTGCTCCCCTCCAGCCCTGGCCCTTTTCCTCACCCTTGGTCCCTGCTCCAACTCCTGCCTTAGTGGCTGGGTTCCCACCTCGCACTGTGCTTCCCACTCGCTTCTGCCGGAGTCCCTGCCTGGCCCTACAGCCTGGCAGGGAGGAAGAGCCAGAGGATGTCCATGGAACCATGGGAGGGAGCCTGGGAACAGCACCGGCCCCTGGATGAAACCCTCTGTCCAGGCAGGTCTTTGAAACCTCCCATGGGGGGCTGGATGGGAACTGGGGGGCTGGCTGGGAATCAGGAAGCTGGAAGCTGTGGGCACCTTGGAAGACCTCAGGTACATTCAAAATGAAACTGAGACCCCAAAACAGCCCTTCTAGAGGAGCAGCCAGGATATTTAGTGAGATGTTTACATGTGCTAGGGAACCCTCGATGTCCTCCCACTGCATGTGCAGATACTGGGTGCTTGGCCCATGTCCACCCCCTTTCCGAATTCTGCCTTCCCTCCATTGCTCCTCCTGGTCAGGGTGATGTTTGGCTGCTCTGCTCCCCTCCCAGTTTGATCTCAGCTGTTCTTGCTGTGTCCTTGCAGTGCTGACACCAGATCTGGGCTCCTTTGCTGTGTGTGAAGTAGTGGCCAGGCTGAGCCTTTGGTCCTTTGGTCAGGCACTGGCCCAGGCTGCCCAGGGAGGTGGTATAGTCATCATCCCTTGAGGTGTTCATAAAACGAGTAGATGTGGTGCTTTGAGACATGGTCTAGGGGTCAAGGAGATGCTGGGATGAAGGTTGGACTTGATCCTAGAGGTCTTTTCCAGCTGACATGATTCTATGATTCTGTGGTTCCATGATTCTCATACTGGAGGAATTTAGGGACAGAAATCTTCTCTTCTTGTTGAATTTTATTTCNAGCAGCCAGGATATTTAGTGAGATGTTTACATGTGCTAGGGAACCCTCGATGTCCTCCCACTGCATGTGCAGATACTGGGTGCTTGGCCCATGTCCACCCCCTTTCCGAATTCTGCCTTCCCTCCATTGCTCCTCCTGGTCAGGGTGATGTTTGGCTGCTCTGCTCCCCTCCCAGTTTGATCTCAGCTGTTCTTGCTGTGTCCTTGCAGTGCTGACACCAGATCTGGGCTCCTTTGCTGTGTGTGAAGTAGTGGCCAGGCTGAGCCTTGCCCTGTCCTTTGGACAGACACTGGAACAGGCTGCCCAGGGAGGTGGTATAGTCACCATCCCTTGAGGTGTTCATAAAACAAGTAGATGTGGCCCTTCAGGACATGGTCTAGGGGTCAGGAAGATGTTGGGATGAAGGTTGGACTTGATGATCCTAGAGGTATTTTCCAACCTAGGCGAGTGTATGTACTAACTCACAGACCCCAGCTAGACCTTTGGAAATCCTGTTGCTTTTCCCATTCTCCCTCCTGCAGTGATGGGCAGAAGGAGCAGCTTTGCTGGTCACCACCATGGTGGGACTCATCTAGCTTTTGGCTCAGCCCTGAGGCAGCTTTTCCTTCCCATGTCTCAGTTCTCCACCCATCCCACCCCCATTTCCACACACCCCCCTCAGCCTGTCCCAAAGCCTGAAGCTCAGTTGGTTTCCTCAAGGCACTGACTCTTTCTCATGATCTCCCTGCAGAGTCCCCACTGCAGCTGGGACCCATCGATACCCAGCTCAGCGGAGAAGAAAAGCCAAAAATCAGCAGATTTTAAAAATGACAAATGCTCTTTATTGCATCACACAGAGTGGAGGGTCTGGAAGTGAAGAGGCTGTAGCCATGAGGACAAGGAGCTGGAAATCAGGGTGACAACTCATATAGAAAGCAAAGAGCTTTCCCTCAGGGGCCTGAGAAAGCAGAAGGGGCTGGAAAATTTTTTTAGTTGCAGACAAAAAAATTTGGAGGTTGTAACATGTTGCAGGCAGAGGCTTTTAGAGCATCTTGGAGCTGTTTTCACCGCCGAGGACCCAGGACTGTGGTTTCTCAAGGTTGTCACCTTCACTTTAGGATGTCCCCGTTCAGCAAAGTGCTTCCACTTGGCTTCAAATGCAACTCCAGGAGGAGAACCAGGCGAGAACAAGGACTGTGCTGGAAGAGGGCCACCACCATGGTCCACGACAACTCTCCAAAGCCCTGCTGGTGACCTGCTACAACCTATACTTTGGCCAAAGGTGCTCCAGATTCTCGCGGTGGGATGGATCCTGGTCTCCCCTCGCTGCCCCAAGGCTGGAGGGTGAAGGATGGAGGAAGGAGAGGGTCTAGCGCAGCTATTTACACCATCGATTGACTTGTAGGGCAGCACTTGCTTTCGGAAGGCAGGCAACAGGGGGCCCTGCTCTCACCATCCTTATCTGATGGTCTTTTTGCTAGTGGTGGTCTTGGAAACGATCCTCACGCTGCCTCCTGTGCTGGAGCTGACCCCTCGGCTGCTCCCGGAGCTGAAGGAGCTGCCTCCTCCATAGTTGAGCCCACCGCCGAACCAGGAGCTCCCACCTCCGGAGCCGCCGCCGCCTCCGATGCCCAAGCCACTGCCGCTGCCACCTCCGATGCCAAAGCCACCGCCGCCACCGCCGCCTCCCATGCAGAGACCTCCGCCCATGCCACCACCGTAGCCCATCCCGCTGGAGCTGCTGACCACGGCTGTGGGGAGAGAGGGTGCTTCAGGGTCCTGCTGGTCCCCCAGGGTGGGGCGACCTGCACCCCAGGGTGGGGGGGAGCTGCACTGTCACCCCTGTGGAAGGGGGTGAGCAGTGGGGGTGGAAGGAGGGAGATACTTACAGACGCTCACGGCTCCGACTCCTTCTCCAGCAAGCCTGTTGGGAAAGGGGAAAGTAACCAGTAAAACCAACCCATGGACAAGATGCAACACTAGCCGCTGTGATCATCTCATTAGAGTTTCGTGGCCTTCAGTAAGGACTGTCCTTTGGTGGGGTGAAAGGTGGAAATGCTCATTTTTATCAGTGCATCAAGTGCCAAGAGCTGGAGAAACTAATTTTTTCCTACAAAGCTCCCAATTTAAAATATTCTGTCCATGGTGCTCTGGCCCGTTGGGCTGAGCTGTCTCTTTGAGCCCAAGGAGATGTGCCCTGCCCTGAAGATCAGCACATAACAAGTCCATGTGCTTGTCCTCACCTGCTCTCCTCGCCCTCCAGCAGCTTCCTGTAGGTCGCGATCTCGATGTCCAGGGCCAGCTTGACGTTCATCAGCTCCTGGTACTCACGGAGCTGCCGGGCCAGGTCAGCCTTGGCCTTCTGCAGAGCATCCTCCAGCTCGGACAGTTTGGCTTTGGCATCCTTGAGGGCCATCTCCCCACGTTCCTCCGCCTCGGCAATGGCTGCTTGGAGGTTGGCGCACTGAAGACAAGGAAAAGAGTCGTTCAACTTGAGCTACCCCAACCTGCTTTCTTGAGCCTTGCTGTGAGTATTGTAGATACTGGTTGGTGGCTCCCAGAATGACTGAGAGGTCCTGATGGGCCACTAGGAAGGTGTCGTAGGGTGGGTAACTGAGGACCCACAGCCAGAATCCTGTCCCACATGAAAAGGAGAGACATCTACCTGTCTTTGCTTTGCTACACACCTTTTCTGGGGCAGCTTAGGAGCTCACACTTTGCTTCCCCAGCAAGAAAGCAGTTGTCACAGCATATCCTTGGACTGAGGGACCTTCTCTGGTGGACAAAGTCAGAGGTGACCATGCCCTCTTTAATGCCAGGGGAAAACCTGGCCTTCCAGCCCTGCTCCAACACTAGGAGCTATCTCTTTCTGCTGTGCCTGGCCACCACCACCTCCCACCTGCTCTCCACCATGCGGCAGCTGATCTGCAGGAACATCTCCCTCTTACCTGTTTCTTCACACTCTCAATCTCGTTCCGCAGCCTCTGGACGATCCTGTTGATCTCAGAGATTTCTATCTTGGTGTTACGCAGGTCGTCGCCGTGCCGCCCAGCAGAGACCTGGAGTTCCTCGTACTGGTAGAGCAGGTAGAAAAGAGGAGAGTGCTGGTTAGACACCATGGAGCTCAGGGAAGGGGGAAGGGACTTCAGGGCACAAAGTGCAGGTCTGGATGCAGGTTAAGAGTGGGGGGACAACATTTCTGTGAGCAACCTGCCCACGGAATAACAGCATTGAGGGTGGTGGAACACAGGAACAGGTTGCCCAGAGAGGTGGTGGAGCCCCCATCCCTGGAGATTGTTCAAGGTCAGGCTTGATGGGGTTCTGAGCAACCTGACCTAGTTAGAGATGTCCCTGCTGACTGCAAGGATATTGGACTAGGTGACCTTGGAAGGTGCCTTCCAACTCAAACCATTCTATGATGATTTGCTCTTAGTTATCAATATACGCTGAGGCAGCAGCTGTTGCATTGCAAAGAGCACCTGTGGGTGGTCACCTACTGCTAAGAACCTGGAAGGGAAAGAGGACAGGTCTGTGTCTAAGGACAGATCTACCAGTGTCTCCTTGTGAGCCCAGGGTCCAGGCATTGAAGCATCTTGCCCCTTGGTTTCACCACAAGGAATAGAAGGCTGGTCAGGAGCAGAAGCCCACAAGTGAACACTGAGGATCTCTACGTGTAGAAAAAAATCTCTGGTGTAACACTGTGGTCCTTCCTCCGTTAGCCCTGCCTCCTGTCACCAAGTGTAGTCCTGCAGGAATCACAGAAATCAGTCTCCTTCTGGTTACCCACCTTGTTCTGGTACCAAGCCTCAGCCTCTGCCCGGCTCCGGTTGGCGATGTCCTCGTACTGTGCTTTGACCTCTGAGATGATGCTGTTGAGGTCCAAGTTACGGTTGTTGTCCATGGACAGGACCACGGAGGTGTCGGATACTTGCTGCTGCATCTGGGACAATTCCTGCAGAAGGTGCAAAAAAATTAAGTTAGTGGGCTGGTATCTGGGGGTGAAAACCATGCAGACAAGGGTGGCTTGGGGGCCTCTCCATCGAGCCATTTTCTTGCATTTCCCATCACTGTCTCTAACCATCTGCCCTTTGCTGTCTTATGTCTACAGGGACAATGTCCACCTTCTCTTTTACTGCTGTACAGCACCAAGCATGGTGGCCAGAGCTCCAGAGCATGGAGAGCTGTACAGCAAGAAGCTGTGGAGATGCCACCATGGGGAGGGCTGAGTTCTTACCGCTTCGTAGAGAGCTCTCAGGAAGTTGATCTCATCTGCCAGCCCATCTGCTTTGGCCTGCAGCTCGACCTTGTTCATGTAAGCACCATCCACATCCTAAAGAAAACAAAACCAAAGACTTCTGATGAAGCCACAAGCCAAAGGAGCTTCAGGACACTAGTGGGACCATCTCTCTGCTTCCAGGTCTGTTATTCTTTATGCTTGTTTTTATATTGCTATGATCAAGGTTTGGTTTTTTTAATGTAATGTTGGACATTTACTCTGAGCCAGGACCAGGTTCTTGAGCAGAAGGCAAAGCTCTGACTCATGGGGATGTGACCCGAGACCGAGATGAACTGAGCCACAAGAGGCCAGATGGTCTGCAACTGCAACCAGAGGAGCTGTCCTCAGAAACCAGGGCAGGTCCATTGGCATGGGGAAGGTTATGCCATCCATGGCCTCAGGAGGACCCAGCCCATCCTTCCTCCTAGACATGCCAACATCATAGCCTGACCCAGCCATGAGGTTGGAGGACCCCAGCTCCTATCAGCTTTGCTTGATCTCCATGCATACCAAGTTAGCTCCATTGTCCATCCCATAACTCCCAGTTCACTCACCTTCTTGAGCACCACGAACTCGTTCTCAGCACCAGTGCGCCGGTTGATCTCATCTTCATACCTGTTGGGAGAGAAGAGTGAGAGGGTTTTGGTGGAAATGAAGAGCAAATCCACCATGGGAAGCAGAGCTGGGACAACTCCAGTCCCGTGTCATTAGTTGTGGCTCACAGATATATTCCTTAGTCCCCACCTACTCACGATCCAGAGCAGATGGATGTTACTGGCTTTGAACTTCCATGGTGTGAGTAGTCCCAGCTAAAATGAATAGATTTTAATGCCCTTAAAGTCAAGCTCATACGTAAATGAGCTCAGGATCAGAGCTTGCTTCTGCAGGAAGCAGGAGCAGATATTTGTGGTGACCTTTGCCCAAAGCAAAGTGATGCAAAAGGCTTTGAGCAGAGCTGCCGTGCAATGCCTGCAAATATATAATAACCTAACTATTTGATATTTGATATTATAATAATGCTAATGGCTCTGAATAACCCGCTGCAGCGTTTAATTAAGGAAAAAAAAAAAAGGTCTGTGATTCTTGAGCCGTGGTTGTGCAAGAGCAGATCATTATGTCTCAGATGGTGTCTCTGTGGAGGTTTTCATGGCTCTGAGCAACATCCTCTCATCAGATAATCAGGGCAGGGCTTAGCTAGAAAGTAGACAAAACATGTAGGCTCTTGAGGCAAAGACCTGGATTTTCGAGGCAGGTTCGTGCCAGTCTTTAACTAATATTGGCAGAGATGTCCCTGCGGATGGATCTCTGAGCAGACATGGGAAGAAGTGGAAATGAGCCAGTGGACTGGGAACCAACTCTAGACCCCAAATAAAATGGGTTCTGTTTCCTGGGCTCCAAAATCCACACAATATCAGGCATCATTTTTGGGTTGATCAGTATTTCTTAAAAGCCTATAATATATATTGAGACCTAAAATGCACCCAAGAAGCTAGGTTGGTCCATCCTGTCAGCTCTAAGTGCTGTCTCCCCCTCAAAAATCTGTCTCTTCACTTGCTTAACTATCTAAAATAAACACATTTCAGGCCTCCAGGGTGTCTGCTCAAATTTGCACTTGGCCAGAGCTGGTTGAAGAAGGGAGAGATTGTTCTCACCAGACCAAACCCGGCTAAAACTGAACGGCCTCACCTGTAAAAACCACCTGAATGTCCCTTCCCGTCATCAGACACTAACCAGCATGTCCTAAAAACGACTCATCCCACCTCTGCTGGACACCTTATCTCAGGATGGGATTAATTGTCTCCCCAGGGAAATAATTTTCTTTGACCATGGCCAGAGGGAAGAGCTGAGCATCTTCCACAGCCGAGTACTCACAGGTCACCTGAGACCCTCTGGAAAGGCTGGAATTTCCTCAGCAAAAAGAGAAATGGGGGATTTTGGAGCTGGTACTTTGTGGGTGTTTCACTCTCTTTCTGCGTGTCCATTCTTCTCAAGAATTATGTGTTTTTCTATCTCCAGGTGTATTATTTTGGAAGGCTCAAGGGATCAGACCACGACCCACGACTAGAAGCCCCATCCCTTGGAGATATCGAGGCCAGGCTTGATGGGGCTCTGAGCAACATGACCTAGTTGGAGATGTCCCTGCCAACTGAGGAGGGGTTGGACTAGATGACCTTGGAAGGTCCCTTCCAACCCAAACCATTCCTCCATTACAGTGGAAGAGCTTCCCACAAGCCCATGAATTCTGTGCTAAACGCTGATCCTGCCTAAGAGATCTGGCATAACTGGAGGTAATTTTGACTCCAAGTTTTGCTTTTGCATGTTCATTTTGCAAACTGGGAGAGGAGCCCAGTGCCAACCAGGTGTGCACCAGTGAACATGAGCCACCCGCCCTGGTTTTCCCGTCTGTTAATCATTTATGCTAAAGAGCACGATTTCTTACTTGTTCTTAAAGTCTTCCACCATGTCCTGCATGCTCCTCAGCTCAGAGTCCAACCGTCCCCTCTCTCCCATAAGACTGTCCAGCTGCCGCCTGAGGTTGTTGATGTAGGATTCAAAAAGGGGCTCCAGGGACTTCCTGGTGACCGTGTGACCTTGCTCTTGGAGGAGGCTCCACTTGGTCTCCAGCACTTTGTTCTGCTGCTCCAAAAAGCGCACCTGGGGAGAGACAAAAACAGGCACATGGTGAAGCTCATGTGAAAAATGCACAAAAACCCCCCATGGTCAGGAACAAATTAGATCCTTCAACACAGAAAGAAAAGGTCAAGGGACGCTGGGACAGTCGGAAGGAAATGATGAAGATCTTCCTAATTTAGGGCATCGAAAGCATCAAAAGCAGCGGAGATGTTTAGTGAGTTTTCTCAAGATCTATTGAGCAGGCTGAAGAGCTGCATATGCAACTCCAGGTGTTTCCCCCTCCCCACTATATGCTCAGCCCACCTTACTGGTTTAAACTGGTGTTCTCCCATTGAGTTGTGTAGAGCTTTGCCTTTTTGCAACCAGCAGAAGATCCATCCAGCCCCCAGGATGTTTTTTTACCGGGAGGAGGGGGATTCACTTTTTCAGTAAAATAAGGTGCTGAAAAACTCATCCTTGAAAACGTGGAACAGGAGGAAACATGAGATAGTTCTTATTTTTCATCCATCCCAGGCTGTTTGTTGGCTGGGATGAGTTCAGGCAAGCCCCTAAATCCAAAAGAAGTTTCTTCCTGTTGCTTTTTCCCGAGGCAACTGGTAAAGGCTTGGTGGTTAAGACCAAACTCTCACCTTGTCGATGAAGGAGGCAAATTTGTTGTTGAGGGTCTTGATCTGCTCCCGCTCCTGTGTCCGCACCCTCTGGATTTCCGGGTCAATATCCAGCTTGAGAGGTGCCAGGAGGCTCTGGTTGACGGTCACTTCATGGATGCCACCAGGTGGGCAAACAGGGAACCCGGGACCACCTCGACCACCAAATCCAGGACCTCCCAGCCCAAATCCACTGCCCAGCCCATAGCCGCCACCAGCACCAGCTCCTCCTAAGCCAAAACCAGCACCTGCTCCACCACCATAGCCAAGACCAAAGCCAGCTCCTCCACCAAAGCCGTATCCACCACCGGCTCCACTCCGTAGCCCTCCACCGACTGAGCTGTAGGAAATTCTCTTGCTTCCACCTAGATTATAGAGACTTCTGCTGCCATAGCCACCACCAGCTCCGAAGCCTCCTCCACCTCCGGCTCTTCCTCCTCCAACTCTGGAGACAGAGACGGAGCTAAAACTGCTTCTGGTGCCACCGCCACCTCCTACAATAGCAGAGCCTGAGCTAAAGCCCCTCATGCCCCCTCCAGTAGATGATCTGAAAGAGACCCGACTCATGGTGGCTTGTTCAACTGGAAACACGAAGAGCAGAAGAGGAAAAAAAAAAGGCTGGTGAATAAAAGCTGCACGGCAGGAGAAGAGCAGAGGACAACGGAGACAGAAACCCCTGTGATGGGAGAGCTTGGGAGCCTCCTCTTTTATCTGCTTGGAAAACTTGGCAGGGGAATTCAGGACTTGACGTGCCTTGCAGCAACTTGCCTTGTCAAACACACCTCGGCTACGGCACTGAAAAATGCATTGTTTGCAGGCAAGAAAGTAACGGAGTGAGGGAACTCCCCCCCCCTCCACCAAAGCTCTGAGTCATGGAATCAGAATTGGATGGGACGAGTCGCTGAGGTCTGTGCTCAGGGGCAAGATGCAACACGATCCTCCCGAGACCCTGGGAGCTGGTTTTCCTTGGGCAAGCCAAGGGCTTGAGTAAGGTTCCCTTGCAGCGAAGCTTTTGCAAGGGAAAGTTGAGGGTTTAGCGCCTTGCACAACAAACGGGGCAGCATAAATCATGGGATCATGGAGTCATCAAGGTTGGAAAAGACCTCTAGGATCATCAAGTCCAACCTTTGCCCAACATCTCCCTGACCCTTAGACCATGTCTTGAAGCGCCACATCTACTCATTTTTTGAACACCTCCAATCAGGGCGTTTCCAAGATCTCTCTGGGATAGGATGTTCATGTCCCCTTGTTGGCTTGGGAAAGCTGGGGCTGAAGGTGGTTTTACTTATCAGTGCAGTTATTTTGATTTCTTTCAGAAAAGGGATCTAAATGATCACGGGCTTGCAGGGATGAGCTGAGTGGGTGTTGCCTCGTGGCTGTATTTTCTTGGATATTACAAAAAAACTGTCTCCTCCCATTGCAGAGGGAACAGAAATCAGTGAGCATGGCTTTTCAAGCTAATCCTTTTTCAAAAAAAACCCTTCACATTACCTTAAATAGCACAATGAGACTTATTAAAAAGATGCTTGAAATGATTGCTCTTCTTTTAATTTCCTTGTCAGGCTCAGGGTTCAAAAGCTCCCTGTGAAGTGGTATTTTTATCACATTTTTTTCCACCCCCCTGTATCTAAGCAGCAGTTTCCACGTCATTGCTGGATGTTCTTGAAGGGGAATTCACCCGCTTTTCTTCCAGCTCCCTCCCACCACTTTACTTCACTCTGCTGAGATCATCCAGTTGGAAAATTTCTCTAAAATAGTCTTTGCCTCTTGACCTTGGACTCTCGGGTGAACCCTGAACCAGGAGCTTTGATCCCCATGATGAGGCTGGGTGGTGCTTTAGGACAGTGTAAAGGCAGGAGAGATGGAGAGCTCTTCTCTTGTGTCCATAAAGAGCTGGACACATGTTCCAAGAGGAGCTATTCCCTTCTTTCCACCCAAAATACTTCTGCAACCCAGGTTCTGCCCAGCCACATCCTTGTGCTGTGAGAGCTCCCACCTCAGCCCTGTCATATATTAGATAAAATAATAGTGCTGGGTGGGGAGATGAAACCCTGAGCAGCGAAATCAAAAAGCTTCTTGAAATGGGCTACGTGAGCAATAAGTAGGAGCTTAATCCAAGATGAGCGGCTTAAGGGTATCATCTGCTGCATCTCAAGGCTTGTTCCTGTTGATGTTCTTCCAACCGCCGTTTGCTCTGTCTGGGAACTTGAAAGAACCTGAGCAGGAGGGGTTTTTTTGTTTGTTTTGTGCTGTTTTCTTTCTCATTGCAATCAGGAAAAGCCAGCGCTCCCAACTCTCATCTCCTGCAGCAGCTCCTGTGGCTGCGTGGTTGCCAAGAGCGTGAGTCACCCGCGCCTCGGGGCAGCTATCGGGAAGAGATCCTTGGCCAGGCTGCTGCAAGGAACCCTACGATGGAAGGGAGAAGGTTGGGCGGTAGCAAGGGGGTGCTCTCGCCTCGGGAGTGGAGATGTTGGAACCTCCTGGGTGCTGGAAACGTGGAGTTCCGCTGGGAAAAGTGCGTCTGTGCTCCCACAGCCAGAAGCAACAAAGCCCCGTTTCGTGGGTGATGCACCAAGCTGGGTGGTGTGGTCGACGCATTGGAGGGAAAGGATCCATCCAGAGGGATCTGGACAGGTTTGAGAGGTGGACCCAGGCCAACCTCATTGAAGTTCAACAAGGCCAAGTGCAAGGTCCTGCAGCTGGGTCAGGGCAATCCCAAGCACAAATCCAGGCTGGGCAATGAGTGCATTGAGGAGAAAGAC
>VYZX01018526.1:0-29856 GCA_013401335.1 Brachypteracias leptosomus
ACATATCTCCTACTACCAGGACTCTGATAATGCTCCAAGTAAGGAGCTACAATAGTCCACCTTATGACTGTTGTAAGAACAAATTCCACCAATGTTCATTATCCCCTTGTTACAATGGAGAAAAAACAGATGGAACAAAGGACCCTTTGGCACTGCTCCTCTGCTTCCCAGTCCTGCTCCCTACCACTCATGGACTACACTCATACGGGATCCCCTGTCACCATCGCTGAATCAGCACTTGTTCACTTCTTTGGAGCAAAATCTCAAGTCTACCTCATAACAAAAGCAGAATATGGGCTTACAAATAGTGTGACATGCCCTGGAGTACCCACCAGGCGTCCAACTGCCTATTGAGAAGAGTGTGGTTTTCTTAGAGTTTCTACATCATATTTAGAGGTCTGATGAGAATGTCATTGAATCATAGAATCGTTTTGGTTGGAAGGGACCTTTAAGACCAACAAGTCCAACCATTAACCCAGCACTTCCAGGTCACCACTAAACCATGTCCCTCAGCACCACATCTACACACCTTTTAAATACCTCGATGATGGGGACACCACCAAAGCCCTGGGCAGCCTGTTCCAGGCCTTTACAACTCTTTGGGGGAAGAAATTTTTCCTAATGTTCAACTTAAACCTCTACTGCCACAACTTGAGGCCATTTCCTCTTATCCTATCACTTGTTCTTTGGGAGATCGACCCCCACCTCACTCCAACCTCCTTTCAGGGAGTTGTGGAGAGCGAGAAGGTCTCCCCTGAGCCTCCTTTTCTCCAGGCTAAACAACCACACTTCCCTCAGCTGCTCCTCATGTCCAGGTGCCCCAGGGCATCTCAAATGTTTGGACAGGTGAACTGAGCTTTGTACAGCTGTATTAGGCAACCCAAAGATGGCTATAATAATTTATAGAAATTCCAAAAGTTCCTTCCGTCCTGGTTGCTGTAATGGTCACAACCAGGCCATAAGAACTGGCCTAAGAATTATCTTTTCAATCTATAGTACAACAAAGGTAGCATATGAATCTAAAGGAATCATGTTGGCTCTACCTGTAGTCCTGAAGAGACAGAGATACCTCCAGAAGACAACTCTCACGTGTCCTTGACACATCCCTTGCCCCTATGTTCACTGGACACCCTTTTCTTTGCTACATATCTGGATTTGCAGGATTGGTATTTTTCAGCCATACTGTGGCTGACAGGGTCCCTCTAGATGCCCAAGGTGTAACCAGGGTGTGAATCATGTCAATTTTCACTCCATTCCTGAATCCCAAGTTTCAACTCTCCACAATGAGGCAAACTTCATTCTCTCCTGTGCTCCATTAAATCCACAAATTCCCTCTGTGTCGTGGTGAGACTCTCCAGCTTGTTTGTTCCAGAGACCAAACCTACAGACCATAGGAACAAACCTGCACCATCACTGCTGGTCGCCTTTATACATAGTGTAATCGTTAAAACAGTTTCCCACATTTTCCTTGTTCAATCATTTCACAACTAATGCAGCAATAGAAGTTTTTCTTGTGCCCTTGATATCCTTTGAAAAGCTAAATTTGAGGAGAGTACCGGCTTTCCTAACACCATCTCTACATGCCCTGGTAATGTTTCTAAACCTTATTTTGCAGCCTGTGTGCCACCATTTTTCATTGCAACTCTGTCATGAGCTCCCTGCACAGGCAAGCCAACCTCTTGGTAGGCCTACTTGTTTCCCAGAGTATTAGGATAAACTGTTCTTGCACTGGGGAGGATCCTGCTCTCAAAGACCTAAGCTCCACAAGGACCACCTGCTTGTTATGTATCAGACTGTACATATCTCTAGATGTACCAGCTGCCTGGAAAGACATTGAAGGTGTTATTTATCCCCAGTCTAGACAGTGAGTTCAGGTGTGACATTCAAAGAAACATTCAGGCATCAAAACATAAATGTCTAGTACAGAATCATCATCTTAGAATCACAGAATGGTTTTAACTGGGAGGGACCTTTAAAGGTCATGGAATCATAGAATGTTTTAGGCTGGAAGGGATCTCTAGAGGTCATCTGGTCCAACAACCCTACACAAGTAGGCACATCTCTACCTAGGGCAGGTTGCTCAGAGCCCGTCAAGCCTGACCTTGAATGACTCCAGGGATGGGATCTCCACCACCAGTTAAAGAACTTTTTTCTAATATCCAGTCTAAATCTAGTCATCTCACCCAACCCCACTGCAGTGAGCAGGGACTTCTGCAACTAGAGCATGTTGCTCAGAGCCCCATACAATCTGACCTTGGATGTTTCCAGGGATGGGGCATTGACCACCTCTCTGGGCAACCTGGGCTAGTGTCTCACCACCCTCATCGTAAAGAATGTCTTCCCTGTATCTTGCATAAATCTCCTCCCTTACTTTTAATTTAAAACCACCACCACTTTCCCTGTTGCAATAGATCCTGCTAAAAAGATTGTTTATGTATTGAAAGGCTACCATAAGGTCTCCCTGGAGCCTTCTCCTCTGCAGGCTGAACAGTCCCAACTCTCTAAGCCTCCCTTCAAATGAGAGGGATTCCAGGCTCCTGATCATTTTTTTGACCTCTTCTGGCCCTGCTCCAATAGGTTCATGTCATTCTTGTGCTGAGGTCTCCAGAGCTGGACACAGTACTCCAGTGGGGTCTCACCAGAGCACACTAGAGGGTCAGAATCATCTCCCTTGACTTGCTGCCCACACTGCTTTGGATGCAGCCCAGGATGTCATTGGCTTCCAGACTGTCAGCACACATTGCTGGTTCATGTCCGGCTTTTCATATGCCTGTATCTGGTATTTGATGGGAGACAATGAAAAAGACAGAGTGAGAGTCTTGCCAGTAGTGCCCCGCTACAGGACAAGAGGCAATGGGCACAAACTGAAACACAGGAGCTTCCCTCAGCATGCAATTCCATCAGCATGGCCAGCACAAGGCCTATGTCACACGCCTTTCTCACCTCAGTGTGATCTTCTTGCACATCTGCACTAAGATCATTGTCTGTCATACCCATATGTTCTTGCTCCCCATCGCCCCATCAGTTCTGGAGTTCACTGTGAATGTTCTCTTTTTGGTGCTACCTCTAGTGAAGAATTCAGTCATTTACAGCGTGAGAAGCAAAGAGATGAAAGGTGCTGTAAGGAAATTGACTGTCTAGGAGCTTTTTCTCCAAAAGAAAAGGATTCAGCTTTTTGTTATGACTATGACTTAATGAAGACTTTCTGCATAATAATACAAGTCTGATGGCTTTTTCTCTTTGAAAATAATTTCTAGAAATGTATCCCACCAGTACAAATTTATACCAGTTAAAACTGATCATGTTTATATTCAGGAGTCAATAGCAGTCCTCCCAGTTAGCACCGTTAAAAGGAAATTTAAAATATATCTCTCTAAATATCATGCTTACCTCAAAACAGTAATTTGCAAACTAGCTAAGGTTAATTTCATGTAAAAATTCTACAGCACCACAGGATAAAGAGCATTGGAAAGGACCCCCAGGAGTTCTAGACAAGTTGCCTGCTCAAAGTAGGGTCATGTATGAGATCTGGTCACTCAGGACTTTATCCAAGTGAACCTTCAAACTCTCAAAGGATTGAGATTTGTTCAGCCTCTCTGTGAAACCTGCTCCAGTGCTTCAGTCTCCACAGGGCTAAAATATTTCCTGTAATCAACCAGAACCTTTTTTATTTCAACTTACGCTCATTGATTTTTATCCTCCCACCATGCACCGCTGTAAAGAACCTGACTACATTTTCTTTAGGGCAACTCTCTGGGTACTGCAAAGCCACTATAAGACTGCTCCTCTCCAGGCTGAACAGTCCCAGTTCTCTTAATTTCTCCTCATAGCACATGTGCTCAAGGTCCACGATTGTCTTGGTGACACTCTGCTCAACTCAGTCTAGTTTCTTGATGTTTTTACTGATTTTGGGACCCAAAACTAGATACAGTAGTCTAGAAGTGGTCTTTAATGAGTGCTAACTAGAGGGAGACAATCTCTTCCTTTTATCTTTCATATATGGCTATGATCCTGTTTACACAATCCAGAATGCTGCTGGCTTTCTTTGCACACACTGTTCATTCATGTCCAGCTCGCTGTCTGCAAGATTTCCAGGTACTTTTCTGCAGAGCTGCTCCCAAGACAGTCAGTCCCCAGACTGTATTTTTGCCACAGATTATTCCTTGTTACATTTTGGGCAGCTCCTGTTGTCCTCATTCCTTCTGCTTGACCCATTCCTTCCCTACCAAATGGCAGCCTGATCTTCAAGACTATCAACTGACCTCCCCAGTTTTGTGTCATCTGCAAGCTTTACAGAGTATTCTGCAACCTCCTCCAGGTCAAGGTGTTAAACAGGACAAGTCCCAGTGTAGATTCTTGCAGTACTCCACTTACTAACAGCCTCCAGGTACATTACGAACAATTAATTACTACTTTCCAAGCCCATCCAGCCAGACTTTGAGCAACTTAATTGTCCACTCACCCAGACCATAATATCCTAATGTATATAAGAATGCTTTGGGAGACAATGTTGAAGGCCTTACTAATGTTGAGGTAAGTTACCTCAATGTCCTTTGAAGGGATTAAAGAAATTTTGACTCTTATGATGTTTAAAGTCCATTTATTTTTACTTTTCTGTAGAGGTAGAATAATTACAAATCAGAGCATGTGAGATTTATGGGTCTTGTTTTCTCTAGCAATGGGTTATTTTATTTCAATTTTTCTTGCTTCGATCTTGTTCTGGTAAGAGTGTTCTTTAGAGAAACAGTGTTTGTAGACATGGTAAGTGACTTTTCAACTGATGAACTTTTGTTTCTCAGCTGGCTTTTTGATGATATGTGCATTATATTTTAAACTACATAGGAGAGCCTCACTCCCTGGAAGAACATCTTTCCCCACTGATTGAAGAAAGATTGAAACAAGCTGTTAAAATAGGTGAATATCCATGTTTCCTATTTGAAATCTTGTACAAGTGTGTAATGCTGAACTGATCACACAGGAAAGAAGCAAGTGATGCTGATCATCTCACCTACTATCATAGGCACAGCAGGACTGTGGGATTCAGCTGCCTAAACACAGGCAACCAAGGTAACCATGCTATTTGGGATGCACCAGGGTATGGGTCTCTGTAATGTGGTCAAAAATTCAAGTGTACACAGACAGTCCTAGGCCCCTGGTAAGAGCAGCTTCAAGAAGAGGAGAGGGTCCAGAGGAAGGCTACAAAGATGATTAGAGGGCTAGAACACCTCTCCTACAAAGACAGGCTGACAGAATTGGGCTTGTTCAGCCTGGAGAAGAGAAGGCTCCAGGGAGACCTTATTGTGACCTTCCAATATCTGAAGGGGGCCTACAAGGAGGCTGGGGAGGGACTTTACAAAGGCTTGTAGTGATAGGATGAGGGGTAATGGGTTGAAACTGAAAGAGGGTAGATTTAGATTGGAAATTAGGAGGAAATTCTTTACTCTGAGGGTGGTGAGACACTGGTACAGGTTGCCCAGGGGGGTTGTAGATGCTCCATCCCTGGAGGTGTTCAAGGCCAGGTTGGATGGGTCCTTGAGCAACCTGGTCTAGTGCCAGGTAGACCCACGGCAGGGGGGTTGGAACTAGGTAATCTTTGAGGTCCCTTCCAAAACAAACCATTCTATGATTCTATGAAATAACAATTCCAAGCACATATTGTGGCAAAGTGGAAATGGTGACCTCTCTAACAGTGTCAGCTCTAGAAAATCAGCAAAGTTGCTGTTACATGGAAAGAGTGACTTCCCAACGAAACTCTATAGATTCCTAGGGTCATATTTTTCAATGCATCATGACATATATGAGGGGAGTTACCCTAGAAATTCATCCTCCTTAAACAACTAGAGAAAATTGTTGCAGCAAATGTCTTTAAACAGTGATCTCAGAAAGGGTGAGTCAGCTCATCCTGCAATGAACTTCCAAGAAAGGTCAAAGAAATCACCAATTTGTGTAAATTTCTCTTCATTGATTTTTAAAGACTTCTAAAGTGGCAAGCTGCGGCTTAGGCATCCAAACCATAGACATAAGGTATTAGAGGAATATTAACATCTCAGGCTAAGGTGCCACAGTTGTGGTTCAACACATCAAGTACAGATATTGACAAAGTAGGCACTTTCTCCCGAGTTGTTTGTGTTCATTCAGATGGCTACTGTGTTGCACAACACCCCAAATCGTGGAACAGACTGACCTAGTCAATCATCAAGTCAACCTAGACAATTGTCTCAGAAGTTGCTATTTGCATTCGGTGTCTATACCTAGATGACATGAATCCCGACCAAGATTTATATTTCACCTTTCAAGATGTTTTTGTGTGTGCTTGATGGCAGCAATAAGTCTTCTATTTGTTTCCATACAAAATGTCCTGGTTTGAGTTGGAACCAAACCAATTCTTTTCAGTGATTTTACTTTTCAGCTCAGTCTCTGCTCCCTCATTGCACTTTCTGAAATTAACAGCATGTTTTCAGTGTCTGCTTCTAACAGTGATAACACGTGATGTTTAGAGTTACTACCAAGGATTGGGGTGTGCAGACCAAGGTCACTGCTAGATCTTGTGTATCACATTAAGGGGTGCAGAAAGTGAAAGGCTGCTCCTGTGGAAAGCATTCAGGATAGGTGACCCCAAACTGACCAACGAGGGATTCCATCCCATATACGTCATATTCAGTATAAAGTTGAGGGATCATGAGGATCTCAGCCCTTCCCTTTGCAGCCTTGTCTTTCTTCTCAGACCTTCTCATGCCTTCTTCGTCCTTCTCATCAAGGGCTGGTATCCAAGGAGGACCCCGTCCATTCTGCCTTTGATCCTGATTCGTGTGCTCCTGAACCCAGCTCCTGAGCCTGGTTCCCGTCAGCTGCTGAGTCCAGTCTGGGGCTTTGCCAGGGCCTGCTCCACAGCCTCAGTGGTGACACGGACGTCATTGCCCTCAGGGGGAGGTTGGGCTCCATACTGGTTTTGTATATATTTGTACATATCCCATTTTATTATTGTTATCATCAATAAAGCCGGTTTAGTTTTCTTTTCTAATCCAGAAGCCTTTCTCTCATTCCCTTCATCTCCCATTTGGGAGGGGAGGGGGCCAACAGCGATCCATAAGTCTCCCTCTCTTATCCCTTTCTCTTTCCTTTTTTTTTCAGGGGAAAGAGGGATTAACAAAGAGTGTCATTTGTAGGTCTAGCAGACTGACCCTAAACCATGACACAAAATGACCTTATAAAAGGATGTTGGGTAAGGCATCTCTGTAGAACTTGTTGATTTGCCATCAGTGCTGTGTCTAGAAGAGAAAACTTATGAAGCAAATTCACATAAATGGCTGAAAACAGCTGAGATGACAATAACAAATAAATATAGATATGAAAATGCTAAAAACAATCAATTAAGAATTACTGGTGCGCTATTTAATTTAATAAAAATGCAAACTTACAGCTATGCAATCATCTGTGTACCATTCACATTCACCTAGACAATTCTAGTCATGTTGGTATAGTCACTCTAAAACCAATACTAAATTGATCCCTCTGAATTAGATCCATTCTCTGACCTACCTTTAGCTGCCTAAAAAAATTACTCTTTAAATCTAAATTATTCATCTAAGAGTCATGTCCTCAACAACTTTCTTAAAGTGAAGCATACAACTCTTCAGAGGAGTGTGGTTGCAATCAGCTGATTTGGGGAATCATTAGTTGAAATCTGAAGTAGTCACTCAGGCAATTGGTGCAATTCATAAAGAGCTATGACTCTTTTTCAGAGAAAAATGTCTCACGCTCAATAGGGCAGTTAAGGTAGGTCAGATTAGCTAGTTTGATAGCGAAAAGTCTAGGATAAATAGTGCAGGCTTAGAGGGATAAAAATTTCAGTAGGAGAATATTCTGACTATTATCCAAAGTTATTTTCTTTCACTGTCTTCTAGGGGAAGAAAATTATTAAAACTTTCTAACCTTTAGGAAAAT
The DNA here is from genome assembly GCA_013401335.1 of Brachypteracias leptosomus. NCBI lineage: Eukaryota > Metazoa > Chordata > Aves > Coraciiformes > Brachypteraciidae > Brachypteracias > Brachypteracias leptosomus. The sequence continues at coordinate 7,945 of VYZX01018526.1, forward strand.
TTCACATTTCTTCACCACTTTACTCAGAGCATCCTTCACCTCTCTGTTTCTCAGACTGTAGATGATGGGGTTGAGCAGTGGAGTCACAACAGTGTAGAAAACTGAGAAGACTTTATTCAGTGCTCTTAGAGTCCTAGTTTTTGACAGGACACAAACAATTATTAAGCTTACATAAAAAACTGTAATAACAATGAGGTGGGAAAAGCAGGTGGAAAAAGCCTTTTGCATCCCAGTGGTGGAAGACATTCTCAGTGCAGTGGTGATGATACACACATAGGACACCAGGGTTAGTAGGAAAGGGAGTAGTGTACATACTGATAAGAGGATGAACACCAACATTTCAGTCAGGCTAGTGTCACAGCAGGAGACTTTCATCAATGGAATGAAATCACAAAAGAAATGATTGATAAACCTGGGACCACAGAAGGAATCTGAAATCAGGAAGCAGCTTATGGCCATATCAAGGAAACCATTCATCCTAGACCAAGCTACAAGCTCCAGACAGTGTCTGCTATTCATGACAGCTTTGTAGTGAAGGGGTTTGCATACTGTTAAATACTGATCATAGGACATCGCTGACAAGAGAAAACTTTCAGTGACTGCTAGAGAACCAAAGAAATAAAGTTGCGTGATGCAGCTGCCAATAGAAATGCCCTTGTCCCCAGTCAGAAAGCTGGACAACATCGTGGGCAGGATGGTAGAGCTGTAGCATGTCTCCAAGCAGGACAAGTTGCACAGGAAAAAGTACATCGGTTTGTGGAGATGCCAATCAGCCACCACCAAAACAAAAATAAGGATATTGCCAATCACAGTCACAATGTAGATCACCAAGAAAAGGAGGAAGAAAAAAGATTTCATTTCTGGGATATCCCCAAATTCCAGGAGCAGAAATGTTGTGATAACTGTTTTATTTCTACATTCCCCATTTGCCATGAGAGAAAATGCATCACAGCTTGGAAAAAAGCATCAAGAACTACACTTAATTATTGATCCATCACCAAGTAATTACAGAAGAAAGATGTTATTGTTAATATTGTATGGTCGTATCATTTATTTTCTTCTTAAGCAGTTCTTGAACATTACCCAGAGTGTAATGAGAGTGTTTTATATTTTTAATTTTGTCTTACGCAATATTTTTAACAAAATTATTTCCTTGGATTTGGAAACCACCACACAGAACTGCAGCAGAATTTTTTGTTTTAAGACTTAGACTGTATCAGACCAATGCAACCAATGAAAAACTGTAATCATAGAATGACAGAATTGTTTAGGTTGGAAAAGACCTTTAAGATCATCGAGTCCAACCGTTAACCTAACTCTACCAGTCCACTACTAAACTATGTCCCTGAGCACCACCTTCAGAAACTAAAAGAGCACAAGGCTGAGGAATAAGAAAGTGATCTGCCAGGGACCTGGTGTTACTTCTTAAATTAGATACTGTTGCACACACAATTAACCTCAGTGTAGACACACATATCTGCACACACTAATCCCAGGGCCAGGAACTAATTGTGTTGAACAATATTGTAAGAATTTCTCACTCTTCCTCTATCTCTGACTATTGCCTTAGCTCTGGACAATCATATTGAAATACCTTTATTTCATTCAGACAGAATATCCAAAAGACTAATACTTCAAAATAGAATAAAAATTATTCCTGTTTCACAAACTGCATTTCAAGAGAAAAGATCAAGGGAGAATTTCCCACCTACCTGCTGGAGGACAGTTCGCATTTGTAATTCTGACAAGCAGACTGCTGAGACCATAAGTAGAATTTCTGCCATTCTTATATCAAGATACACTGTGCAAATGGAAAGTAAAAAATCCTAAGAAAATGTGGTATTCAGTTACACTACAGTGAATATCTCACAGACTGACAGCATCCTTGTTTGTCGATCTATTCCTTCCTGATGCATTTTTCTTCACATCCTTTGTGCATTAATGTCCATCCTAATATTTTGACCCTGGACAGAAGGAGGACAGAAGAGAGTTATAAAAGAATCTTTTCTAATTAGACCAAATTAATCTGATTTATCTCCTAGAAATGTGATTTCAGCCTGGTCTGATATGATGCACGCCCACTTGAAGTGCTTCCTCTCTGCAGCTGAATCAGGTCTTCTGCTGCATCCTAGCTGGACAGAAGTTTCGGGAAGGGGAAGTTATGTTAAGGGGTCAGCAGTTCGTTGTTTGTGGCACCTTTTGACCAAGCGTGCTGCTGTGGTGAGGAAAGGAAGATCCGAGAAGAAGGAAGGTGTTGCCTAGCTGCTCAGATGCAGCATGTAGCATCTACACCTGGGACAAAGGCAGATAAAATTGTCCCTGCTGATCAAGGCATAGCCCTTGGAGTGGTCTTGTCTGAGGATCACACCAATCCTGGTAGCTGCCCAGGTTTCATGGAGAAGCAAGAGCTCAGTGAGAGACAGTCAGGGCATGCTCTGGGAGAGACACATCTGAAGTCAAATGCAATTTGGCCTTTTGAGTGTCTAGAGACCACCAGTGAGGTGGGTTGTCTCAGCCAGGGGCTGGCTGCCAGAGAGGCATTAGCATTGAGCTGCCTTATGGAAGGAAGGTGGAGATGGAGCATCGCAACCCATGAGAGGAAGCAGCCGTGTCAAAAGTAGGCATTTTTGTCACCAAAAATGACCAAAATCAAACTCTCTAACACTGCAGTTTTAATGTTAGAAAACAGGCATTACTTTATTGTCAGTGTGGGGTGCATGGGGCATCTCTCCTCCTAACACGCGCACCCACATCCTGTACCACCAGTTATTTATACACAACGTTTTTAATTATTCTGTTTTCTAGTACATATGCATTGTTATTCACCTATATGTTTGGTCAGTACATCCTTGCTTGCTGTGTGAATTACTCTGCATGCTCTGTCCCTCGTTGAGGCTGTGGTACAATTTGGGTAGGTGGTCCGTGAGTCAGTGGTCGTGATCTCCCCCTGCCACATGTACCTTTCCCTCAGTTACTGCAGTTTTTCACTGATTTCCTGCTTCTTGGTGACTACTAGGAAGGATCCTTCCTTCTTACCAGTCTTTTCTGGCTCTTCTCCAAAGGCCTGGTTGTTCGCTTTTCACAGTGCCTTGTTAAAAGCAGACACTTTGCTATCTCTTGGCTTCTTATCACCACAAGGTCAGGTTTTACAAGGCCTTGGTGACTTCTTTACTCAGTTGTTTTGCTAATTGGGAAGAATCATTGCCTGCTGTATGTCAGTTCCCCTCTTTTTCAGCCTCTTATGAGCCTTATAAGCCTCGCTTCAGAAGTCTCAGGAGTCTATTTAGAAAGGCATTGAAAAATTTGCACACATATACATCCAAAAACTAATAAAACCTTATAGATGTACATATATACACATATAAAAGCTAATAAAAGCACTACAGGCAGCATCAACATTCTCTTAACCCATAAACTCAGGTGGGGGGACCAGGAAGTCGGTATGTGGTTAGTGGGGGTCTGTGCTAGCCCCTGCAAATTTGCAAGCTTGCTTAATCTCTGCAGCTGAAGAATAAACTCCTGACAACAACTGGCTATTATTAACACCTCGGTTTGAGCTTGTCTGCCAACTCTGCCCATTGCTCCGCTGGCCAGAACGTTGGGTTTGCTTCTCTCCAGCCCACTGTCCAATGCGCAGCCTGGCCCCAGCAGCGCATGGCCCGAGCCCAGCTCTGCAGCCAGAGCCCGGGGCTGAGGGGGAAGGTTTCCGAGGGGCCGGTGCCAGCCCCGCAGCACAGGAGCCAAGGCCGCGGTCCAGGGGCTGGTCCCCTCCTGCGTCATGCCCGGAGCATCCCGGGCGGCGAGGGCCGCGGCTCCCCCCGGGACCCCTCCCCGAGGGCTGCGGCAGCTCCCGGGGGGCGGGGAGGGGGGGGGGGTCAGAGGCCCCGGCCGTGTCCCCTCCCCTGGCCGTGTCCCCTCTCCTCTCCCCTCCCCACCCCGCAGCCTCCCAGGCTAACCGGCAGCCAGGATCCCTCTGCGCCCCCGGGAACCAGGCTCCCGGCAGGAGGTCTGCGGCGGTTCCAGATTGGAAGGGGGGGGCTGTGTGCCCGCCCCCTGGCCCTGCCCTCCCGTCCGTCCGCCTGCCCCTCTGCCTCTCCATTGCAGCGATCGCTCTGCTGACTCAGCCCCACATCTTCCTATCTGCCCGCACAGCTCCCGCCCTGCCTCTCCATCCCTGTCTCTCCATCCCTGCCTCTCCATCCCTGCCTCTCCATCCCTGTCTCTCCATCCCTGTCTCTCCATCACTGTTCCTCACCTGTCAGCCTCTTACTCTCTCTCCTCTTCCTCTGCCATCTCTCCCTCTGTCCACCTGAGTGTCCGTCCCTGCCGACTCTGGCCTTGACTGGTGAGTGTCTGATTGAGCTTCACTTTGTCCTTATTCGCTGATCATTGTCCTTGGGGAGAGCTTGCCCCTCTTCAGTCCATCCCTCTGTGCATCCCTCGCCCCTACTCCCCTGAGGACTTACACCCTGTTTGCTCTGGTTGACCACCCTCTCGGCATGATGGTGGGGTGGGTATTTTCCTGGTGTTCCCCTCCCTGTCGCCCCAGAGCAGGAACTGGGGAAATTGAGGCAAATGTGTCTGTACCAGAGATATCTATGTGGGTGGGTTTGGGGTGGAGGATGGTCCCTTTCACCTCCTGGCACTTGGCCAGAAGACAGCCAGATACCGCTTGAACTGCACCCTCCCTGGAGGGCCTTTCTGGGATTTGCTCTGCAATCCTGGAGCTCCTGTCCCTGGCCTCATGTCTCTCTCCATCATGTTCCCCCTTGTCATCTGGACTTTCAACCTGTCCTTGCAAGCTACTCCGTGAGCATATCCTCACCTGTGCTCTCTCCTGTGCAGCTACATTCACACAATGCTGTTTGTGACGGGTACCTGCTCATCTCTTCTAAAGGACCCCTCCACCTGTCCATCCAACCATTGCAACAAAAATTCTGATGTCTATTTGTTCACTGTTTGTCCCAAAACGGACCTCATCTGCCAATCCATCCATCCATCCATCCACTGTTGCTTTCACACCTTCTTCCTTCCATCTCCCCTTGCTATCCCCCAGTTCTCTTCAAGATTCTCCCATGGTGGGGGTGGGGTGCACACCTCCTCAATGCAGAGATACTCCTGGTGACATCCCAGTCTCCCCAACAGGTATTTCTGAATCCCTGGGTTTGCCCTGGCTGTGCATGGTGGGTTGGGTCTTCCAGCTTTGTGTGTAGGACTGGGGAAATGACAAGGAACCCTCACCAAATAAGGGCTGGCCAATGGTTTCTGTGGACGTCTCCTCTTACAGGAGACTATTCTTGTCTGCAGGTCTCCAGAAATGTGGCGACAGAACTTTGGACTTCTGAAAAAATCCTACGCCAATGACAGTGAGCTGGGGATCAGACAGCTTAGGGATATTTGGGGGATGTTCCTAAACGGGGAACAAGAAAGTAGGAGGGCAGCCAGGGAAATATTGGAACCGGGTCTTCCCAAAGTGAAACAAGGATGGGACTGGTCAAGAGCTCTATAGGGAACAGGTGGCAACAGAGGCGTGGGGAAAAAGGAAAGTTTAGGGGGTGGGGGGCAGAAAGCCTTCTATGGCAGGCTTACACTAGACCCTCCGTAACATCTAGTCTTGATTTCCAGGGTAGGAACGGCCATACATTTGAAGCAGCCCCAACTACCTCCTTGTGTCATTCACATGTGCTGATGGACAGGTTCCTTCCTTCTCAACAGTACCAGGATCCTTTTTGCTGGGGAAGGAGCTCTACATCCCCCTGTGCCATGTGCCTCTGTGTAGTGTTGTGGTGGATGTTGCTATCCAGGATTATGTGGCTGACGTGGCCTCTGAACTCATCTACCAGAACAAAAGTCAGATCTCCACAGAAGTCCTCTTTGTCTTCCCCCTTGGCCCCCACATGGACATCTACTCCTTCCAGGCCCGCAGTGAGGATGCCAAGGTCCAGGCCATGCTGCAGGATGAGGTACCAACATCCAGGGATAAATGGGTGAGCAGCCCATGGCCCACCTGCTGATCAACTTTCTGTTCTTCCCCTTCCCACCCAGGCCCAGCAGCTGCATGATGCTACAGGGGGCTGGGAAGATCTGGAATAACTTCTGGATCACTCTCAGTGTCCAGGTGAAGTGTTTGCCTGCTTCCTGGGCACCCTGTCCCCTGGCAAGGAGATGGTTGTGACCTTGCACTACGTCCAAGAGCTGCCACGGGAGCCACGTGGAGCAGCCCATTTTGTGCTGCCAGCCACACTGCATCCCCACACAATACACTATGGTGAGTGACCCCACGAGGAACCTGCCCTCCCAGTCACACACCCCACAGAAGGGTCACACACTCCCCATGAACTTTACAAACAGACTTGATATGACTTTGCACCCACAGGGCACCCACATTTTTTCCCCGTGCAGCTCCTGGACAGAGCCAGGGATCCTTCCTTGTGCCCCATGAGGGGATCCACAACTCTTACACACATTTCCCTGAAACAGACTCATGGACCCCTCCATACGCCTCATTGACACTCTCCAATTCTCTCCATATGTCCTCTACATGGTTGCCAAATCCTGCTCCCCTATGCCCCTCACCCCTGCAGGGAGAGCCTTTGTCCTCCCCAGGGCCACGTTTCTCCTTGCAGTCTGGGATTGTCACACTAGCAAGCTGTCCTACAGCCTACTGCTCACCGCCAGCCTGCAGTCAGCCCGTGGAGTGGCCAATGTCCAGGCCAACTTCTCCCTCACTCCTCTGATCTACACTGCTCAGGACTGCAGCACTGCACGGGTACAGAGCCCTGAGTGCCAGGATCCTGGGGGGAGCTGGAGTGGGGGGGTGGCATCACTAAGAAGGGGATGCGCTGGGATCAGTGCCCATGCTCCTGGCCCAGTGCTGGGCCTGGTCCCCTCCTCCTGCGTATGACCATGCACCCCTTCTCCAGGTCTCACTGGCTGGCAGCCCCCCAAGTCATGATGATTTGGAGCTGCTGGTGTATTTTGGAGAACCCACTGCACTCAGTGCTGTGGTGGAGAAGGGAGACCCTGGGGCCCCTCCAGGTGAGAACAGCTGGGGAGGGAACATGGAGGCACTTCTGGATTGCAGGAGTCATGGGGCATGAGGACACTGGGGATTCCGGGGACAAGATATCTTTGGACACTGGGATGGGAATGGGCGGCATTCACATTGGGAAATTTGGGTCCTGGGGTTTCAGGGTGGGGTGCTGGGGACACTGGTGAGGTATCAGATATGGCAGGATGCACACTGGAAGTTCTATGTCAGGGCTCACTAGCTCTACTGGAGGCACTGGGTTGGAGTATAGGGAGCACTGGGCTGTACAATAGGTGGACAGTACAGTAGGGTATTGAGGTAGCAGTGTGCTCTAGGATGAGCTCTAGGATGGTGGAAGCTGAAAGCACAATAAGAGTCAGAACCAGCATGAGGAAGGGGGTCCCTATCTGGCCTTCATCCCACTCCATATCTCCTTCAGGCTCCCTGCTTGGTGACCCCATGGTGTTGGTGACACTGGCACCCAGCATCCCTGAGGCAGTGCCTGGACAGCACCAGTCTGGAGAGTTCATCTTCCTCTTGGACACCACTTTTCTTGAACATGCACAGGTATCCCCCCCACAGAGCTGGGGCCAGGATGAGGTTGGAGGAGCAGGTTGAGGGGGAGCGGGCTAGGGCAGAATATTACAAAGGGACAGAGATTTGAGGGTGGACTGGTGGGGCCTGAAATGGTCCCGAAATATCTTGAGTGCCATGGGGAGTTCATGCACTGGCTCAAGTCATCCAGGGGAGTCCAGAGGCTTTAGGAGTACCAGATTATAGGCAAAGGAATCTGTACTCCCCACCAGTGCCTCCCAAGACCTGCCTGCTGTGTCTTTCCACAGGACTCCCTGCTCTTCCTTCTCAAAAGCCTGCCCCTGGGCTGCTACTTCAACTTCTACTGCTATGGAGAAACCTCTGTGGGCATTTACCCGTGAGCAAACACAGGACAGGCTGGGTGCTATGGGGCTGGAATGGGTGCTGTGAAGCAGGGTTAGGTGCTGGAGGGCTGGTTGGTATGGGGCAAGGTTGAGTGCTGGAGGGCAGGACTGGCTACTGTAGGGCAGGACTGGATTCTGGGGATGGAATCTTTGTGGCATTATGGGGTAGCATCTCTTGGGGTTCTGTTGAGCAGAGTCTTGTAGGAGCTATGAAACAAAGTCTCTTCTAGAACTACTATGAGGCAGGGACTTGCAGAGGACCCTAGGGCATAGCTGTGGAAAGTGCTATGAGGCAGGGTCTCGAGGAGCACTAGGGCCAACACATGTTTGTGCTCCCTGCAGGCAAAGTGTCGAATATACTCAGGACAACCTGACTGAGGCCCTGCGGCGCATCCCCTCCACCAGCTCCAGTCTGGGTGACACCAATCTGCTGGGAACCCTCCGCTCAGTCTACAGCACCCCCCGCCCCCGCGGGCATGCGCGCCAGGTCTGGGTGCAGGGGCATGGAGGGGTGGAGGGACTGATGTCCTGGGGCAGTAAGAGGACACAGGAGTGTGGGTGGAAGGAGCCACCCAAGGTACATGGTGGTGACGAGGGAACAAGAAGGATCCTGTGGGGCGTGGGGACATGAAGTGAGTCTGGATCTTTGGGGGTTTCTGTCCCTGAGTGTGTATCTCTCCCCGGGGAAGTCTCTCTACACGAGGTCTCTCTCCCAGGCCCTCTCTTCTTTACAGGGCCCTGCTCTCCCCAGTTTGGGGTTCCTGTGCAGGGCCCCACCACTCATGTCCCCTGTCTCCCAGCTCTTCATCTTCATGTCTGGGCTACCCCCTGACAAGGAAGCCATCGCAGCTGAGGTCTGCCGTCACCGCAACAGCCACCGGTAATGGGGACTCTGCTCCCAGTCCTCCAGTCGCCCTTCTCTTGTCCAGTCATTTCCACCCCTGGTGAGGGTCCCTGTTCACCAGTGCCCATTGCAATCCTTGGGCCCCTCCACCATCCCAAAGACCCTTCCCACACTGCACAGCTGTGCCAAGCTCTCACAGGGGAGTCTTTGCTTACTGCTCCCACAAACAAGAAACCCTTCACAGAGTGAGCAGGGGGTCCAAGGCACAGGGCTCATGTGTCCCCAGGCTCTGCCCCAACCCCACTAGACTGACCCCAACTCTGCCCCAAGTCCCAGCTCTCCTCTGCCAGCTCCCTGTCTAACCCCAGCTCCAACTGTAGTCCCTCACTCCCTTGCTTTTTCTCCTGCCCTCTTGTTCTGCACTCCAGTTTTGTTTTCCCAGCTTTAACTCCAGCCTGTGTCCTCCATCTCTATCCACCTCTGGCTTGCCTTTCTGACACCTTTCCCTGCTTCCCCCATAGGTGTTTCTGCTTCTGCTTCTCTGAGGACAGTGCTGCCCTGGCTATGGCCCTGGCCAGCGAGACTGGGGGTGAAGCTACTCACATCTCCTCTGACAACAGTATGACATTTGTGGTAGGAACCCAGGAGCCCTGGCAGGTTCCTGTCCCTGTCTCTATTCCACAGACACACTGACTTCCCCGTACCCCAGCAGCTGAACTGCCCACACACAGTAGTTGAGACCCCACTACCCCAGGAACCCAGGCACTCTGGCTTCCCCTGACTTTACCCCACCTGAGTGTGCTCAGGGAATGCAGCTGGTGCAGGCTACCCCATACATTCCACTGTCCCCCAGGGAACCCCAACACCAGTGGCCATGGACTGGACCCTGGTGGAGCTGCAAACTGTGGTGTCATCTCTCTGTCCACAGGTGCTGCAGTGCCTGAAGCAGGCCCTGAAGCCAGCAGCTGAAGGAGTCTCTCTGAGCTGGACCCTGCCCCATGGCCTGGAGGTTGAGGTGCTGGGGGGCACCCCTCAGTCCATCTTTCAAGGTCAGCACAGCCTTCTCTATGCCCAGATCCATGGACAGGCTCAGGTGAGAGCTGACTACAGTCAAACCAGTTACCTCCCAATGGCCTCCCAGTAACTACCAGTAATATTTCAGTAACTTCCCAATACTCCCAATAACCATCTTGTGTCCCCAGTGATCTCTAGCAGCTTCCTATGTGTTCCAGGATACAATGGTGGCCAAGGGGGTCGTGACCTTGCAGTACAGCCTGGACGGCCAGGACATCACTCACACAGTTGAATTCCCACTGTGCCCACAGGGAGACAGCCGGTGAGAGCCTGTCCTAAGGGAAGATGCATCCTTCTAATTTCTACCATGGTGTGGTGGGTTTACCTTAACTGGGTGCCAAGTGCCCACCAAGCCCTTCTATCACTCCACCCCTACTTCTGTCAGCAGGGCAAGCAGGGAGAGAATGAGACGGAAAGGACCCGTGGGTTACGATAAAAGCAGCGTAATGAATAGCAAAGAGCAAGGCCACACGTGTGAAGCAAAGCAAACAGAGCTGTTCTCCTTCCCACCCGCAGGCGGGGTCGGGCCTGTCCCGGGAAGCGGCTCCAGAACGTGGAGCGGTTGTTCAGAGGACAAGCGTCTTCCCAATGAATGTTTCCCCTCCCATCTTCCTCCTGCCCTCTCCCTTTAGAGTTGAGCTGACGTCATATGGTCTGGAATATCCTATTGGTCAGCTCAGGTCGGCTGTCCGGGTTGTATCCCCTCCCAGATCTTGCCCCTTGCTTCCCGTCCCACTGAGGGGAATGTTGGAAAGGGCCTTGGTGCTGTGTGAGCCCTGCTAGTCACAACACAGGGGTGTTATCAACACCCTTCTAGCTCCCAGTACTGCACCATGAGGGTTGAAATGGGGAAAATCAGCTCAGCCAGACTCAGCACACATGGGCTCCAGCTGAGAGAGGGCTCAGATAGCTTGTTCATTCCCAAACTAGCAGAGAGCCCAGGTGTCCAAGCATGCCCCCCTTCCCTGCTTTGACCCCACAGGGATAGGACCCAGGGACCTGGGCATCACTTCTCTCCAGAGAGACAAGGACCCAGACATTCAGGTTTCCCTCTGCCCATCCTCACCCCTGAAGGGAGAGAACCCAGGTGTCCTGGCTCTCTCTCTGTCCACCCTTCCTCAGCATGGAGATGGGACAGCTGGTCAGGCCTCACCCCACTCTGTCTCCAGGCTGGCTGGGCATCGTCTGGCTGCGAGATGCTTGTTGAAGAGGTTGTTGCCAGAGGCTGCGAGTGGGTCAGGGGATGAACTCAGGCATCATGCAGTTGAGATCAGCCTCACTTCAGGGATCATCTGCCCCTTTACCAGCTATGTGGGGGTTTGCACACCCCAGAGGGGCACCTGGTTCCGAGGTAAAGAAAGCCACTTGCAGGAAAGAGCTGGTGGCAGAGCTCCATGGGATGTTCTCATTCCACTGGAGCTGGAAGCCCAGCCACAGGGCTCCTCCGGTCTCACCCATCACCATCCCAGGCCCCATCCTCACCAGGTGCTTCTTCCCCATGTGCTTAATTCAGCCCCTTTCCTTGTTTGCCCTCAAAGGTCCTCTGGCACTGCTGCCACCACGCCAGTCACTCATCCCCTGCCGGATTGTTGAGCTTCGTCGCTCCCTCCGAGGCTCTTCCTGCTATCCTAAGACCACCTGGGTCCCACCTGGCTGGTTGACAGCAGTGTGTCAGTCGTGGCTTGCCCTCCGGCAATTCACCCAAGGCATCGCAGCCCTGTCCCAGCAAGGGACTTGCTCAAAAGGTATGGGATGATCTAATGTCTTATAGGAGGGTTATGCTGCCAAGTCTTGCCCATGATGTCAAAAACACTGAATTTTGCTCCTAAACTTTCTCTTAGTTATCCCTAAACCTGAATGTCCTTCAGCAAAATATGAGAGTCAGCTCAGGGACACCCAGGGATCATAAAAACACATTTGGATAAGATGTGTTGGGGGGATATTAAGAGAGATCTTGGGGCATGGCTGAGCAGGAATGCCAGGAGAAGAGGCAATGGTCAAAGTTGGGAATGAGTTAGAGGTGTCCAGAAAGCGCTGTGGATAGGACTGCTTTGGGGACATGCAGGCAGGAGCTTTGGCTGCAGGCAGGTGCCCAAAGAAAAGCAGAGATAATGTTCTGGGCATTGCACAGGGTAGCAGAGAGGAGTAACCTTCCTGTGATTATCCCAACCTTCCTGTTCACATCTTCTCCCACAGCATCTAAACCACCACCACCGTCTATTTCTTCTCTCAAGTATGTGGATCCCTTGACATTTGTTTTGCATTCTCAAATTTTGGTGCCTTGGCCCACAGAAAAAATTGCTGAGTGCCAGGAGCTGGTGGCACTGCAGAATGTAGATGGCTCCTGGGCACTTAGCTCAGGACTGGCCTCTGTGCTGAAAGTTGATGAGGCTGAAATCAAGGGAAAGATGCCTGGTGAGGTAAGAGGAGAACCACTTATGGTCGCAGTGTGCAATCCTGGGGCAGGGGGAACCTCTTGGCTGATGGCAACACTGGCATCCCAAGGGCAGCCAGAGAGGAACGAAAGGATCAGAAACCAGAAGGCACAAAGAAAGGGGCGGGAAGCAGTGAGGGGGCATGGGGGATGCTCAGCACTGTGTGCTGGTCTGGGCCATTGTTCTCATACAGGTCATGGAGACAAGCATCTGGGCCACAGTGCTGGCGGTGACCTGGCTGCATAGACAGGACAAGCATTACCAAGACTTCTGTGAGCTGCTGGAGGCCAAGGCTGTGACCTGGCTCTGCAGTAAAGCTGGTGAGTCTTGAGGGTCCTCTTCCTGCTGAACCCCACAGCACAGCCTCCTCCCTCCTCTCCCCAGTGGGACCTGCCTCACCCCTTCGCAGGACCACAGTTTCCTGGGGGCAGGGGGAGGAGTCCTGTGTGCTCTTTCTCCTTTCCATCTGTGGACTCTCTCTCCTGCTTGACTACTCTAGTGCCTTTGTCTCTCCCTGATTGCAGTGTCCCAGCTGGAGAAGTGCCTGGAGGCAGCCAACACCCTCCTTGGGAGCAGTGTGAAGCCAAGCATCTTCAGGCTCTGAGCTCAACTCATGTCTTGTGCTACAGACCAGCAGCACCTGCAGAGTTTAAAAGGGCCAGAAAGTACAGTCTAATTTCACCTACCATCTGGGATGCCACTGGTGCTACCAGCTGGAGTCTCACAGTACAGATGAATTCTCCCTGCTTGTGTCTTCTACTAGTTGGGCTGAACCTGTATCATGCTGAATTCTTCAAGAAAAAGCTCTAGTTCAGAGTCTCCAGCGTGTTTGGTTTGGGTGGAGGTGGGAGTGGTAAGGAAGCGTCACATTCCCCAGTGGTTGCCCTTTGCAAATTTGGCTCTGCCAAAGTGGGCTACTGGCCTTCACAGAGATGGTGCTCAGAACATGGTTTAGTGTTGGGTTAGTGGTTGAACTCAATGATCTTAAAGGTCTTTTCCAACCAAAATGATTCGATGGTCTCTGTCTTGACAAGAGAGTGGGGTGCACACTAGAAAAGATGAGTGTCTAGAGGTGTCAGCAGTGGGCACAATAGCAGTGGCTCCCAATGCAGGACTCCTGCTGCACTCCACTTGCTGACCTATTCCTTTTCCTCCAAAAGACCAGGCTGTGTCAAGAACTCCCATATCTGTATTGCCACATAAAACAATCATTTTGGCAGTAAAACTCTCATCTACATCAGACCCTGCCCATCATAATGCCCAAGACAACTCACATAGGGTGCTGAGTTACAGCTCTGCTGTTGTGGTGTTGGACTCAGCCCTGGGACACCTACACACCTCAGCTGAGATGCTGGAGGAGCTTGGGAGGAGTGTAAGTCAAAGTGGCCAATACTTCCCACTTATCTTCCACTGGGCTGTTCCATAAAACACTTCCTCTCTCTTTGCAATCTGGGGTCTCATCTCACTCCAGGTTTTTAACACTTACCTCTCATCCATTTGCCCAGGAGATTTGGAAACTTCATTCACAGTGTTCACTGAGGGAATCTCCCCTAATTCCACCTTTCATCAGCAACTCCAGACACAATTCATCCCAGTCCAGGAGAAAGGTGTATTAGAGTTTAGATGCATCACCTTTTTTGAGCAGCCAATTCATCCCAGGATTTCTATGGACCACCTAGGTGCCTTCCTTCACCATCTCCATCTTCCTGTTAAGGTGCAAAAGTCATGGGGAGGAAATCAGCAGGGACACCATTGTGCTTATCCACCATGTTGGGAAAACCCTAGGATGCAGTCTAGGCAGAGGATTCTGATCCTCAAGCCTGGATTTTCCCTGAGCATGCAGTCAGGCTCTTAATAGGTACTGATCACGAGCACGCACTAAATGATGCTCCTTCCCCACCCCACCCTCTGCTTGCTCAGCCTCTTGCACAGTGTAGCTGTGATACGATGAGCTCTGACAATTGGCAGTGGACACCTATCAAAAATGCAGCCACACAGTCATGGCCGGTATTAGCAGCACAGGGCTACAGTTCTGAAGGCACTTTCAGATGCCTTAGAACAAACACTCTTGGATCCCTGAGACCTACAAGGTCTCAGCCTGCTGGGGTCCACAAGATGTGCATACTGGCCCTTGGAGTCCATACTCGGAGCACAGTGGTTTCAAGATCATCCCATCTGACCTGTTGAGGTGGCCTGGAGAAGTCCTCGCCTCCTATTCTGGACTGGCAGGTGCTGTGTTGCTATGATCCTGGTAAGAAGAGCACTCAGATCCAAGTGCTATTTATTGAAGCTACCTCCATGAAGAAGGAGAGGATCACCTTAATGGTCTGTGTCTCTTCAGCTCCTCTGGTGCAAGGCACTGCGGAGATGGTGCTGTGGCCAGGGTACGGTGCAGTGCAGCACTGCCCCGAACAGCACGGCTCGGCTCACCACCGCACGTCCCCACCCAACACCCCCCAGCCCAGCACAGCCCAACCCTGAGTCTCCTCAGGTGAACTCTTGTGTGGACTGCTAACTCCCCACCATGCCATGGTCATCCTTTGGGATCGCTTCACCTCCACAGCAGGTTCTTAGATCTACACAAAATAAACCCCTGGCCCACCCTGTCTGCTCCTCAGCCGTGTTGCCTGTTCACAGTCATCCACCAATCTCCACTTTTCCCCAGTGAAAATATCTTCATTATTTTCTCTCTCCTGACAGTTAAGGAATACAACTTTTTAACTCCCAGTGGAAGCTTTCAACTTCAGTGTCAAAAAAATTTCAGAACATTTACAAAGGCTTTCACCCATGGCCTTCCACTCACATCAAGGGCACAATATTCCAGATGTGGTCTCACCAGGGCAGAGTAGAGGGGCAGGAGAACCTCTCTCGACCTACTAACCACACTCCTTCTAATCCATCCCAGGATGCCATTGGCCTTCTTGGCCACAAGGGCACATTGCTGGCTCATGGTCATCCTGCTGTCCACCAGAACCCCCAGGTCCCTCTCTCCTACGCTGCTCTCCAACAGCTCAGTGCCCAACCTGTACTGGTACCTGGGGTTGTTCTTGCCCAGATGCAAAACTCTACACTTGCCCTTGTTATACTTCATTAAATTTCTCCCTGCCCAACTCTCCAGCCTGTCCAGGTCTCACTGGATGGCAGCACAGCTCTGGTGTGTCAGCCACTCCTCCCAGCTTGGTGTCATCAGCAAACTTGCTGACAGTGCACTCTGTTCCCTCATNTATTAGTAAGGTATTCCTATCCTAAAGCAGTGAAGAACAGAAACTTGAATGATTTAAACATGTACTTAACAAGGGAAGATCATGATTTCTACTCCCAAGTTAATTCAATGCTTATTTTGGTAAACATGAATGAAAGGACAGCCCAACACTTGTACTTATTTTTTTTGCAG
The DNA here is from genome assembly GCA_013401335.1 of Brachypteracias leptosomus. Taxonomy (NCBI): domain Eukaryota; kingdom Metazoa; phylum Chordata; class Aves; order Coraciiformes; family Brachypteraciidae; genus Brachypteracias; species Brachypteracias leptosomus. The sequence goes on from VYZX01018526.1 coordinate 23,660, forward strand.
TAAAACTAAATGCACAAGCAATTAATAGGTCTAAGATGTTACCCATATGCTCTTTCTTTCATTTAGAACCATGTGACAACAACCTGTGAGGATGAAAAAGACCAAGGTAACAAAAAACAAGTGATGCAAAGGTTAATAAAGTAGGGGTTTAAAATATTGTCTGCATAGTCTAGTTTTTAGCATGAAACAATTCCTTGTAAAAAGAGAGAATGCTTAGATAAAGCTCCATCCAGGACAGGATTATGAAGGCTTCGTATACACAGACGGTGATATACATTTGATCTCTGTTTAAACAACATTGTTGGATAACTATTGCCATCTAGCTATCTTACCTTCTGCTATGGACATCAGGTGGAGAAACACCTCAGGTTTAGTTCATGTTGCCTATATCCTAACTTTTTGGAGGTGCTCTGGGTTTCAAAGTAGTAACCTAGATTAATTTTAACCAGAAATCCATCTTTTAGAGAACATAAATTAGGGTGTCTCCTACCCTTAGAAATGTAACTAGTAGTGGGAACATTACCAATATATATCACTGTCGATCATAAATTTTTCAGTCTTCTAGTGTAAGAGACATCACTTTTTCAAACAGTAAAAATATTATAAGGATCTCGAATCTCTTGGTTTCTTTAAAATAAACATTAAAATTAAAAAAACACCTCTTACATTATATTTATGTGTGTATAAATGTATGTACATACATATATGTATATATTTCCCCTTTTCCATTTATCTGGCACCAGCTCCACTCATGCCAAACCCCCTATTAACTGGTACTTGGTCTGCAGAGCACACGTACACATGGGTGGAGTGAAACCATGCAGAAAGAGAGTTATGGAAGGATTTAATGAGAAGACAGGACAGACTGTGGTGATCAGGCACAGGGCTCAGACAGAAGCACTGACTGGCTCCAATTTCTCCACCTCAGTTTATTCCTCCCAGTTCTCCTCCCCAAAATGTTCCTTTTTAAGTTCACACCTCAAAAATCCAAAATTCTCAGGTCCTCTTGTCCAATATCTCATCAGTTACAATGTTATAGAGGGGTTTCTCCAAAGCTGTGTCTGGAGCTTCTTAGTGGCCTGTCAATCAGTGATTGAAGGCTTCTGGTCTTTGCCATTCTCTCCATTACCCCTTGTCTACTCATTTTTTGCTTCCCCATTTACTTATCATTATCTTTGCCTTGAAAAAATCCTGTTGCTTTTCAGACAGAAATATCTGGATTGTCCATTATGCCTTCTGCAAAATCAGGACTCACAAATCCTTAAAATTATTCCAGTAATTTATACATGGACTTTACCCCATGGAGTGGGACTCCAGTTCCAATGGCTAGACACACGGCATACCAACATGACAGACCTAATAGTCCTGAACCTTCTCCCACTTCCATGGAGCAATGAGTTCATATAAACAGCTAATGCCCTTTTCTGTATCTCTAGCCATCCTGTGATCAGCAGACAAACCCGTGATTGGCATCCAGAGGTACCTGGACAGACTGAAGAAGTGGGCCCAGGTGAACCTCATGAGATTCAACAAGGCCAAGTGCAGGGTCCTGCACCTGGGCCAGGGCAACCAACATTATCAATATAGGCTGGGAGAGGACATGCTAGAGAGCAGTCCTGTGGAAAAAGACTTGGTAGTACTAGTGAATGAAAAGCTGGACATGAGCCACCAATGCTCAATTGCAGCCCTGAAGGCCAATCCCATCCTGGGCTGCATCAAAAGAACTGTGGCCAGCAGATGAAGAGAGGTGATTCTGCCCCTCTACTCTGCCCTGATGAGACCTCACCTGGAGCACTGTGTCCAGTTCTGGAGCCCCCAGCACAAGAAGGATGTGGACCTGTGGAACATGTCCAGAGGAGAGCCACGAAAATGATCAGAGGGCTGGAGCACCTCTCCTGTGAAGACAGGCTGAGAGAGTTGGGGCTGTTCAGCCTGGAGAAGAAAAGGCTGTGCGGGGACCTTGTAGCAACCTTCCAATACCTGAAAGGGGCCTATAAGAAGGCAAGAAAAGAACTTTTCATGAGGGTTTGTAGTGACAGGGTGAGGGGTAATGGTCTTAAGCTAGAAAAGGGTAGGTTTAAGAAAAAGTTCTTTACTATGAAGGCGGATGAACACTGGAACAGGTTGCCCAGAGAGGTGGTAGAGGCCCCATTCCTGGAGACGTTCAAGGTCAGGCTTGATGGGGCTCTGGGCAAACTGACCTAGTTAGAGATGTCCCTGCTTGTGTACGGAGGTTGGACAAGATGACCTTTAGTGGTCCCTTCCAACCCACACCTTTCTATGATTCTAAAGCTGTGCACACTCATAATTGTTCAGAGGCATTGCTGATATGTGGTACTCACTGAGATGCAACATCCCAAACTGAGTCTTGAGGTTGGCAAGCAACAAAACCAGGTTCATTTTCATGAATCCCATAGGTTCATGCTTGATCTTTGTAACAAAGTTACACAAAAGAGCAGCTGGGTTCAATAACACAGGACTTTGCTCCTAAACCTACTACTTTGTACAGGAGTGGCCTGATTTAGCTCCTCTCCAACCTACTGTTGCAACACTGTCCTGCTTGGCCACCCTACTTGTACATTTTACAATGTCCATGGCTCCCTCAGTGAGACTGTGTCCCTGCTAGAGCAGTAACTGTGGGGAGACTGGTGAGTTTTTAAATCTACACTATAACACCTCCATTAAGCGAGTCCATTCTCACTGAAAACCCATTCTGTTGCTTTCACTAATACAGCTAAGGTCTTCTAAAGATCATCTTTGATTTCACTTGGTCCTTCAGGCTACGTTTTACTGAGCTCCGATAAAGCTCTATTTAAAGTACCACCAGTTACATGAAATCCAATTGCAGGCATTATACTGAAGTCTAGAACAGACACACACTTTGTAAGTCTACTAATATTTCTAGTTTCTTTCTAGGAAATAAAGAAACAAAGGAATTACTGAATAAATAAATACATAAATAAATAAATAAATATTTCCAGCCACACCCAAGCTTTAACTATCAAGAGTTGAAGGGGTAAAGGAAATGTTGTGGTTTGTGGTTTTCTTAACTGTACTGATGTGGAGATGTGAACTGCTCGCTATAGTGAGTAAAATAGCACTTTAGTGCTTAGTTTGCACTCATCAGACACTCTAAGATTGATTTTGCAGACCAAAAAGTCTGTTCGCAGAGACACTAGACAATGACTGAGCTCATGGTTTCAAGTGTTTGCAAAAATCCTGGCCTGTATCTGTCACCAAAACAGCTTCAAGTGATTTTTTTTTTTGTCTTTCACTAGAATTTCACACAAAATGCTTCACTTCCATGGAAGAAAAATAGCTTTGAAGAATAACTGGAGAAACTTTTCAGGCTTTAGTAGTTCTAGACCATTTAACTAACACACTTTTCTACCTTTTCCCAAGCCTGACATCTCTAAAGAGAAATAATGATTCCATAGTAACTAAAAACTTTTGTAGTTTTTATAATTAGCATCAGGGGAGAAACAGGTGATATGTTGAAATGATCTATTTTATTTTGCTTTTGCACTTACACGATTATGACAGGCCTAAAATGACAAATGTACTTTTACGAAGCCATTTTGAGAAACCAGAAAAGGGAGCAGTCTTTTGCACAAAGGCCAAAGGGTTGTTTTCCTGAGTAAAAATAAATAAATAGCAAAGTACCCAATTTTATTATAAAATAACTTTTTAAACTATTCTTAAAATAAAATTGTCTTTTCAATCCAAACACAAAAATTAAGGTGCTATCAACAATACATGCAATTAACAGGGTCCAGCACAGAGGCTGGAAACAGCGAGGCTAGGAAAGAAAATTCATTTGGAAAGAGTTGGTTGTAAGAAAGTCAACGTGACCTTCATGCTCAGAATCTTTTTAGACAAGCCCAACCAGATATGGTCTTAGCTGCAGGTGAAAGTGGTAAAGAACAAACAGGAACTTGCAAAGCAAGAGGTTTACTTATTATTAACTCTGGTTTCCCCTTGCAGCCTTCTCTTCTGGTTTTATCTATTGTGAATCTGGTTTTAGACTCATCTCAGACTCACTTCAGATATTTCTGAATGATTGAAATAAGCATCAACACAATGAGTTTCCAGAGAAAGCAAGCACATCTTAGATAGCTCATAGGCCATACTCAGTTTTCTTTCTTCAAATGCTCCTTGCAAACTGTCCAAGTCTGGAGGTCCAGTCCCTTGCTAAAAGCAAGGCTAACTTCAGAGCTGGACAAGGTTGCTCATGACTATCCCTGGATAAGTGTGGGTATCTCCAAGCATGGGGATCCCACAACTTCTCTGGGCACTGCCTCATGCTTCACCCTTTCCCTTGTGAAGAGTTATTTCCTTGTGTCCAGTGGAGATTGACTTAGAATCATAGAATCATGCCCTGCTGATAGAGATAAGGGAGGGGAGTGATAGAAGGGCTTGGTGGGCACCTGGTGCCCAGCCAAGGTAAACCCACCACAGAGACCTACCACTTTATAATCCACCTCTACTTTCTAGAGCTCACCAACATTTTACATGCAGCCTAGCTCTGGGGTAGCACTTATTATCTTCCTCCCAAAACATTGTTCTTCAGGGTCATGGAGACAACATCAAAACCAGACGTTGTCTGATGAAAGGAGATGATTTCCAGCTTGGCTTTCTTCTCTCATCAGCATGGCAAGTTCCCACAGGTCCCAGCAATCCTGTGCACCACCAAAATTGCTGGAATGCCATCTTCACCCAGGACATAGTGCCAGAGAGCTGTCTAGGTTTGGTAAGGTGAAGAGGAAACCCTGCAGTTTCTGATGGTTCTCTGTTGATAAGAACATGCAGAGAACTTCCACAAGAGCAGAAGTTGTTAGCATTTAGGAGAAGAAACAAGAGTCTTAGCTGTGGAACCCATTCCCACATATGCTTTTGCTCCTGTGCTGGACAAGAGAGGGGACATAGGCAAATTATTATTCCCAGAGATGTCAGAAAAATGGGCCATGATCAAGGGAAAAAGGTCCTAGTCCCCTTACGGGCACTGCACAGAAATCCTGGGGGAATGTGCTCAGGTCCCAGTTTGCTGCACGACTGGTGAGACTTTAACACACCAGGATAGCAGAGATTGTAGAAGGAAGACAGGTAGGTTACCTTCCCAAGCTGCATCCTGGCACAATCCCATCTCCTAGCCACAGAAACAGAGCTCACAAATGTGAAGGTCTCTTCTACAGGACAAGGTTCCTTCAGGAGGCCCTGGAGGCATGATCAGAGGATGGGGCACCTGTAAACATCCCAGCTCAGCCCTACCACTTATAGACGTGGACTTCAAAAGGGAAATACTCTGCAGAAGTTGAGACCAGAGAAGGTAATGTGGACACACTTCCCCTGTCCACCCCCTGGGTGGGTCACTCCCAACCACGCAGACACAAGTCCTGGTTCTTGGGAGCATCTCTGTCCCTATCCCAAGCACAGGTGAGGAGAAGACGTCCCCAGGAGTTAGAAGGGACCAGGTCTCCAAAGAGTCAGGCTACAGGACTGATGCCATGGTGTGGGTCAGGTGGCACACAAACACCACTTCTCTCAGACGGCAGGGCACGGGAGGGTGCATTTGGGAGCCTCCTGGGGAGAACCCCCCTCCCACACCCAGAGCACCCCAGTTCGGAGACAGGGTAGCTGGGGTGTTAAACTTGGGGAGGAGTGGCTGGAGAGCTGCCAGGCAGAGAGGGACCTGCGGGTGTAGATTGACAGCCGGCTGAGCATGAGCAGCAGCGTGCCCAGGTGGCCAAGAGAGCCAAAGGCATCTTGGCCTGTATCAGGAACAGTGTTGTCAGCAGGAGCAGGGAGGTGACCATTCCCCTGTACTCGGCTTTGGAGAGGCCACACCTTGAATACTGTGTCCAGTTTTGGGCCCCTCTCTGCAAGAAGGACATTGAGGTGCTGGAGAGGGTACAGAGGTGGGCTACCAAGCTAGTAAAGGATCTGGCACATGTCCCATATGAGGAACAGCTGAGGGATCTGGGGCTGTTTAACCTGAAGAAAAAGCGGCTGAGGGGAGACCTTATCACTCTTTACAACTAACTGAAAGGAGGCTGTAGCGAGGCGGGGGTTGGTCTGTTCTCTCTAGTGACAAGTGATAGAACAAGAGGAACTGGTCTGAGGTTGCACCACGGGAGGTTCAGGCTGCGTATTACGAAGAATTTCTTCACTGAAAGGGTTGTCAGGCATTGGAACAGCCT
>VYZX01018526.1:30456-77138 GCA_013401335.1 Brachypteracias leptosomus
CCTTTCATTTTGCTCGCACTTCAGGCTTATTGTCTTTAGAATTTTTAATCAAAAGCAAAAAAAAAAAAAAAATTTAATCAAAAGAAAACAACATTTTGTCTTCCCTCCAGGGGCGGCCTCAGAGAGCTCCTCTCTAATCGCCCTATTAAGAGGGCCGCTTGGTTCTCATTGGCTCGTGGAAGGAGCCGCTCTCTTATCTGCCTAGCAACAGCCGCTGCTTGGCTCTCATTGGCTCTTAGAAAGAGACTCTCTCTTATCTGCCTAGCAACAGCCGCTGCTTGGCTCTCATTGGCTCTTAGAAAGAGCCTCTCTCTTATCTGCCTAGCAACAGCCGCTGCTTGGCTCTCATTGGCTCTTAGAAAGAGCCTCTCTCTTATCTGCCTAGCAACAGTCGTTGCTTGGCTCTCATTGGCTCTTGGAAAGCTCCGGGGCCGAGGAGGCAACAAAGCCTTGGGCGCATGCGCCAGCCCAGGGCCCCGCCTCCCCCCTCCCCCCCTCGCTGCAGGCGCGCGCCTGCGTACCGCGCCGGCGGCGCGTTCCGGAGCAGTGCGGCTGCGCAGCACCCCATGACCCGGACGCGCCTCCCGGGGCTGGTTCCGGCCACCTCAGCCGGGGCACAGGGACCATGTCGGGCGCGGCGGGGGCTGGCGCGGGGGCCGCGGGCTCGGTGGGCTCGGTGGTGCGGCGCTTCCTGGTCGAGTACGGCAGCGGCACGCCCAGCCGCCTCAAGGTGCTGGACGCATACCTGCTCTACGTGCTGCTGACCGGGGCGCTGCAGTTCGGCTACTGCCTCGGCGTCGGCACCTTCCCCTTCAACTCCTTCCTCAGCGGCTTCATCTCCGCCGTCGGCAGCTTCATCCTCGGCGGTCAGTGCCCCTGCCCCTGCCCCGCGCGATTCTTCCTGAAGCTCCTTTGCAGCCGCGCAGGCAAAGCCCGATCCTGCCCCAGCGGCCGCGGCACCCCCAGCAACGCCCAGAGCCGTAGAAATACCCGGATTTCTTGCCGTAACCGCAGGATTCCCTCAGCAGCCGCGGGAGTTCCCCAGCAGCCCTCAAACCTACCCCGGCAGCCAGGGAGTCCCCGTAGCAACCTCCAACACCCCCTCCCCATCTCCATGACACCCAGTTCTGCTCACGGGCCCCCCCAGGCTCCTGCCCTGCAGCAGATCGCTCAGGGGCTGTGAACCTGTGGGGGTCAGGCCCATATACACCACAGAGCCCAGTTCCTTATCAGCCCCAGCGTGTTCTTGCTTCTCCCTGGCCATCACGGGGCCCTTCCTTTTACTCTCTTTTATTGGTGCCCTTTAGCAGCCATCCTGGGGTGAAACCCAGACTCTAGCAATGGCTGCTTCAGGGCCTTGCTCTCCCATAAAACCCTCCAAATCCACCTTGCTCCTGTGCAGCTCTCCCCAACACACCCATTGGAGGACATAGAAACATGCCCATTTCTGTGCGAAACCCATCCTGTCATAAGCTTTTTCCCTCAGGACTCACTCAGCCCCCCTAGACTGCAGTGCTACAGGACAGCTGATTGCAGAAAAGCCCGGTGCAAATCCCCTGCCAGTGTCCTGCTCATCAGATGGAGTTGCCTTTTCTTGTGGTACCCTAGTGGAACAGGGACCCAGGCTGGGGTGGACTGCCCGGTTGTGATCACTGATCTCTCGTTCTTTCTCTGCCATGCAGTTTGTCTCCGGATCCAGATCAACCCCCAGAACAAAAGCGAGTTCCAGGGTATTTCACCGGAGCGGGCATTTGCCGATTTCCTCTTTGCCAACACCATTCTTCATCTTGTCGTCATCAATTTTGTTGGCTGAGCTCCAGAAGAGACTGTGAGGTACTGATCTGCGGGGTCACAAAAGGGGGAACTGCAACTCACACAACTTCAGTACTTTTGTAGAGTTGAGAGAGAACTAGAAACAGAGAATCTAGGAGTCCCAACTCCGAGCTTTGTCTTGGCCAAGTCCAGTTAAGGTGTTGTCCTCTAGGTTGATACAGAGTTAGGATTTATGGTTTTCTGGTGTTGTACATGTATTTTTCAGCTTTTATCACTTAAAAGGCAATTTAATTGAGAGCGTTACAGAAACCCACATCTCTCTCATGAGAGAAATACCCCAGTTCTTCTTTGCAAGAGGGGCTTTGGGAGCTGGCACTCCTGGGCTCTGTTTGCGAGGCTTGTCCTCTTTGGAGGCTGTGGTGTGGCTGGTGGCCAAGTCTAGAGTTTCTCAGCAGATGAGAGGAGGGAGTTTTGGACAGGGAGAGTTTGGTACTGGAAGGTGGGGGACGTGCCCCATTGCAAGGGGCCACAAGATCATTGGAGCTTGTGGGGTATTTCCTCCCTTTGCTGAGATGTTGCTCACGTTGCCTTTCTCTCTTTCCAGGTCTTGAATTGCTCTTGAGCTCTGATGCCACTGCCAGGCATTGGGAAGTGCTGTTCCCCAGCAGACTCTTACCTGCCTCCTTGGTGGAGGAAGGGGATGCAAGGCTCAAGATTTTTCCCCACAGACTGTCCCATGAGGGGTCTGCTGCCTCATTATAGTTCCTGTAATCCTTTCCATCAATAAAACTCTTTATAACATCGCAGTCTCTTCCCTATGGGTGACAAATACAGAGCTGCTTCTGACACCCAGATTCCCTCTCAGGCACAACTCCCTGTTTTTACCCTCTGCCTTTCTACCTGGGAGGCTTTTTTTCTCTGCCCCAGTTTCAGAAGGAAGCAGGAAACAAGTCATCACAGAGGCTCAGTTGTCATCTACCCTTTTCATCTCCCTGTTTCCTGCCTGTTTATTGCATGGAAAGTGTCTTGCAACGTACCTCCAGGCTTCAAAGCTGTGGAAAGTTTGGGTTAGGCTGTGGTTAGCGGTCATGAATGGGAGTCCTCCAGAACATCCCCAGGTGTACCCTCTTCCCACAGGCACTCCCATATCCCTCAAAGGCCTGTGGGGCACAGCTGGATGTCCCAGCTGGACTCCCAGACTCACTGAGGCCTGGCAGCAATACAGGCAGTTACAGCATTGGCTTTTCTTCAGCCTGGTGCTGATAGACCCAAGGGTGTTGGCAGGGGCTGCCTTGGACAGAGCTGCATTTGAGCTATTGTGAGTCTATCGGGGAGGTCACCCCTCAGATGTGACCTCATTGAAAATCTTTCTCCCTCTGAAGTGGTGAAATGCTTAAACTCAGTGACTTTGGCCATTGGCTGCTGCCTCCTCAAACCCAAGGTAGCTCCTGCATTGAAGCCAAGAGCTTCTTTGTCCTAATGGCAAATTAGAGCCCTGTGCTGATCTGATTATGGGCACAGGACAAGGTACTGACCCCAGCAAGCCCCTCCACATCTCTGGCTGCAGGATCTGCCTGGGTTACCTTCAGGCATGAGGCTCCAACCTTGAGCTGATCCTGCTTTGCACTCGTCTCGTTTGTTCTGCAGGTGAAACACTGGATGGGTAAAATGTGTGTTGAGGCATGTGACAAATGCTTGTCTGCTGACCCTCAGTAGATAGAACATGGGCCTGACAGCTTCAGCATTGGACTATGGCTCCTGGTTGCCACCTTTTCCTTTTAGCATTCCCAGCTGTGCTGCAGCCATTAAACCCGTAAAAGAGTGAAACTTGAGGCTCCAAAGTCTCTGGCCTAGCGTAGCCTCTGAAGAGTGAGGTCTGAGGGAGCAGGGTCTTTACTGTCCCAAAGGATGTTGTCTGGGTCTGTGGTAGGAACAGAGTGTTCATGCCAGCTGTGACACCACCACCCTTCTCCAGCCCCAGGCATTAAGCTGGCTTTGTTTACAGTGGTAGCAGCTTTGTACTGATGGGGACCAAGGTGGGGGGCATGCAGGGACTATAGATGGGCCTCTGGGCTCTTCTTTGCCATAGGAAGGGCCCTCTCTAAGCCAGGCTGTAGCAGACAGTATCTCTCACTGGTGGGGGTTGGAAGGGACCTCTGGAGATCCTCTGGTCCAACCCCCCTGCTCCAGCAGCTCACCCAGAGCAGGGTGCCCAGGATCGTGTCCAGGCACCTTCTCCAGAGAAGGAGACTCCACAACCTCTCTGGGCAGCCTGGGCCAGGCTCGGGCAACCTCACAACAAAGAAGCTTTTTCCTGATGTTGAGGTAGAACTTCCTGGGTTCCAGTTGGTGCTCGGTGCCCCTTGTCCTGTCACTGGGCACCACTGACAAGAGTCTGGCCTCACCCTCTTGCCCCCACCCTTTAGCTATTGATCAGCATTGATCAGATCCCATCTCAGTCTTCTCTTCCCCAGCTCAACAGCCCCAGGGCTCTCAGCCTTTCCTGAGTACAGAGATGCTCCAGTCCCCTTAGCTGGACTCTCTTCAGTAGTTCCTTGTCTCTCTTGAACTGGGGAGCCCAGAACTGGACACAGTACTCCAGATGTGGCCTCACTAGGACAGAGGGGGAGGAGAAGCTCCTTTGGCCTGCTATTGGTCACGCTTTTCTTTATGCACTCCAAGAAACCCTTGGCCTTGGCCACAAGAGCAAACTGATGGCTCATGGTTTACCTGTCCACCAAGACTCCCGGGTCCTTCTCCGTGGAGCTGCTTTCCAGCAAGTCAACCCCTCACTTGTGCTGGGGACAGAGCCAGCACCTTCGCAGGAGGAACAGCTCAGGGTGGCCGCTTTGCCGCTACAGCTGCTGCTCTTTGCAAGCTGCGAGTGCCCCCCTGTGGGTCCGTGGGACTAGGGCTCTCCGCTTTGGCTTAAGCGAGAGCTCCAGGATGGGACCCTCCTGTGGCCATTTCTAAGAACTGCAGGGGAGCCTGTGCCAAAGGAAGAACCGTGGGGTTTCTTTTACCAGCTCACAATGCATCTAGCTACCATAAACTCAGCACTAGAATTCAGGTCCTATTAGAGCTACTCCTGCATCTCCTCACCTCCAACCCCGGAAAGGTGATGGAACAATTTGGCCTTGGCACTGTCTCTAGGCATATCAAGGATAAGAGGGTCATTAGGGGCAGTCAACATGGCTTCACCAAGGGCAAGTCATGCTTGACCAACCTGATAGCCTTTTATGAGAACATACCCAGGTGGACAGATGATGGCAGAGCAGTGGATGTGGTCTATCTCGATTTCACTAAAGCATGTGACACAGTCCCCCACAGCATCCTCACAGCTAAACTGAGGAGGTGTGGTCTGGATGATCGGGTAGTGAGGTGGATTGTGAACTGGCTGCAGGATAGAAGCCAGAGAGTAGTGGTCAATGGGGCGAGTCTAGTTGGAGACCTGTATCTAGTGGAGTCCCCCAAGGGTCGGTACTGGGACCAGCACTATTCAATATATTCATCAGTGATTTGGATGAGGGATTAGAGTGCACTCTCAGCAAGTTTGCTGATGACACCAAGCTGGGAGGAGTGGCTGACACCCCAGAGCTGTGCTGCCATCCAGCGAGACCTGGACAGGCTGGAGAATTGGGTGGGGAGAAATTTAATGAAGTATAACAAGGGCAAGTGTAGAGTCTTGCATCTGGGCAAGAACAACCCCAGATACCAGTATAGGTTGGGGACTGNCTCTAGGTGATCCTACTCCGGTGGGGGGATCAGGCTAGATGATCTTTCGAGGTCCCTTCCAATCTGTGATTCATTCTGTGATTCTGTGATCTGAATAAGCAAGTGTGGAGATATCTGCAAGCTCTGCTGCTTAGAAAGCCCATACTTAGGTCCCTGTTCACACTGTAGAAGAGGACAAGAAGAATCATAGAATCATAGAATGACTTCAGTTGGAAGGGACCTCAAAGATCATCTAGTTCCAACCCTCCTGCCATAGACAGGAACATCTCCCACTAGACCAGGTTGCTCAAGGCCCTGTCCAACCTGGCCTTGAACACCTCCAGGGATGGAGCATCCACAACCCCCATGGGCACCCCGGGCCAGTGTCTCACCACCCTCAGAGTGAAGAATTTCCTCCTAATTTTGAATCTAGTAGGGCCATGTTTAATGAGAGATGGCAAATATTGGGCAGGTTGTTTTCTCCAACAAAACCTCTAGGAAAGATGCAAATTCATCTCCTACCCGAAATCATCTCCTACTCCTTAGGTAGGTATTAGGGAGCAGGAGCTGGCACAGGGGCCAGGGTGCTAGAGATGGGCTATTGCAACATCTCCTTCCCTGCCAATGTTTGAGGTCTCTGGCCTGCTCTGTCTTCCTTCTCCTATGGGTTAGGAGAATTGTCAGGATTTTTCTGCATGGAGTCCCTGCCCGTATAACAGGGTGCAGAGGCCTATCAGCAAATTCAGAAATCTTACACAGTTCTAAGATATCTCCTCACCACACTTTATAACGTATTCCTCCCCTCCTTTCCCCAGCCTATGCTATACATAGCTCAGTCCTTCCTGCTGTGCCCAAAACAACTCCCCAGACCCAAGAGCAGGCTGTGGTGAGGGGTCAGGAAGGGAGGGTGCCTTAACCTCATTCAATTTGGTCTTGTGGTCTAACGTCTGCTGCTCTTTTCCACACACTTCTCCTCCTCCTCCCTGCCACGTGCCACACCAGCCCTGCTCCCTCCCACACCCCCTGTTTTGCACTCCACTTTCCAGAGGAAGCGGTTTCTGTGGTAGGGTGTAGAGCAGGCATCAAAAGGTGACCCAGATCTCGATTGTGACATCATGGAACTGGTGGTACATTCTCTTCCTGCCCCACCTGGCCCGTGAGACCCTCCACGTCCTGTTCTATGGTGTTTTTTCCTGCCTTTGCTTTGCACTGTGGTTTTTCTTTCTCGAGATAAACAAGAAAGCACAAAAACACAGAGTTGGCAAGGGCGGGGGGGAGCGGGAGTGGGGGACATTGTGGTGGTGGGAGATTGAAAACCTAATATCTGAAAGTATCTTTGAACTAGACCTACAAACTCAGTGTTTTGCAGATCACCTGCTAAGAGTCACTTTAGTCAAAACATTTAACTTTATTTTGTACACTCATCCCCTCGCTCAGCAAATCTTTATCTCTGGAAGAGAAAAGACTGAGGTGTAGAAACAGAGGCAGCAAGTTGTCCTTCCTGCTTGACCAGACAGCTGAGAGTGGGCTTGAGGGGCAACAAAAAATTTAAGATGGATATTGATTTCTAAAAGTGATGCTAAAGGTAAATGAGCATCAAAACTTTCCTCCCACATCCCTAAAGGTTTCTGGAATGAGGTTGATCAGTTGGAAAGCTGTGAAGGGCAATGACATGCTTTGTAATTCAAACACAGAATCATAGAATCACAGAATGGTTTGGGTTGAAAGGGACCTTAAAAATCATCTAGTTCCAACCCCCCTGGCCTGGCAGGGACACCTTCCACTAGGCCAAGTTACTCAAGGCCCTATCCAGCCTGGCCTTGAACACCTCCAGGGATGGAGCATCCACAACCCCCCTGGGCAACCTGGGCCAGTGTCTCACCACCCTCTGAGTAAAGATTTTCCTTCTAATTTCTAATCTAAATCTCCCCTCTTCCAGTTTTAACCTGTTACCCCTCATCCTATCACTACAGGCCTTTTTGGAAGTCCCTTCTCAGCCTTCTTGTAGCCCCCTTCAGATACTGAAAGGACGCAGTAAGATCTCTCCTGAGCTTTCTCTTCTCCAGGCTGAACAAGCCCAACTCTCTCAGCCTGTCTTCACAGGAGAGGTGTTCCAGCCCTCTAATCACCTTTGTAGCCCTCCTCTGGACCCTCTCCAACAGGTCCCTGTCCTTCTTGTGTTGGGGCTCCAAAGCTGGACAGAGTACTCCAGATGGGCTCTCACAACAGTGGAGTAGATGGGCAAAATCACTTCATGCCTAGACATGGTTTAGCAAGGTTCATCCAGCTATTTCCCTGTGAGTGGCAGCCCTCATCTTGAGTGAAATGCAGCTTCAAGAGCTGCCTGGAATTTGGTATTCAAGAGCTGTGGGCTTTCTACAGCTGGAGGGAAATGAGAGTGACTGTTGTGTCATGGGAGAGAGAAGAATGAGTTCTTGAACATACTGTACAATAATCAGGGTAATAGACACAGAAAGTTTGAAGTTGTTCCTTGGCAGGAGGGGTCAGTAACAGTCACCCTGTGACGGGCCACCTGCTAAATAGTGAGGTGGAAGCACAATGGCAGGAGACCAGAGGGACTTTGTTGTGTTGCTGCTCAGCTCTGTAGAGTTAGATCCTGCGGCAGGGACGCTGGCATTGTCTTCACACAGAGGCCCTCTCTCACGTGGAGCACCAGGGCTTTTGGCTGAAAGCACTTCAAGCATGAGCCTTTCCAAAATCCAAGTTCCTTGCCATGGCTGCAAATCCAGCAGGGTGAGAAAGACCCCATGAGGGGTTGTCACCCCCAGCAGTCTGGCGAGGCTTTCCCTGCTACTCAGTCTGGGCAGTGGTGTGAGGCACAAGTAAGGTTCAAGCTTTGCAGGGATGGTGTTTGTTTCTGAGCACCCCTCTCATTTCTCCTACTGGAGGGATCTCTGGTGCTTCAGAAGAAGACAGAGAAATTGATGTTACAAAAGGAGAAAAATTTCCTTTCCAGTCTTGCCAGTGACAGATTGAACCTGGAGACACAGGCCGGTTGATTGGTGTTGATAGCTCTCAGAAACTCAAAACTTAGTCTCTGGAAGTTTTTCTACTCAGGCCGACTTTTACTGTATCATTGTCACCCATGAAAAGCAGGTACCTTGTTCTATAATGACACCTGGGAGAGGAGGACATTGGGAGTCAGTGGGAGACAGGACACTCCAGGCTCCTGTGTTCCCCATAGCAGTAGACATCTGCCTTCAAGAACCCGGACCACTTACTAGTGCTCTCATTGTGGGCAAGCCATATTTTACAGTTGTCTTCACATAGAAACTGCTCTTGGAGGAGAGGTGCTCTCCTCTGTTCCCCTCTCACCCAGACTCCCCCCATGGTGGACCCAGCGAGTGGAAGCAAACAGTGCCTGGTGGCCAGATCAGGCCGAAGAGACTGCAGCCGCCCCTTCCCTCCTCCACCCCAAAGACCAGGCTCATTCTTAAAGCTCAGCTGAAAGGTCAAATAAGTTCCTCAAACTACAGAAACAAAAGACAAACAATTTTATTTTTTTTTATAAGAATTGTTTAATAGCAGACAAAAGCCTAAAGAAATGCCAGGACAATTCAGCAATGAGCAGTGCGTGGATTTCACACGCACTGTGCCCAAGGAGTGTGCCCATGGACAGGTGACTCTTTCTGCATAGTTTTATGATTATAAAAAGAAACTGTGAAATCTGACATTATTAGAATTAAATAAAAAGAATGAAAGTAGGTTGGGTTTTTACAAAGCCAAATCTTAAGCTGGTTTAAATTCAGAAAATGTTAAGGCCAAATAGACTTTAAAAGATACTAAACATTCTTTTGTTCTGTGATAATGGAGTGAGAATTTCACTGAATTCAGGAGTTCTGGGAGACCTAGCAGCGCATCTTTTAGGGGAAAGTGAAGATACCTTGGTCTCACCTAGCACAGGGTAGCAGGACATGGTGCATAGCCCCTGAACAAGTCTCCCTTTGCTTTTCAGAGTGCTTCATTTGCAACTGAAATGGTGTCTGTGGGGGTGCCCTCTAAGAAGTCCATACCCGAGAGCTATCAAAATAGAGAAAGTTCACATTCAAGTAATCTTTATCTTACAAACAGTGCTGCCCCAAGCAGAAATTGTGTGTGGTTTTAATGTAAGTAATAGTGATGTCTGGCAATTTATAGTTATATCAAAGTGCACTTCAAGCCAAAGGAGACCTTGCCATGCTAAATGAATCCAGCATCTGGGGGACCAGAATGCTGGAAATTTTAAGCTTCTTTTTAAGTAGTTTTATAACAATGCAAATAAAGCAATTTAGACTATAATGGCTGGCATGATACACAGCAACAGCAAGTGATAGCCCATGAGGCAGGGACGCCTGTGTCCCCTCTTGCATGGGATGCTCTGGGAAAGATTCCTTAGCCAATTTCTTTGGTCCTTCAGAACGGCACCTTCTGGTTACTTTCGTTCCTGTAATTGAAATAAGGGTATGTTAAGTCATTATTTGAGATACAGTCACCGCTACACAACTGCAGACCTCAAGTGTCTAGGCAACAAAATGAAAAGAGACACTGAGCTAAAGATAATGTATTAGATCTGACATCTTGAAGTCAATAAACATCAAACTTTCCCACCTGGAGACTGGTCAGGGGATGAATCTGATGGATAAATGCAGACAAGGGAAAGGATGTCCAGAAAGAAGAAAAAAGTTACATTTACATGTGTCCAGCAGGAGCAGGGAAGTGATTGTGACCCTGTACTTGGCACTGGTGAGGCTGCGCCTTGAGCACTGGGTCCAGTTTTGGACGCCACAGGATAAGAGGGACATTGAGGTGCTGGAGCAGGTGCAGAGAAGGGCAACAAAGCTGGTGAGAGGTCTGGAGAATATGTCATGTGAGGAGTGCCTGAGGGAATTGGGACTGTTTAGTCTAGAGAAGATAAGGCTGAGGGGAGACCTTATTGGTCTCTGCAACTACCTAAAAGGGGGTTGTAGTGAGGTGGGTGTTGGTCTCTTCTCCCAAGTAACTAGCAATTGAATGAGAGGTAATGGCCACAAGTTGCTCCAGGGGAGGTTTAGATTGGACATCAGGAAAAATTTCTTTACTGAAAGAGTGGTTAAGCACTGGAATGGACTACCCAGGGAGGTGGTAGAGTCCCCATTCCTGGAGGTGTTCAAAATACATGTAGACATGGCACATCAGGACATGGTCTATTGATAGTGTTGGCTTGACAGTTGGACTTGATGATCTTAGAGGTCTTTCCCAACCTGTATGATTCTATGATTTTATGGATAAGAAAATGTAAATAGGCTTGAGGACTGGGCAAAAACAATGATACAGCCAAAGGAGTGGAGGGATTTTACTGTTGTGACAAAAGGTGTATGGCTAGACTTCAAATACTGTTATTACAGGGAGAAGGAACATTCATAGCTAAGGAAGTGATCCAGATGTTTACTGCCAGAGGCCTTACCACCCCCCACGCATACTCACTTTTTTTTCCACATAAGCATTGTCATCAGCACATTGAAGATCATGACTTTTGTTAGAATTATTTTCAGGCCCAGCTGTGACAAAGACAGCATGTTCAATTTTTCGTCTGTAAAAGGAACAGAGAATGAGGGTCACAAGAGCACTGAGACAACCTCCCTCCAGACAGACTTAGAAGCACTTCTTAATGAAGCTGCTCCACTCGGGGTGACTGAGGAAGCCAGAAGGATGGCAAATGACACAGTGAGCAGGACTGTCTCATGAAGAGACTTTAATTTCTTCCAGCTGGTGTTTCAGTGGCTGGGTTTTCATTTGATATCCACCCAATTATCCAATATGCAAATCTGCCAACAATCTAGCTGCTCTTAAATAGTGTATTATGAACCCAGAATGCTGGGGGCATCCCTCCTTCCTTTCCCCAAATTTTAAGATGGGCAGGGGGAAAACAAGTTAAATTTCCTTCAAAGAACAGAAAATCTATTTGGATTTTCTATTCATCTTAAGTTACAAATCCATTTTCATTTGAAAATACATTGATCTATAGTGAGGGAGCAGGGAGCTGTCATCAAAAGGTCATTTTAAGTTTCTGTTTGAAAGCCTCTCTCTGAAATGACTGATCGAAGTGGCCAAGTTTACTGATGAGTACTTCACTGAAGTGGTGTTTTGGAACCATTTGGCTAACGGGTTTTTTTCCAGCCCAGCCCCGTGTTTGTGTAAGTGCAGCTTTCTGCAAACAGGGCGAGTGCAGAGGCAGGCCCAGCGCCTTTGAACTGGCAGGAGCAGCAATTGCTTGGGCTCCAGCACTGGCTGGTGTCTTCCACAGACACAAGCTGGAGCAAAGCTTGCACCGTGTGTCTAGTGCAACACTGCTTCTGAGCACACGCTGCAGAAACCACACGCTTATCTTTGGGTTCATTAGGTGCCAAAAAGTCTGAAATGCAGATAAACATCCAGTAAGGCTGACTCATATCAGAGCCTTGAATCATCATGTGATGGGGAGTAGTTGTTTGGCTAGTCCTAGCAAGAGCATGTAGGCACTGGCTGCATTGGTCACATAGAATTACCAGCTCAGTTCTAGAGGACTACGTTAACCCAATGACTCGATGTTTAAAGCCTGCGGGGCCTTTTTGGAAATTTTTCAGTCTAAGCTTTTTGCTGGAACAGAAGCTCTGCAAACAGGGGACATCAGTAAAAACTTGGGAAGACATTTCCTTTAATTGGGCCAAGCTTTACTCCTTAAATACTGTGTGCATACCTGTCCTGAAGTGTAGAGACATCCCTGTAATACAGACAGCACTGACATCTGCAGAAAGTAACAATAAATGTAATTAATAAGAGGAATATACTTTTTCAGAAGTTCATAAAGATATCTCTACTTAGAAGGGCTGGATTAGAGTTTCTGGCCAGTAAACCCTGCCATAAACACTCATTTCTGCTGTTTTCAGGGCAGAATTATGATCCAATTAAACTTTAGTGTCCCATCACTAAAGGAATTTCAAACTTTATATCCACCCAGTGTGATTTTAAGATCTCTCTGCTGTGACTGTACTAGGGTACTGACCCTTAATCTTGTTTCCACCAAGGAGGAAAGCAAAAGAAACCAGAGACCATAAGACCATTCCTCTGGAGTGTGGGAGCAAAATTCAGCAATTCTTGCAGGGCTGGGGCACGTGAACAAGTCCTGCCCATACTAAGAGTGCAGGGACCAGAGTACCCACATCCACCAATGTCATTACCACTTTCAGGATCGTCGCCATCCAGTTCTCCAAAGCCCTCGTGACTGGCAGCACACTGCATTTCATCTTTCTTGGCCCAGTAGGTTGACAGGTAGCTCGCTTCCTGCTTGCTCTCAGATGTTGCCACCTCCACAATAGAATTTGTTGGCTTATCAGAAAAGGCAAAACTAAGCTTTTCAGGGGAGTAATCTGTGATAAGGCACATTTCCAAATTCTCATCATCTTCGGAGACCAGCCTGTAGACTGAAGGAGATGGAGTAACATCTGGAAATGGAGAAGAGAAGAGACATTAGATGAGAGTACACAGTCATAGTTCCTTCAGTCTTAACATCCAGACACTTAAGAATGAAGATTTTTCCATGACTCCAGTGAGAAGTTGCCTGATCATAGGGATCTTGTGCTGGACACCTTTAGAGAACCAAGGCATACACAGCAGATGATGCAGAGCTACATGAGACTTACGTTGACTTATTTTGTGTGGAAGACACGGGGTGGTCTGGCAGGATCCCTAGACCACCTCAAATGATACTCATGTTGGCATCCACATCCTAGATGTCCATATCTAACCTAGTGATTCCTCTCTGTAATACTCTTTCAACTCTACTTGGCAGCCTTGGCTTCCTTTTGGCTCTTGGCCTGGATGCACTCTCTTCTCCTTCACTGCTAGAAGTGAGAGAACAGAATAACCCAGGCATATTCTGCCTTTTCTGCAAATCTGTAGTCAAATCCACCCCTGACATTCAAAATCCCACTTCCTCCATGTGCCCTGAGTAAAGATGTCCACATTTGCCACCAGTCCAGCTAATTGTCTCCCTAGGAGAAAGCTAGGAAAGCCACTGCAAAGCAGGAACACATGGTTGCATTTAGGGAAAGAAAGATGAAATGAGTACTGTGTTCAGTTTTGGGTTCCTCAATACAGAAAGGACATGGAGGTGCTGGAGCAGGTTCAAAGAAGGGCAACAAGGCTGGTGAAGGGTTTGGAGAATATGTCCTATGAGGAGAGACTGAAGAAGCTGGAGCTGTTTAATCTGGGGAAGAGAAGGCTGAGGGGAGACCTTATTGCACTCTACAAATCCCTGAAAGGTGGTTGTAGCAAGAGCAGGGTTGGTCTCTTCTCACTGGTGACAGGACAAGGGGAAATGGCCTCAGGTTGTGCCAGGGGAGGTTTAGGTTGGATATCAGGAAAAACTTCTCTATAGAAAGGGTTGTTAAGCACTGGAACGGGCTCCCCAGGGAAGTGGTTGAGTCACCATCCCTGAATGTGTTTAAAAATCATCTGGATGTGGTGCTCGGGGACATGGTTCAGCACTGGGTTGTTGGAGTTGGGGTAGTGAGGTTAGGTCGAGGTTGGACTCGATAATCTTGAAGTTCTTTTCCAGCCTGAGCAATTCTATGATTCTATGATTATGTTCCACCACCTGACAGCACAGTGGAAGATTTTTAAATTAAATTTTACCCTGTAGAAGAGGGGTCTAGGGAGCTAAAGCTGCAGATATAAGACACCTGGGGTTTATTTCTGTTTTCTTGCTGCTAGCAAGTCAGTTAGACACGAATTTTCCACACATACCGAAACTCTACCTGTGGTTAAACTCTTTTTTGCACATTTAGCTTTGTAAACTTGTACTTTAAGCATACATCTCATCCTGCCCAGCTCTTGAAGGCTGATTCTTTGAGAAGGTGCTTTCCTAAGTCTTTGTTCATGCATAATAGTAAAATGCTATGGGCATCTCAGTACTGTAATGATGAACAGATGAAATATCATTAAAGTCATACTGTAGCCAAGATGCAGATTCAGGGCTCTCAGCAACCCTCTGGCTTCAGTTTCCATTTGACTCACAGACACAGGCTTGAACCAGAGCTTCGGTTCACATTTATAAACTGACAAAGTGTTACCATGGAGGGTTGAGAGTTTAGGTTAGTATTTGCTTTGTCTGACAGCTTAGCTCCGGACATGAAGAAGCTTTAATTTCTTCTTTGCACGGCAGAAGTTTGGACTAAATCTTGGTATTTAGAAACTGTCTCAAAATCTTATGCAAGTGCAGACCCTAGTTCTCTCTCTGAGATGAAAGTTCATATCATAGAATCATGGAATGGTTTGGATTGGAAGGGAACTCAAAGATCATCCAGTTCCAAGCCCCCTGCCATGGCAGGGACACCTCCCACTAGACCAGGTTGCTGAAGGCCCCAAAAGTTGTCAGCACCTTAGAGAAATTGCCATACTTCTGTATTAGTATGATCTCAGGAAAAAAATAATCCATGAACCCTAATGATTCATTCTCTGGCCCTTCTCCTGAGTTGCAGTTCATCTATCCCAGAATTGCCCTGGCAGAGACTGTCTCTTTCCCAGCTACACCGAGTAAGGTCTAAGGTATGTTCTGACTCCCTCAGCCCCGTTCCCCACCTCCCATACTCCCAGTTGTTATTTTGAAAATAGTTTTCAGTGATGGTTTGTTAGGGAGAGGAAGACAGGAGCAGACAGAAAGCTTGATGGTAGATCCCTGTATAAAATACAAATGAACCAGGGTACATCATTGTCATGGAGTATGTGGATACAAAAGAGAAGAGAAAGAATTGATCAAGCTGTTCTGTTTCTCTCTTTTATGAGTACTATGCTTTCTGAAGAGCTACACATCCACCTCTTTCCAAATTAGGGTGTTTTTCTCCCTTTCAATCTTCATAATACTTTTATCTTGAGCAGACAAAAAAATAGCACCTGTCTGCTTTGGGTTTTTTTCCAGGCAGCTTCAGCAGCACCTTCAAAAGATTCATTTCTCATTCTTGCTTAGAGTGGCTGCTGGCTTTGTTCTGGTACTAGAGTCTTTTTTTGGTAAGTTCCCTTGCATATTTGCAGAACTATGAAAGTTTGCAGATACCTTTGGTAAATGTCAGCTATTATAACCACAACACTGTGACCTATGTTTCCTGTTATTCTGTCTTCATGAGTTGGCGGATGTGTTAGAGATGCTGTGTTGATATTTATGATCTGTATTTGCAGAAAATATTGAGAAGTAAATCATGATACTCTGAGCTGCCCACCCTGCCTAATTTCATATTTGCTGAAGGATATCTTCCAGGTGGTTAAATGCTATTCCTGACCAATCTACAGAGAAAGCCAACTCCAGAGGCTGATTTCAGGGAGAACAGTAGAAGCCTGTTCCAGCATCAGACTGAGACCTATGCCACTTTTTCCAAACAAAATGCAGTAGAAATCCTGAACTGGTTTAACACACAGAGATTTATCTCATTCTCTATTCCCTCCAAAGCAAACTCTCTGAATCTCTGGTCAGGCTGGAACTGGTGTGACAGAGGTCGTTGGTCCTCTTACCATTCCTTAGCCTCAGATATGATATTCCACAGCTAGAGTCAACCTGGAGCAACTCAGAGGAAATATATACCCCTTCACACACTCATACGGGCTAATCTTGACCCCAGAGGAGTAACTCCAGTGACTTAACAAACACTGTAGAGGTGTTTGCTGACTATCCTCCAATGGAGGTTCCAAAAGGTCTACCAGAGGTCCTCTGTGAAAACTGCAAGCCCTGTGTGGATGCTAGGATGTCTATAGCAAGACTAGACATCCACAGTTAGTACCTGAATGCTTCCCTAGACTTCCAGTGCTTGTGTGTGGAGACACTCAGATAAAAGAAGCCAGGTCCTAGTCCAGCATCAGCCAAGTCATCCAAAGTACAAAGACTCTGTCCAGAGCTTCAGTATTCTCAAATTTCAAATGATGCTGCTTTACTTACAGGATTCAGGCATAATTCAGGTCCCCATCCCAAAAATGTCATTGCCTCTGTAGTTACACCTGGGGAAATCAAACCACCCAAGCCACCCAAGATCTTTCTCACAAACTTTTAAAGTGGAAGATTTGTAGCTGAACTGAAACTAAAGCTGCATTAATAGTGGAAGATACCCAGTATGTGAGGAGAAATCAAGTGTTCAATGGACTAAATAGTTCTTTAGTACCAAAACAGGATAAATCCTGAGTTTATAGCATGTGTTCACATTAAAGAAAAGTTGAGATGAAGTTTTCTTAGATTTCATATTGGGAAGCAACACCCTACTTATGTTCATGTGTAAATTTATTCATGTATCACCTAAAGTGTGGGAGAAATTTACTATGATCTCCTTTGCTGCTCCTTTCAACAATGTTAAGGAAAGATTTTGGGAGATCAGAAGGAGCAATTCCATTTATCTAATCCACTCTTTAATGCTCACAGATGAGATGGCTTAAGCCATCCATCTAACAATTGTCTGGAACCAAAAAGACTTGAAGTTGTTGCTTACAAACTTCCTGAGAACCTCTGTCATTTTCACAAAATACTCTTGCATGCTTTTTCTTCCAAAATCAGAATGGGTTTTAATTGCCAGAATAAGTTCTCAATTGTATATGCCAGAGATTTAGTTTCCAGAAAAAAAATTACAGAAACATAGAATGATTTGCATTGGAAGGGACCTTTAAAAGTCATCTTGTCCAGCCCTCAACTCATAAAAAAGAAGCTTTCTGAATTAGAGATTAATTACTCATGTAGCACCAGGCAAAAAAACCCACATTTTTTTAATGAGTAAGAAAAAAAAAATCATTCAAAAGAATCAACCTAAAGCCCTTTTCTAAAAACAAGTGGAAGTTTATCTCTATGTTCATATCAAAAAGTCAGAAGAACTTTTGATCTTACCCTTGTGGAATTGCCTCAGATGTAGATGGCTGTTTCACACCAAAATTCTATCCTTTCCTGATCAGTCTGTTTAATGGGAACACTTATTTAGATAACTTCTTTGGGATCATAGCTTTGGCTACTTCCCAAATTACTCTCCTAGCTCCAGTACCCCACACACCCCAGTCTCTGAACCATTGCAAATACTATAGTCTGAGTCACCTGGGACGTTTCTTCACAGTGCAGTGTGAAACTAAGGCTTAAACATGAACCCAGAGGTATCTCTGGTTTTTTCCCCCTCCATCCAAGGAACAGTACTGTTACTGTCTGACATGACTCAGAAGTTAATGTCAATGAAATGCAAACATCATTGACCTAAGATACTGATGATGATGCCTTATTTACCACTATTCCCAGTCTCCCTGCTTCACCTTCACAGGAACCCTGTTGAGAAATAATCCTGGGTTCATTTTCTTTCAGCCTTCACTCCTCCCTCCACTCTTTTTATGTTATTTATGCAGAAAAGCAGATCAGTTCAGAAACACTAACCAGTGGACACTGCTCCTGTCTTCATAGTCTGTCCCTCTCCAAATCTTACTCACCTGAGTTGACCCTCAATCTAATCCCTCTTCCAAACACATTTCACTTTCCTGATCAACAAGAAGCCTTTGCAATAAATTCCTGCCTACTGGCTGCATATTCCAATGGCTCCTCATCCAAAATATGTAGGAAAGCTGCCTACCAGAGGATGACACTCAAAGATATTTGAAATTTCATTCCACCTTTTCAGGTTTCTAAAACTTTTTTAAATGCAACTGAGGAAAGAGTTACCATACCTCAAAACAAGTGTTGTTCCACTTCCAAATACAATTTTTCTAATTTCTATCTTCTGATGTTATAACGTCAGTTCTAACCAATATGGAAGAGGACTTTGCTTTTGAATTTTAAAACCAGAAAATCATGACATATTCTCCTAGGCTAAGAGTTAGAAAATCCAATCTCTAAGCCATTAGTCAGAATAACCTCCAGATATTATTTTAAAGATGCAAAAATCAAGCCTGAAAACTTTAATAGCCAGAAACTCTGTTAGAGCACTAAACTTTTTGCACAGCATTGAGCCATGTGAGAACTGCTTGCAGCATTCTATGTGTGACTGCATCATGCCCTGACTCTGAAGCCTGTGTGAACACTGCCATCTTCTCTAGCTGTTCATTCCTGCAGTGGGTCACTGCCACACCACAGCCAAGCACTCCTTGGTTTCCAAGACAGCATCTCTATTCCAACTGGTTTTTGTGAAGGCAAGCCAGAATGAAGCTGGAACATGCTTCCATGAAAGTCCTTAGTCCATCTACCCAATAAACAAATGATTCGCCAATCCTGGTGTTAAAATGGAACAGAAAGCTCAAACTTACTCGGGGTAACAAGAAGTTGGGTCCCAGTTCCAAATGCGAGTTTTACATATCCCTGATTGGCACACTGGTGTCAACCTCTACAAAAATGTGGACAGCTTTTCCCAAAGCACGCTGACGACCAAGTTACCATCAAAGTACCAAAGAAGTCTAATACAAAATTATCAGGATCAGAAATGGGGAGACCAAATTTTAAAATGTTCATACATTCCCTGGTTACAATTGTGTATTACACCCTTTGGGGCAACACTGGGAACAATCTGTTTCTCCAACTGTAAGATCACTTAAAATTCCTGTTCACTGTGCCATGTAGTTAGGGCCACTGCCTTTGAGAACAAGTTTTCTCCTGAAAGTTTCATCATTTACTACCCATCTAGCTCAACCACCAGCAAGGTCCCTTTTCCCAATGTCAGTTTGTATCCTTCTCCACCCCAATAACTCACACAACTCAGGAAATCTTTGCAGGAACTCCTTTGACCTTGTTACAGTTATCTCCTGACAGGTTTCAGTGGCACATTTTGACCTTGACTCCATCTTAGAGCTTCACAGTTTCAAAGGCAATCTGAGCCTTCTGAGTCTATTACTTGAGGAATCATATACATTCCTTAGACATGTGATAGCAGGAGTAAGCGTTAAGGATGGCCTTGTAGCTGCGACAGATCAACAAATCTGGGTCCAAGCCCCAGTTGCAAACAGAATCCACTTGCAATATATGTGGATAATAGAGTATCTGTACATCAGACTAACCACCTAAAGGCTCTTCAATTCCCATTCCAACACCGATATAAAAGTGTTATAAGTATACTGTTACTTGGTGGGATTCTACTACAAAGACCAGCTAAAATGGTGATAGTTACCATAAGTGGGTATTTTCTAAATCATAAAACCACAGAATCATAGAATAGTTTGGGTTGGAAGAGACCCTTAAAGAACATCTCATCCAACCCCCATGCAAGGAGCAGGGATATCTTCAATTAGAGTAGGTTGCTCAGAGCCCTATCCAATCTAACCTGGAATGGTTCCAGGGATGGAGCATCGACCACTTGTCTGGGCAGCCTAGGCCAGTGTCTCACCACCCTCGGCATAAGAAATCTCTTCCTCATATCTAGCCTGAATCTACCCTCTTATAGTTTAAACCCATCACCCCTTGTTCTGTCACTATAGGGCCTACTAAAAGTCTGTCCCCAGCTTTCTGACAAGAAAGTACTTTAAGTACTGAAAGGCCACCAGAAGGTCTCCCTGGAGCCTTCTCTTCTCCAGGCTGCCCAAGCCCAACTCTCCCAGCCTGGCCTCCCAGCAGAGGCTTCCAGCCCTCCCATCATTGCTGGGACCTCCTCTGGCCCCGCTCCCCCAGCTCCATGTCTCTGCTGTGCTGAGGACTCCAGAGCTGCCCCAGCACTGCAGGGGGGTCTCCCCAGGTTGGAGCAGAGGGGCAGGATCCACTCCCTGCCCTGCTGCCCACGCTGCTGGGGAGCAGCCCAGGAGGACATTGGCTGCTGGGCTCTGAATGCACATTGCCAGCTCATGTCCAGCAATATAGATATTATAACCATTCTTGTATTTCAATGCATTTTCATCTGTCTTATAGCACCCATGGCTTTGCTTGAGACCAATGGATGTGCCATGGATTTACCCTTCGGAAGAACAAATCCACCTTACTTGACAGAGGAGCAAAACCAGGCTTTGTCTTAGCTTATCGCAGGAATGCAATTGATGGAAGAGCACTGAAAGCACGTGCCTGCCTGTGCTGCCTCAAGGAAGGCTGCTTGGACAGCTGCTGTGGAGCAAATTCCACTGGTTAGGATGAGACCTCAGGCTACTATGCCTTTGGCAGCTGCCATTTCCCAGATCTTCTTGCATATCCACAACAACCTGGGAAATTAGGCAAAAAAACAGCATAAAAGTACCTGGTGAAACCAGAAGTCTTGTTCCAGATCCAAACATGAGTTTGTAACTACTGCCATAGTCACACAATAGCACAGGCCTCTACAATATCGAGAGGTATGTTGAATGGAACCATCACCAATGAAATACACTGTTTATGATTAGACAGATCCATCTGTCTAGGACTTTTCTTCCGACTGACTTTCTTTTCATGTGGTGTTTTGCATCTTTCAAACTCCCAAACACCTATTCCTTAATATTCCCTCCATCATATTTATCCCATTCTTTCTAGAAAACCACCTACAGTACAAGTTTTATTCTTCACCTCATAGAATCATAGAATGGTTTAGATTGGAAGGAACCTTTCAAGATCATCTAGTTCCAACCCTCCTTCCACAGCAGGGACACCTCCCACTAGACCAGGCTGCCCAGGACCTCATCCAACCTGGTCTTGAACACCTCCAGGGATGGAGCATCCACAACCACCCTGGGCAACTTGGGACAGTGTCTCACCACCCTCTGAATAAAGATTTTCCTTCTAATTTCTAATCTAAATCTCCCTTCTTCCAGTTTTAACCCATTGCCCCTCATCCTATAACTGCAGGTCCTTGTGAAAAGTCCCTCTCCAGCCTTCTTGTAGCCCCCTTCAGATACTGAAAGGCCGCAACAAGCTCTCCCCTGAGCCTTCTCTTCTCCAGGCTGAACAAGCCCAACTCTCTCAGCCTGTCTTTGTAGGAGAGGTGTTCCATCCCTCTAATCACCTTTGTAGCCCTCCTCTGGACCCTCTCTAACAGGTCCGGGGGCTCCAGAGCTGGGTGTAATACTCCAGGTGGGGTCTTACAAGAGCAGAGTAGAGGGGCAGAATCACCTCTCTTGACCTACTGGCCACGCTGCTTCTGATGCAGCCCAGAACACAGTTGTGGCTCTCTGGGCTGCACCGGCACATTGCTGGCTTGTGTTGAGCTTTTTATCAACCAGCACCCCCAAGTCTTTCTTTGCAGGGCTGCTCTCAATCCACTCCTTGCCCAGCTTGTATCAGTGCTTGGGATTGCCCCGACCAAGATGCAGGACCTTGCACTTGGCCTTGTTGAACTTCATGAGGTTGGCCTGGGCCCACCTCTCCAGCCTGCCAAGGTTCCTCTGGATGGATCCCTTCCCTCCAGCGTGTTGACCACACCACACAGCTTGGTGTCGTTCTACACCTTCCTCTTCTCAGACTCTGTCTGCTGGTCAGAATGCTTCTCAAAAGTAAATTTATTTACTGTTCCTTCACAGCTCACCTAGTGTTTGCAGGGGTAGTACAAACTCCATCACTCCATCCTAAATTTGCCATTTAGCTAGAAAGTAGAACACAGAGTTTTTTGTGTGCAATTTCTTTGTGGCAGGGAGACCATTGCTTATTCTTCCAGTAAGTACTGAGGGTTCAGTGTTCATTTGGGAATCTCTTGGATTCCACAATGTGACCAGAGCGAGGTCTGGAGTCATCGCAGACAGACACGACCATAATGGTGAATTTGGGGGCGTGTAAAGGAACTCGGGCACAGCCTTGATTTGCAGCTCCTTTATCTTACTGATGGCTCCATATAAATTTGAGATCCTTGCTTTTCTGAGATGTTTCTGAACAGGGTGAGGAGGGTAATTTGAAATATGAGGAATTTCCCCAGTGGTTTTCAGAATAAATAGTTTCTTTATATTGCTGTGTTTTTTAACTTTCGGAATAAAGTTACTTTGAAATGATATTAACAATCACTACCATTTTCAGAAACTGAAACATTACCTTCAAGAGTAAACCCAAAGCATTTAGATATTAAATGCTCCTAAAATTTTCTTAGGGAATTTGGAAAATTGGTACATCTACAAAAAAATATTAGTGTCTCAGGATCTGCCTTACTTTCTTTCCCTTTTCCAAAGAGTTTCAGACTAGAGAAGAGGTGTGGGGTTTGGGGGACCTTTTTTCAGACACTTGTGGCAGCAAGTATCAAAGCACAGATTTTTGTAATGCTTTTTTCTTCATAGAAAATTATTTTGTGGTCAGGGTCACTTTTCCATCTTTCCACAATAGTCACTCAGTAATGAACCTTGCCTCTTGACCTCTTTCGCCTCTGTCTGGGTACCCATTCCACCCCTGCCTATTAAGACTTGTCACACTGTTCTCCAACACTTTCAGAGCTTCCCTTCTAATATGCTTCACATTGATGTTTGAGGCCAAGGTAATTTCACAGAACTCAACACTAGTTGGCTGCGATTATGAACTTGGTGTTCTTAAGGATAAGTTTGATTCCTGAGCTTCCAGTATTTATATAATGCTTCACAATATGACATAAAGACAGTCCTATCATTACAGCTTTGTTGAGGATCTCCAAAGCAAAAACTCTAAATGTGCTTATATTTTGGATCCTCATACAATGAGGAGTCTTGTTATCGTAAAATATTAGCATCTACGTATTAGAAAAGTCCTTTTTACATGCTACAGCTTTATGAGACTGGTCTCACCACTCTGCATTTTGCTGACCCATCTTGGCTTTCACTATTTCCCTTTGATTTTCCTCCAATGAGGATTTTTTATTTAGAGCCCACTTCCTGTTGACTTTCCAAGAACAATCCTTTTGCACATGTAAAACTTTGGCTGTGGCTAGTTCGTCATCAGGAATAGAGAGAGGAAAATATACATGCAGCTATGGAAATCACTTGTTCTTATACCACATGAAAACTTATTGTCTTATTCCTAGTATAATGTAGAGTAACAAAATAGGCAAAAATAACTTGCAAAATGAAAGAAGTACCTCCAAGAGGAATCACATCTGAGAATTCAGGCTTACCTGGAGAAACCGTGAGTTTGGTTCCAGCTCCAAATGTAAGTTTGCCATAATTCCCAGTATTACACTGTGACACTATGCTTTGCAAAATGGTGTCCTGGTATTGTGCTGGACTGAGACTTGAGAACGTGACACAGCAAGATTCTTATTGGAATAACCTAAACAATATTACTGGCCACCTTCCTCAGCACATATGATGCAATAAATGCTTCCTTCAGCAACATTCCTTTGCTTGCTTAATCCCTCCTGACACTCACTAGTCTAGCTATTGTCCAGCACCAAGTTAGTCATCTGTTTATTCTCTCCTTTGTCTCCACATCACAACAATATCTGTCAATCTATCTGTGCAGATACAACTTTCTAGACACTTTAGAAGCTTTCAGACTTTCACAATGTCCACCCTCCTTTGTAGGCTGCACTTCATGTTGTATTAATACTTGCCGAGTGCAATCTGAGAGGGGGTGCCACTACCAAATGTGAGCTTGTGTCCTACCCTGAAGCCTGACACTGGTTCAGAACACAACAGACATCTCCCTTCCATCCTCTCCAGAACTACTGGCAGTTCAGGTACCATGCTGATGTTTATACTGCTACACACAAGCAAGCATTCTGCAAGGGCAATATATGGACAATATTCCATTATAAAGAATAACAGAGAACCTGCACTGCCCTAGACAGCAGAAGAACCTGAATAGTAGGACTATTGTGAGAAAGGCTGAAAAGAATAATGAAGAAACATGAAATACTAGAACTTGAATTCAGTCCATTCAGTCTGTGTTTGAGCTAGTAAAGGGAAAATCCCCCGCAATCAAACTGCAGAGAGAAGCCAATTGGAGCCAGAGTTCAGTAATTTAACCAGGAATGTCCAAATGCATCCTCCCAGTTTACACAACCAGCTGCTTTTGCAGGATAAAAACTCGTGCAACATTCTGGGAGCTCTGAAAACCAGCTCACACATAACTGGAAAACACATTCAGACAAAAATGGAGATCAAAGCATAGTGCATCAAAGCCTCCCTCACTGTCAAGCCCAGTGTCCTTCCTTTAAGCTGACCCATAAAAGACCCCTGTCCCTGAAGGGCTTGTAAATTAAACAGAGAATCACAGTGAATTGTCTAGCTAAGGAGGAAACAAAATCCACCACCAGTGACACCTCTCTCATTCTTCCTGCAAAACCTCGAACACAATTCAGTTTCTTCTCCATCCCAAAGAGGAAACAAGATTGAATTTCTGAGAGAGCAGTGGGAACACCTACCTCACAGGTGAAGCATTTATAATTCCTTTCAATTCCATCCCATGGGGAAAAAAAAATTTGTTTTGTGTTGTTTGCCAAAAAGTTGTAGCAAAAACCTTTGTACACTCTTACCCACTCCAACCCACCTGAATAATGTCCCTTGAGGAAATCCCACAATTTCCCAGGCACATGCTTGTAATGTCAAGGGAAACAGCTCACCTGGGACAACGAGAAGTTTGGTCCCACTTCCCCATGTGAGTTTCAACCATCCTGCTGTAGCACAGTGTGACAGGTCTTTACAGAATGGTCCAGCACAGTGGATGTTGGAGGCCTTGGATACATTGAGTCATGGATCTGTCTCTGAGAGAACCTGTAAATACCCACAGAGATTTCCACAGACCTCCTCCAGCCTCCCTTTCCCAAATGCCTTTTTCCACGTTCAAATGCATGGGAATAAATAGATTGGATTGCAGTCACCTCAGGTATCAGAGATGGGTAGAAGCTGCTCCTTAGGGAGCAGAGAACACTTTAGGATCCCTGCCCAAAGCCTTGTTGGAGTGGAATGGTGAAAAGGGATGGGAACGACAGCCTAGGCTCAGAGGAACTAATGAAGTCCACCTTCCTGTTGCTCCAGATTTCCATCTACAGGTGCATTTTTTACAATGCAGGATCTATTCCAGGATTGAAACCCACACTCTGCATTTCAACCAGCCAATTCCTTTTCTGGCCAAGCCACAGCACTGGCTTAGGACAGAATTGTCAGGTGAGGTGACAACACACGGGCATTAACCCACTTATTTGTCTGGATGGATGGTCAAACTGCCTGTCTGCCCTACACTACACTTCTATTTCTACTCGTGGATGGAATATCCTCACCCTGGAGCACCTTGTCCACAGAGCTTTTCAATAAATAGCAGAAGTCTTTCACCTGGAAGTTGTTTCTAAGCCCGAAAGCATTAGTGGAAACCTCACTTCAGTTCTCCTGTGCAGAGACTCCTCTGGCAGTTTACATTGCCTGTTTTAAGTGGAATAGCATCTATGTTCTCTTTCCCCTATGAAAGGTGGCATAGATACAAAGAGGCGAACAGGGAGCTTGAGTGAACACTCAAGGACTTTTGATAAAGGACACACAGGAAAGCTGCACACTCACTGGGCTGGACGGACAGTCTGGTCCCTGAGCCAAAGGTCAGCTTGTCATTGCTGGATGCAAATCACACAGCATTTCCTTCCACAACAAAAACCCCAGCAACCACTTCAGAAACAGCCTCTCCCCAGCCATGCCAATGTTCAGAGGGGCAGCAGGAGCATGAAACGAGGCAGAAGGACACCAGGGCAGGAGCGAGCGTTGACAGTCGGCCTGCATGGGATGAGGCCAGGGCTGGGTCCACAACCAAGGCTTCCCTCACCTCCTCCTGTCTCCACACTACCTCCAGCCTCTCCCACCTGTTGCTGTTAGGGCGGGAAAGCCCTGCCAAGAAGCTTTAGACCCTTTAAAAACCACACCGGACACAAGGGAACAGGACATGTGAGAGAACCAAGTCCAAGGGTCGCATGGAGAATTGCAGGTGTCCCAAAACTGACATTTCCAAACTTGTTGCCCTCCAAACAACTAAGAGCAAGACAAAAATGAAGCCATTCCAGGTTCCAGGACACGTAGCTGCTTACCTGGAATCACTGAAAGCACTGTCCCCTTTCCAAAGGTGACTCTGCCTGCAACATTCACACTCTGACACATTGCATGACAAAAACATCACCATCAGCCCTGCACAAGAACTCCACCAGAAAGCACCTGCATTCTGGCCACAGCAAAGCTCCGGGACACAACTGGCTGGAGTCCAGAGTCCTTACCCGGAGCATTTCCCGTTGCCTTTCTGAATGAGGGACAACTCCCACCCATGGGAATGCTTGCTCAGCATCAGGGAGACCATGCATCTGAAGAGCTGCTTCTATGCAGGAAACCCATGGAAATTCATCCAGTTTGGGTGTCTCTGGATGTCAAAGGCTGCTGTGAGATGACCAGACAGTGACCATTGAATGGTGCACACTTCTACACCAAACCTAGATCCATTTGCTGAGGAAGAGGTGAGTAGATTGGGGAAGAAGGGCCCTATTCTGGAGAGCCTGTTTGCATCCTAAGGATGCCACCTCCAATCAGATAAAGTTAAGTGCTGTAAATAAGGTAGAAATGGAGGATTTGCATAATGGAACGAAAGAAATACCCACAGCTGGGCAGCAGTTGTACTCACGGGGCTTCACAACCAGGCGTGTCCCTGTCCCCAGTGTCAGTTTGTAGTTCCCTGTATTCACACAGTCCTTCACACCCCAGCAAAAACCATCAGCTCTCATCAGAGTCACACACACAGAATTGCTATGGTTGGAAAAGACCTTAAAGATTATCAAGTCCAGCCTATCTCTACCAGTCCCACTTCTACACCATATGTTTGAGCACGATATCTAGACAGCTTTTAAATACCTCCAGGAGTGGTGATTCAACCACTCCACTGGGCAGCCTGTTCCAGGCTTTGATAACCCTTTTGGCGTAGAAGTTACTCATGCCAGTTACTAAACAATCTCCGGGAGATCAGCTCCTTCTCATCAACACCAGGCTTTTGAAGCCAGGAATAGCAGTAGCCTTGATAAAAAGCCTTCTTGGAATCTCATCTACAAGAAAGATGACAAATGGGATTCTGGTGCAAACAAGAGCCTTATTAATTCCGCCTTTCTTCAGCAGAGCAAAGGAAAACCACCCAGGGCTGTGCTAGGCAGAGCCATCAGCAGCCCACCCCAGCTTCATAGCTATGGTGGCCATGGCATGACATGGTCTATGTCTGAGCAAGATCATTCTGGATCCCGGTCTGCTTATGTGACAGGAGAGAGCAGGAGCTGGCAGGAGTAAGCTGAAGGAGTAAATTCACAACCTTGGTGAATCAAGGTCTCTGCTGCTCCCAGAGAAAGCAGAGCAAAAAGCCCCACAGATTGAACCAGTCTCCCTCCACTTCAGCTACTCTAGTTTTGACCACAGATTGCTGATGACAACTCCCCTTCCAGCCCTAGATCAGTCGTACAAGCAAAGCTCTTCTCCTGGACCCTCCTGCACACAGTGCACACCTTCAAAATATCTTTCTCAATTATCTTGCCTGTATCTCCCCTCTACAAAGATACACAAACTCCATCCTTCAGCAAACCAGTTTGCAACACAGCCCAGCAGGGGCTATCAGAGTAGAGGATGAGACTTTCTTATCCTTACTCCTTCAGGTTGGATTTATACCTACCAGGATGAACTATCAGCTGTGTCCCACTTTCAAGGACAACTTTACAGTTGGATGTTGAATTCACATAGTCACACATCCACTTATGAAACCTCCACACAACTCTGCCATGAATGCCTCTATTCCTGCTCACTGACAGACTGTCGGCAGCCTGGAGCATCCTATTCACTAAGTAGCAGCAGTCCTCCAGCTGGAAACCTTTCTAAGCACAACGTCACCTTCCAGCAGTGATTGATCACTTATGTGGGGATTTCATGCAGGTTCACCATCTCAGAGATTCCTCTGATGCCCTGCATTAAGTAAAGTGGACCCTTAGTGTTGAAGCTGCTTAAGATCCTCATTAGAATAAAAATTAGTCTATCGACTTTACAGTTGGACTTGGCACAACGGGGATTGCAAAGATGGTTGGAGATGTGATCCCTGCCCCAAAGCCTTGTTG
The DNA here is from genome assembly GCA_013401335.1 of Brachypteracias leptosomus. Taxonomy (NCBI): domain Eukaryota; kingdom Metazoa; phylum Chordata; class Aves; order Coraciiformes; family Brachypteraciidae; genus Brachypteracias; species Brachypteracias leptosomus. The sequence continues at coordinate 58,845 of VYZX01018526.1, forward strand.
TGTTTTAATGGCAGAAAGGAAGGGGAACAACAACATGAACATGATCTAAGGTGAGAGTAACTGATGAAGTCCAACTTCCAGCTGGTCCAGATTTCCATCTACACATGGGGTTTTTCTTAGTTTCCACAATGCACCAGATGGGCAGACAATCCAAGAACTACTGCAGTAATTTAAATCAGCACTATGCATTTCAACTAGCCAATTCCTTTTATTACCAAGTCATAGTGCTAAAAACCCCTCCGCTGTTCAAAACTATATCCACATGAAATGAGGGAAATACATATAAACATATTTCTTACTTGGTTTCACAAGAAGCTTTGTCCCTTTTCCAAAGAAGACTTCATACACGTTCACACAGTGAGAAACAAGCCAACAAAAACCATCCTTGAAGCCATCACTTACACATCCACAAATATAGGTTGCTTGATCCAATCACTGAAAATTTAACCAAAAAAATGCAGCACTTTCTCCATGAAAGATGAGGCTATGGGAATTTAAATGTCTAATCCAGCTTCTCCTCCTCTGTGAGACGCTCAGCAGTCTGGGATTTCAAAGGAAGACAAGAGAAGCAAGGCAGTGTTTCAAGCCTGTCTAGAACTCATCACACCACAGCAGTCATGTAATAATGACCTAAGGTTCTTGAAGGATTAAAATAAAATAATTTTTTAAAAAAGGTAAGTGGTCTAACTTTTAAAGCAAGGAAACTACATTCAGTTTTCTCCAGGTTTGCCCAATTATTTGCACACATGTAAATCACCAATCTAGAAGGTTTTTCAACCCACACATACACTGCTCTTGAGATTTCATCCCTTTTTAAATGTGCTATCTAACATTACTTTTTATTTTAATCTCCACGTCTAAACTTCTGGTCCTTGATTCTTTCAATTTACTACTACATATCATGTAAAAAATTTCTTTATGCCAAATTTTTCAATACAATTAAGATATTTTATCAAACCAGCTCTTGGTTTCATGAAGATTAATATATGGATCTACCTCTTATTCCCTTCTGTCCTTTCTCCCACCATGTTTGAATAATTTAGCTGTTCTGCAACTGTAAATCTATGCTGATAACCCACAAAATGCAGTAATAATATGGCAAATATATTTGGACTTGTTTTTAGACGGACATTTTAATTTTTCCCAATTGAATGGGTTAAACAGCAATAAGGGCGTGATTCAGAAGAAACTAAAACTGCAGCTACTTAATTCATTGCCAAAATATAACATTACCTGGCCATTCCAGACAGGGTCATTTTAGGGTCAAATTGAAGATTTGTGTCTACTTACTACATGAACTCCCAGTTTAGCTCTGCTTCCAAATTGCAGCTTGTCACCAGAAACTCATATGCCATGCAGTAACTGGCCACATTACCAAAATGCCCTACTTGATTAACCCGGGAGGTCTTAGTTACACAATGCATGAGAAAATAAAATATTTAAGGAGAGAATGATTGCTGGCTTTTACAAGAATAGTGTAGATCAGGATGGGGAAAAGTCATACTGGCCTCGTAAATCTGTTTTTTTTCTAGTTTCCCCTACTCAAAAGGCAACAGACCCTTGAATTTTCTCCAGGTTGATCAGTAACAGACCTCTCAGAAACAGAAACTAAAAGTACCTTGTTAGGAAAGCATGAAAAGGACGTTGATCCACCTCTAATTTCTAAAGGACCATTGGGTTTACCAGAACATGTTTGTGTATATGAAAAATACAGGTTTAGCTTAAAGATGGAACCGACTGTCAGATGTTCTATGTAACATTACAAAGAGCATTTTATATACAAAGCAGAAACTATCTGCTTCCCTACCCTTGAATTCGACAGTGCATTTTGTCCTTCAGGCTCACTCGTGACCCCCTAACCCCAAGGATGGCATTGTGTACTTACGGGGTAGCACTGACAACCTTGTTCCAGTCCCAAAGAGAACCTTCCCTCCAGCACCATACACCCAGTGCAACAAACCCTGTCAAAATCTCTCTGAGCACAGATGCATTCTTCCCCTCCACAGCTCCTGAGATTCATCCACAGAGGGAAAGGAAAGACTCTCCTCAATTCCTGACCATTAGGTTCTGGTTACAAGTATAGTGCCTCTGAGATGCTCCTACTTGCACCCTGAGACCTAAGCGTGCTGCACCATCTGCCTTCAGCTCTGTCCTTCACCATTGCCATGACCCTACCTCAGAAAAAGTGGACTTGCAGCCAAACAGCCAAATCATCCGGACACTCAGGATACCTACAGACCAAAGCACTTGGCTGCCAGCTTTTACAAGTGCCTCATAGGCTCCTGGAGTGGTGTAGGGCCCTTGGACATTGCCAAACGCTTGGGCATTTGCAGCCGTGTTGGTCCATAGAACTGAGTGCTCAGCTCCATCTTACAGACGTTGACAACCAATCACACTTATCCTAAATATACCACACTACTCACCAGGGCTCGCAGGTAAAATGGTTCCCCTGCCAAACATCCCCTTTCTGCACCAGCATTCACACAGAGATCTAGAATGCAGCAAAGCTAACAGCCCCCCCTCCCTTTTCCAGTAGCTCTCTTGGCTCTGGGACAGCAGTCACCATGTTGGTCACCCTGGGAGGTGAAGGGTCAGGACTGGTCTTTTTCCAGAGAGATGAGGAGCAGTGGCTGCAGCAAGGCTTGCAGAAGTGGCACCAAGGATACTAAGGAAGACAACGTCTCCGAAGAATTGGAGTGCTTTTGAACCATTGGAAAATGACATCTAAAATATGTAGGCATCTAAACCATGGAAGGAATCAAGAGAAGGAAAAAAATTGCAGATTGCAGTCATTCAATTTAAATGCAGGAAGCTTATTCATTACTTCACAGAAGGCAGATATTGAAGCATTTTTGGGATGTGGCAAATGTAGACACCCAGCTCTCACAGATCTGCTTTGAGGACACCATCCCATAGCATCACTGCAGCTTCCAGAGCTGCATGAGCAAAGACAGAAGCAGGTTTATAAATTGATCTGAAGTTTCACGTGCTGCAGCACAATTCCCCATCTAAGTATAGTGAAAGGAGAATCCCTCATCTAGATTAACCAAGACACTGTGAAATATCTGGGGAAGCCAAAGCAATGGGACACAACTGAGACAAGACCTGGGGGCTTCTGGAGAATTTCATCATCCAGTTCCCAAACCTTTTGACACTAAACAATATGCAAGAAGACAACGAAGAAACAATGAGGTTTTCTGCATGTCGACTGTCTCAGAGACTCCCCTGGTAGTTTACGTTCCCTGCATTAAATGGAGGAGCACCTATGTTCACCTTCCAACTGTTATGTGCTCAGATACAAGTGTATCTAGAGGGTGCTCCACTGAACACTCGGGGATTTTTGACAGACAAGACACAAAAGAACCACACACTCACAGGGCTGGACGAATAATCTGGTCCCTGAGCCAAAGGTCAGCTCTTTGTACCCAGAACCATAATCTCACAGCATTTCCTTCCATAACAAAAAGCCCAGAAAGACACTTCAGGAGCAGCCCCTCTCCCCTCCGTTTTGCCCAGCCATGCCAGGGCTAGGGAAAAACAGATCCTCTGTGTCTTTCTACTGCACCTCTGAATTCTCCTCTTCATCTTAAGCAAGCTAAAAGAAGGAATGCAGACGAGCAGAAAGCATAAAGTTGAGAAGCAGGAGAACAAAACATACTTGTCAGAACGTGGAGCTTCATCTCTGACCCAAACTGGAGTTTCCGGCTTTATTGGTCCCACGGGGTCACAGAGTCTAACAAGAACCCAAAGTTCATCCTAACTCTCATCCACTCCCATCTCATTTTGTGAGGAAAGGGACAAGTCTTTTGGACAGGAGACAGGATTTGCCTTGGGAACTTGAAAACACAGAGGACGGAAAGGTAAGAACTCAGGGATGACTTTCTAAGTCTTCTTGGAGAATACCTGTTGTTCCTGGGCACCAGGAATTTTCAGAAAACAGTGTCAAAATGAATATCCCTATTCTACCAGCAAACATTAACTCTGGCTCTGGGTTGATTGGATTTTTCCGCTGAACAGCTCAACGCCCAGACCTCAGAAACCTTACTTGGTTTTACCATGAGCCTGGTTCCATGTCCAAGGGTAAGGTGGTGGGTGTTCCTAGACGCTATGTTGTTTGCCCTAGCAAAAACCTTTGTACACTCCTACACACCCCAACCCACCTGAATAACATTCCGCAAGGAGGTCCCACAATTTCCCAGGTACGCACCCTTGCAATGTCAGAGGAGACTCAGCTCACCTGGAGTAACGACAAGTTTGGTCCCACTTCCCCAGGAGATTTTTCCCCATCCTTTTGTAGCACCCTGTGACAGGTCTTTACAAAATGGGCCTCCTCATTCAGCCACCTCAGTGGGTGCTGCAGGCCTTAGATACATGTAAACATTCCATTTAATCATGGATATGCCCCTGAGAGAAGCTGTAAATACTGCACAGGACTATCAGGAACATGAGCACTGAGCACAATCTGAGCCTTGCCCAAGGAACCTGAAAGTGCTAAGGTAAGGAACAAGACCCCACTTACATGTCCCCCCTTCCATCCACAGACACACACAGGTGCTATCCTGGTCCATCTATCTCTCTGTCCTGTATCACACTTCTAGTCCTGCTTGCCGATGGAATATGATAATCCTGGAGCACCATGTTCAGAGCACATTTCCATAAAGAGCAGAAGAATACCACCTGGAATGTGCTTCTAAGAACAAAACCACCTTGAGGTACCCCCTCATATTCTCCCTCGCCTATGAAAGGTGACATGATCTCAAAGGGTACATCTACAGGGTGCTCTGCTGGACACTAAGGGGCTTTGACAAAGGACACAGGCAAGCTGCACACTCACTGGGCTGGACGGACAGTCTGGTCCCTGAGCCAAAGGTCAGCTTGTCATAGCTGGATCCAGAAGCACACAGCATTTCCTTCCATAACATAAAGCCCAGCAAGACACTTCAGAAGCAGAAACTCTCCCCAGGCCTTGCCCAGCCATGCCTAGGGTTGGAGGGGCAGGAGAAGGGTCACGGTGCTTTCAAGTGCATCACAAACCCCCCTGGGAGGCAGGGGCATAGCACAGCCTCTCCACGGGGCACCTGGGACACTTGGCAGCAGCCATGTGCCCACTTTGTCCTTCCCAGCAATAATGACAGCGAGAAGGGTCATTTCAAAGGGAGCTGGCACATGCCCTGACAAGAAAGTCCATTGCTAGATATGGTCACACAGAAATGACCACACATCCAGCCAAGCTGCTGCTCTCAACCCCCCCCATGAAAGGCCTCAGAGAATACAAAAAGCAGAGGAGCAGCTTCGGACTTACGTGGCCTCACAGTGAGTCTCGTTCCAGAGCCAAAGACAGGTTTAGATGCTCCAGATCCCATGGTGTCACAGCATTTCCTCTCTCAACAAAAACCTTCCCAACCACTTGGCAAAGATGGGCACCCGCACCCTGACTAGACCGTGCTGAATGTCCCTGGGAGCCAGTTACAGTCTGAAGTGGACACCCTGCCCATGATCTGTCTGTGGGATCAAGAGCACCGTGGGACCTATGGACGCAAGCACCATTTTGAGGGAATGCTGCTTCTGCCCTGAGCCACGCAGGTGGGAATTTCATGCCAGCTCAGCCTCTCACAGGCTCCTGCCTTAAATACAATTGCCCCATGGGTTCCCCTTCCTTCTGTAACACGTATCAGATGCAAGTACATCTACAGAGCACTCCAGTCAACACTCAAGGACACACAGCAAAGCTGCACACTCACTGGGTTGGACGGACAGTCTGGTCCCTGAGCCAAAGGTCAGCTTGTTGTAGCTGTTNATGCATACAGATAACATCTACATCCATCTAGGCTCAGGTGAAGGGAGGAACGGGAGCAGGCATGTAAAGAAGCTTTTGATGCCCCATCAAACCACAGAGAACACAAGGCAACATGTCATTCAAGAGAACCAAATCCAAGGGACGCACCGACAATTGCAGGTCACCCAAAATTAACAATGGTGCACACCTCAATGCCACACCAGAAACTGCCTAAAGACAGGAGTGACTGGAGCCTTGAGAGGGAGGTATCTGGAAGAAGCCAAGGAGCGCCTGCTTTTCACTGCTCAGCTCCCAAGCTTTTCAACACTAATCAGCTTGGGAGAAGAGAAAATGAAGCGATGCCAGTTGCCAGTGCTATTGGCTACCTACGGGCTACTGCTGAAAGTTCCCTTTCCAAAAGTGACTTCATTTCCACCATACAAACTTGGACACATTCCAGAACAACAAAGTCCCTGTCAGTCATGCAAAGGGCATTGCACAGAAGCTCTGGAAAGCTCTCTGCTGCACTACGCTCAAAGACTGTGCTGCTGCCCAGAACGGGGGGAAACCTCATCCTGAAGCTGTCTTTCAGGCAAAGCTGCTCATCCAAGTGGGACTTCTTGTGCATGTCCGTTATCTCAGAGACTCCCCTGGTGCTTCTTGTTTCCATCTATTACAGAAACCAGCTGCAACAACTTACTCTACAGGGCACTAAGGAGGACACTCAAGGATGTTTGAGAAAGGACACACAGGCAAGCTGCACACTCACTGGGCTGGATGGACAGTCTGGTCCCTGAGCCAAAAGTCAGCTTCTCATAATCTCACAGTATTTCCTTCCATAACAAAAAGCCCAGCAAGACATTTCAGAAGCAGCTCTTCTCCCCTCCAGTTGCCCAGCTATCCCAAGGATAGGGAAAAACAGATCCCCTGTGTCTTTCTCCTGCACCTCTGACTTCTCTTCCTGGGCTGAAGGTGGCTAAAAGAAGGAATTCACCAAGAGGAGACAGCATAAAGTGGAGAAGCAGGAGGAGGAAACCCACTTGGCAGAACATGGAGCTTTGTCCCTGCTCCAAACTGGAGATTTCCATCATAGCTGTTCACACAATGCTACACACCCTAACAAGAACTCAAGTCTCAGCCTAATTTGGGGCCCTCTCTGGTCTCCTTCTGAGACCAGAAGAACAAGCCCCTTGGACATGAAATGCCTTGGCAAGGGCAACACATAGAAGAGGGAAAGATCAAAACTCAGGCAACAGCCTGCTTGTGAACTGCATTTCCCTGCTCTCTCAGCAAACTTACCCCTGGCTTTTGGGTCATTGACTTTTTCCACTGAATTTTATCACTGCTCAGGACACGTCCCCACACCCCCTCCTACAACAGCAGCTCACAGCTTTTCCGCTGCCAGAGAGCGGGCACAGGGTGGGTGCGCTCACAGGAAGACTCCCCAGAATTTACACTCGGACATTCTTGCCTTGCCCATTTTTGCTTTCCCCTGCACAGCCAAAAAGTAGCTCTGACAGAACTGGCAAGGTTTCACACCCAGCTTTGTCCCACCTCCAAAGCTGTACCTGTTCCCACCGGCACTCACAGCAACAAGCACCACTCCACAAACGCCCTCAGCTCCCCACAGCAAGGCAGCCTTAGTGTGGCTGAGCAGGACCTTCCCAGAAAGGCACGGGGCAAAATTCTCCAAAAACCAAGCAAGCGAATCTTTGCTCCATCCAAACCATTGAAGGCTGCTCTGAAGGCAGCGCTCTCCCAGCCTGTGACGGGAGAGAAGGCATTTCAGGTGTGCAAAGGCAAAACACAAGGACGGCTAGAAAAACACCCCTGCTGCGAGAGAGGCATAAAGACAACTACAGGCAAGCTGCACACTCACTGGGCTGGACGGACAGTCTGGTCCCTGAGCCAAAGGTCAGCTTGTTGGACATGGAGCCATAACCACACAGCATTTCCTTCCATAACAAAAAGCTCCACAAGACACTTCAGAAGCAGCCCCTCTCCCCTCCATTTTGCCCAGCTCTCCCAAGGCCAGGGAAAAATAGATCCCCTGTGTCTTTCTGCTGCACCTCTGAATTCTCCTCTTGGGCTTACACTGACTAGAAGAAGGAATGAGGCAAGAGAGGACAGCATGAAGTGGAGAAGCAGAATAAGAAAACATACCTGGTACAACATGGAGCTTTGTCCCTGTCCCAAACTGGAGATTCCAGACACACAGTGCTACGCAGCCTAACAAGAATCCAGGGCTCAGGCTACTCTATTACCACCTCTGCATCCCAGAGCTCCAAGTCCAGAGCACCTTTCCATAAATACCAGACGTCTACCACCTGGAAGCTTTTTCTAAGCATGAGAGCATTAGTGAGCACGTCAATTAAGTTCTCCAGTTTAGAGACTCCTCTGATAGTTGGCATTGTCTGCATTACATCAGACAGTGCCCATGTTCTCTTTCCCCTATGAAAGGTGGCCCAGATAGAAACAAACATGTCTATGGGGAGCTGAAGGGAACACTGAAGGGTTCTTGACAAAGGACACACAGGAAAGTTGCACACTCACTGGGCTGGACGGACAGTCTGGTCCCTGAGCCAAAGGTCAGTTTGTCATAGCCCGTGCTGTAACCACACAGCATTTCCTTCCATAACAAAAACCCCAGCAACCACTTCAAAAGCAGCACCTCTCCCCAGAATGCCAAGATTGGAGGGGCAGCAGTAGAGTGACACAAGGCAGAAGGACCCCAGGGCAGGAGCAGACGTTGACAGTGTTGGATGAGGCCAGAGTTGAGTCCACAAACAAGGGGCACCCCTCACACCTTCTCCTCCTCCTCCTGCTGTCCCCACAGTGCCTCCTGGCTCTTCCCTGTGTTGCTGTTAGGGTGGGTAAGCTCTGCCAAGGTGAGAGAAACCCAGTCTGATGGTGCACGTTCCCTGGAGCTCAGAGAGCTTTGAAAGCATCGGGCACTCCTGCCTTGGTCAGCAAGCACTTACTAGGACTAACTCAAGGATGTTTGAGAAAAGAAACACAAGAAAGCTGCACACTCACTGGGCTGGACGAACAGTCTGGTCCCTGAGCCAAAAGTCAGCTTATACCCGGAGCCATAATCTCACAGTGTTTCCTTCCCTAACAAAAAGCCCAGTGAGCCACATCAGAAGCAGCCCCTCTCCCTTCCGTTTTGCCCAGCTATGCCAAGTCTAGGGAAAAAAAGATCCTCTGTGTCTTTCTCCTGCACCTCTGGCTTCTCTCTTGGGTTTAAGGTGGTTAAAAGAAGGAATGCAGCAAGAGGAGACAGCACAACATGGGGAAGTAGCAGAAGGAAACATCCTTGGCAGAACATAAAGCTTTGTCCCGAGCCCAAACTGTGGTTTTCCTGTATTGATGCTCACACAAATCTAACAAGAACTCAAGCCTCAGTCTACTCGTTTACCCGCTCTGGTCTCCATGTGAGAGCAGAGGACCAAGCCCCTTGGACAGGAGATGACATTTGCATTCAAAGGGCAACACATAGAGGAGGGAAAGATAAAAACTCAGGGATGAGTGTCTCAGGCTGCTTGGACAATACCCGTCGTTCACTGGCACTGGGGCTTTTCTGAACAGGGTGTCAAAATGGCTTGGATCTGAGGTAGGAAATGGAAAAACAACCACCACAAAAACAACAAAACCCCCAACAAAAAAAATCAACCAGCTGCTTTTGCAGGATAAAAACTGGAGCTCTGAAAACCAACTCACACATAACTGGAAAACACATTCACACAAAAACAGAGATCAGGGCACCCTGCATCAAAACCTCCCTCACTGGCTACTGTCAAGCCCAGCATCCTTCCTACAAACGGACCCATAAGAGACCCCTGTCCCTGAGGAGCTGGTAAATTAAATGGAGAATGAGATCGTAGTGAACTGAATAGTTCAGGAGCAAACAGAATCCAAGCACCAGTGACACCTCTCTGTCATTCGTCCTGCAAAACCTCCACCACAGTTCAGTTTGTTCTCCATCCCAAGGAGATAATGGGATGGAATTTCTGAGAAAGCAGAGGGGACACCTCAGTCACAGGTGGAGTATTTACAATTCCTTTCACTCTCTTCCCATGGGAAAAGAAACTTGTTTTGACAGTTCTTCTAACAGCATTTTACTTTTCTCTGCGGCTTTGTTCTTTTTTGAAAGGAAAAAACCCTGATGAAAAGATAATTGGGCTGCAAATTTACTACTGTGGTAGTGAAAAATTCTACTTGAGTTACTTGAGGGTTAAAGCATATTCTGCTGCGTGGGGCTTGTCCTGAGCCTTAAATAGGGACATCACCATTACCACATGTAGCAACAACCTGCTTCCCAACTGCGTTTCCCTACATTCCCAGCAAACATTAACTCTGGCTCTGGGTTGATTGGATTTTTCCGCTGAACAGCTCAACGCCCAGACCTCAGAAACCTTACTTGGTTTTACCATGAGCCTGGTTCCATGTCCAAGGGTAAGGTGGTGGGTGTTCCTAGACGCTATGTTGTTTGCCCTAGCAAAAACCTTTGTACACTCCTACACACCCCAACCCACCTGAATAACATTCCGCAAGGAGGTCCCACAATTTCCCAGGTACGCACCCTTGCAATGTCAGAGGAGACTCAGCTCACCTGGAGTAACGACAAGTTTGGTCCCACTTCCCCAGGAGATTTTTCCCCATCCTTTTGTAGCACCCTGTGACAGGTCTTTACAAAATGGGCCTCCTCATTCAGCCACCTCAGTGGGTGCTGCAGGCCTTAGATACATGTAAACATTCCATTTAATCATGGATATGCCCCTGAGAGAAGCTGTAAATACTGCACAGGACTATCAGGAACATGAGCACTGAGCACAATCTGAGCCTTGTCTAAGGAACCTGAAAGTGCTAAGGTAAGGAACAAGGCCCCACTTACATGTCCCCCCTTCCATCCACAGACACACACAGGTGCTATCCTGGTCCATCTATCTCTCTGTCCTGTATCACACTTCTAGTCCTGCTTGCCGATGGAATATGATAATCCTGGAGCACCATGTTCAGAGCACATTTCCATAAAGAGCAGAAGAATTCCACCTGGAATGTGCTTCTAAGAACAAAACCACCTTGAGGTACCCCCTCATATTCTCCCTCGCCTATGAAAGGTGACATGATCTCAAAGGGTACATCTACAGGGTGCTCTGCTGGACACTAAGGGGCTTTGACAAAGGACACAGACAAGCTGTACACTCACTGGGTTGGATGGACAGTCTGGTCCCTGAGCCAAAGGTCAGCTTGTTGTAGCTGTTGCCAGAATCTCACAGCATTTCCTTCCATAACATAAAGCCCAGCAACCACTTCAGAAGCAGCACCTCTCCCTGGACTATTCCCCAGCTTGCCAAGGTTCAGAGGGACAGCAGGAGCATGACACAAGGCAGAAGGACCCCATGGCAGGAGCAGACGTTGACCGCCTGCCTGTGTCGGATGAGGCCAGGGCTAGTGCACCCCCCAAACCTTCTCCTCCTCCAGTGTCTCCAAGCTGTCCCCATGTTGCTGTTAGAGCATGTAAGCTCTGCCCAGGTGAGAGAAACCCAGTCTGATGGTGCACGTTCCCTGGAGCTCAGAGAGCTTTGAAAGCATCAGGCACTCCTGCCTTGGTCAGCAAGCACTTACTGGACACCCACAGCAGCCTTGTCCCATTCCCAAAGGGGCCTTTGTGGAAAGCACCATTGCTCACACACTGCTTCCCACTGCCACACAAACCCCGCTGGGACCCTGGGACATCAGGGAGCCAAAGGACCATTGGAGTAGCTTCAGCATGGATGGGACCAGGTTGCCCAAGTCATCTGGAGTGTCAGTTCTCCTTGACATCCACATCCATCTAGACTCAGCTGAAGGAAACAACAGTTTATTCTACAGGCACAAAGGTCAACACTCAAGGACATTTGAGAAAGGAGAAACAAGAAAGCTGCACACTCACTGAGTTGGATGAATAGTCTGGTCCCTGAGACAAAGATCAGCTTGTCAGATATGTAGTCATAATCTCACATTTCCTATTATAAACAAAAGCCCAACAGGACACTTCAGAAGCAGCACCTCTCCCTGACATTTTGCCCAGCTATGCCAAGGCCAGGGAAAACCAGATCCTCTGCACCTTCTTCCTATACCTCTGACTTCTCTTTCTGGGTTTAAGCTGGTTAAAAGTAGGAATGCAGCAGGAGGAGACGGCATGAAGTGGAAAATCAAGAGTTACCTGAAAAGTTATCTGAAAATCCTAAGGTAAGGAACAGAACTGGACACCCTTTANGTTTACCCGCTCTGGTCTCCATGTGAGAGCAGAGGACCAAGCCCCTTGGACAGGAGATGACATTTGCATTCAAAGGGCAACACATAGAGGAGGGAAAGATAAAAACTCAGGGATGAGTGTCTCAGGCTGCTTGGACAATACCCGTCGTTCACTGGCACTGGGGCTTTTCTGAACAGGGTGTCAAAATGGCTTGGATCTGAGGTAGGAAATGGAAAAACAACCACCACAAAAACAACAAAACCCCCAACAAAAAAAATCAACCAGCTGCTTTTGCAGGATAAAAACTGGAGCTCTGAAAACCAACTCACACATAACTGGAAAACACATTCACACAAAAACAGAGATCAGGGCACCCTGCATCAAAACCTCCCTCACTGGCTACTGTCAAGCCCAGCATCCTTCCTACAAACTGACCCATAAGAGACCCCTGTCCCTGAGGAGCTGGTAAATTAAATGGAGAATGAGATCGTAGTGAACTGAATAGTTCAGGAGCAAACAGAATCCAAGCACCAGTGACACCTCTCTGTCATTCGTCCTGCAAAACCTCCACCACAGTTCAGTTTGTTCTCCATCCCAAGGAGATAATGGGATGGAATTTCTGAGAAAGCAGCGGGGACACCTCAGTCACAGGTGGAGTATTTACAATTCCTTTCACTCTCTTCCCATGGGAAAAGAAACTTGTTTTGACAGTTCTTCTAACAGCATTTTACTTTTCTCTGCGGCTTTGTTCTTTTTTGAAAGGAAAAAACCCTGATGAAAAGATAATTGGGCTGCAAATTTACTACTGTGGTAGTGAAAAATTCTACTTGAGTTACTTGAGGGTTAAAGCATATTCTGCTGCGTGGGGCTTGTCCTGAGCCTTAAACAGGGACATCACCATTACCACATGTAGCAACAACCTGCTTCCCAACTGCGTTTCCCTACATTCCCAGCAAACATTAACTCTGGCTCTGGGTTGATTGGATTTTTCCGCTGAACAGCTCAACGCCCAGACCTCAGAAACCTTACTTGGTTTTACCATGAGCCTGGTTCCATGTCCAAGGGTAAGGTGGTGGGTGTTCCTAGACGCTATGTTGTTTGCCCTAGCAAAAACCTTTGTACACTCCTACACACCCCAACCCACCTGAATAACATTCCGCAAGGAGGTCCCACAATTTCCCAGGTACGCACCCTTGCAATGTCAGAGGAGACTCAGCTCACCTGGAGTAACGACAAGTTTGGTCCCACTTCCCCAGGAGATTTTTCCCCATCCTTTTGTAGCACCCTGTGACAGGTCTTTACAAAATGGGCCTCCTCATTCAGCCACCTCAGTGGGTGCTGCAGGCCTTAGATACATGTAAACATTCCATTTAATCATGGATATGCCCCTGAGAGAAGCTGTAAATACTGCACAGGACTATCAGGAACATGAGCACTGAGCACAATCTGAGCCTTGTCTAAGGAACCTGAAAGTGCTAAGGTAAGGAACAAGGCCCCACTTACATGTCCCCCCTTCCATCCACAGACACACACAGGTGCTATCCTGCTCCATCTATCTCTCTGTCCTGTATCACACTTCTAGTCCTGCTTGCCGATGGAATATGATAATCCTGGAGCACCATGTTCAGAGCACATTTCCATAAAGAGCAGAAGAATTCCACCTGGAATGTGCTTCTAAGAACAAAACCACCTTGAGGTACCCCCCCATATTCTCCCTCGCCTATGAAAGGTGACATGATCTCAAAGGGTACATCTACAGGGTGCTCTGCTGGACACTAAGGGGCTTTGACAAAGGACACAGACAAGCTGTACACTCACTGGGTTGGATGGACAGTCTGGTCCCTGAGCCAAAGGTCAGCTTGTTGTAGCTGTTGCCAGAATCTCACAGCATTTCCTTCCATAACATAAAGCCCAGCAACCACTTCAGAAGCAGCACCTCTCCCTGGACTATTCCCCAGCTTGCCAAGGTTCAGAGGGACAGCAGGAGCATGACACAAGGCAGAAGGACCCCAAGGCAGGAGCAGACGTTGACCGCCTGCCTGTGTCGGATGAGGCCAGGGCTAGTGCACCCCCCAAACCTTCTCCTCCTCCAGTGTCTCCAAGCTGTCCCCATGTTGCTGTTAGAGCATGTAAGCTCTGCCCAGGTGAGAGAAACCCAGTCTGATGGTGCACGTTCCCTGGAGCTCAGAGAGCTTTGAAAGCATCAGGCACTCCTGCCTTGGTCAGCAAGCACTTACTGGACACCCACAGCAGCCTTGTCCCATTCCCAAAGGGGCCTTTGTGGAAAGCACCATTGCTCACACACTGCTTCCCACTGCCACACAAACCCCGCTGGGACCCTGGGACATCAGGGAGCCAAAGGACCATTGGAGTAGCTTCAGCATGGATGGGACCAGGTTGCCCAAGTCATCTGGAGTGTCAGTTCTCCTTGACATCCACATCCATCTAAACTCAGATGAAGGAAACAACAGTTTATTCTACAGGCACAAAGGTCAACACTCAAGGACATTTGAGAAAGGAGAAACAAGAAAGCTGCACACTCACTGAGTTGGATGAATAGTCTGGTCCCTGAGACAAAGATCAGCTTGTCAGATATGTAGTCATAATCTCACATTTCCTATTATAAACAAAAGCCCAACAGGACACTTCAGAAGCAGCACCTCTCCCTGACATTTTGCCCAGCTATGCCAAGGCCAGGGAAAACCAGATCCTCTGCACCTTCTTCCTATACCTCTGACTTCTCTTTCTGGGTTTAAGCTGGTTAAAAGTAGGAATGCAGCAGGAGGAGACGGCATGAAGTGGAAAATCAAGAGTTACCTGAAAAGTTATCTGAAAATCCTAAGGTAAGGAACAGAACTGGACACCCTTTACGTATCCCCCATGGTCTCCCATTACCATTAAAGAGGTAGCGAGCTCAAATTGGTCGATCTGTTTGTCTGTCCTATACCACACGTCTATTCCTGTTTGCTGGTGGAATATCAGCAGCCTGGTGCACCATGTCCAGAACATATTTCCATAAATTGCAGAAGTCTTCCACTTGGAAGCTGTTTCTAAGCCCGAAAGCATTAGTGGAAACCTCACTAAAGTTCTCCAGATCAGAGACACATCTGGCTGTTTACAGTGTCTGCCTCAAATCAAATAGCACTCTATGAAAGGCGGCCCAGATAGAAACAAATATATATACAGGGAGCTCTATTGAAAACACTCAGGGATTTTGAACATAGGAGTTACAGGAAAGCTGCACACTCACTGGGTTGGATGGACAGTCTCATCCCTGAGACAAAGGTCACCTTGTTGTACCCGGAGGAGTATTTCCTTCCATAACAAAAGGCCCTGAAAGACACTTCACAAGCAGCACCTTTCTCCAAGCCTTTACCCAGCCATGTCTATGCTTGGAGGGGCAGGAGAATGGTGACGGTGCTTCCCACTGAAACACAAACCCCACTGAGATACATGTGCATGGGATTGCTTCCCCATACATGACCACACACCCAGCCAAACTGCTGCTCTTCACTACCCCAAGAAAGGCCTCAGAGAAAACAGAAAGCAGAGGGGTAGCTTTGGACTTACGTGGCCTAACAATGAGCCTCGTTCCAGAGCCAAAGACAGGTGTATATGCTGCAACTCCCGACTCACACAGCATTTCATCTCTCAACAAAAACCTTCCCAAGCACTGGGCAAAGCTGGGCACCATCGGCTTGACTAGACAGTGCTGAACGTCACTGAGAATCAGCTACATCCTGAATTGAAGACAACCCCTGCCCCATGATCTGTCTGTGGGATCAAGAGAACTGTTGGACTTATGGATACCATCCCTGTTCTTGAGGAGTATTGCTTCTGCCTTGAGCCAAAGCCTGTCCTGGAGAGAAGCAGGAAGCACGTAATCCCAGAGCTGAGGAGCCACAAGCCCAGCAAGAGAGACACTGGAAAGGCTGTTGGGCAGGGGGTAGCTTTGCCATGCCTGCAAGGAGGCTACAAGGAAGTGGCAGCACTTACTAGACAAAACCTGGAGTCGTGTCCCTTTGCCAAGTGTGAGCTTGCCGTAGTTCACACAGTGCTTTTCAGCTCAACAAGAACACAAGCTCACCCATGTCCCGAGAGACAAGGACAACCCCTGCACCTGGGGAGACCAAGCCCTCGGCTTTGTCCTCTATAAGCAGAAAACTTCCAGCAGACGTCCAGCAATGGTGTATGCTGTAGCAAACCAGCATTCACTGCTGCACCCTTCTGCCTAAGCAAGGCCTGATCCTCTTGCCAGGGAAAGGAAGGGTGGCTTGGGAGACAAGGGCCCAGGAGAGCCAGCACTGTAAAGGCCCTGGGCATCCAGGGCTGGGAATGAGCCAGGAACGAGCCTGCTCGTGTTGGACACTGTAAGTGCTCAGGGAGCTGGAAAGGATTGACTTGGATAAGGGAGCACAAGGAACACCGCGAGCTGGGCACATCAGCTGTACTCACAGGGCTTCACAACCAGGCGTGTCCCTGTCCCCAGTGTCGGTCTGTAGTTCCCTGCATTCACACAGTCCTTCGCACCCCAGCAAAAACCATCAGCTCTCATACCACTTACTGTACAACCTTTGTACAATGCATTCCCCTGCAGGGCCAAAAAGGGTCTCTGACAGCACTCACACGGTTTCACACCCAGCTTTGTCCCACCTCCAAAGCTGTACCTGTTCCCACCGGCACTCACAGCAACAAGCACCACTCCACAAACGCCCTCAGCTCCCCACAGCAAGGCAGCCTTAGTGTGGCTGAGCAGGACCTTCCCAGAAAGGCAAGGGGCAAAATTCTCCATAAACCAAGCAGATCTCAGACATAGGAAAGCTGCACACTCACTGGGCTGGACAAATAGTCTGGTCCCTGAGCCAAAGGTTGGCTTGTCGACCGTGGAGCTATAATCACACAGCATTTCCTTCCATAACAAAAAGCTCAACAAGACACTTCAGAAGCAGCCCTTCTCCCCAGACTATTTCCCAGCCATGCCAAGGCCATAGAAAAACAGATCCTCTGCGTTTTTCTGCTGCACCTCAAACAAGCAGTACTTTTTGTGCCTGTCCACTGTTTCAGAGACTCCTCTGACGGTTTAGATTCTCTACTTTACTCACTGGGTTCAATGGACAGTCTGGTCCCTGAGCCAAAAGTCAGCTTGCCATAGGTGGATCCATAATCACACAGCATTTCCTTCCATAACAAAAAGCCCGCCAGCCACTTCAGAAAAAGAAACTCTCTCCAGGCTTTTGCCCAGCCATTTCTAGGCTTGGAGAAGCATCAGAAAGGTAATTGGTGCCTGAAAGTGTTAAGAAAAGAAACAGAACTGAATCCCTTTTTATATCCATCATGCCCTTCCACAACCACATACAGCTACTGAGCACAAGTTGCTCAATCTGTATGTCTGCCCTACACCACACTTCTATTCCTGCTTGCTGGTGGAATATCAGCATCCTGGCACACCGTTTCCATGCCACAATTCCATAAATATCAGAAATCTTCCAAGTGGAAGCTGTTTCTAAGCACAAGAGCATTTTAAAGTACCCTATGTTTTTCTTTCCCTATGGAAGATGACATTAACTCAAAGGTTACACGTACAGAGCAGTCTAGTGGACACTCAGGGATTTTTGACAAAGGACACAGGAAAGCTGCACACTCACTGGGCTGGACAGACAGGCTGGTCCCTGAGCCAAAGGTCAGCTTGTCATAGCTAACTCCAGATGACACAGCAGTTTCTTCTATAACAAAAACCCCAGCAAGCCACTTCAGAAGCAGCATATCTCCCCAGACTATCTCCCGGGCTTAAACTGGCTAAAAGAAGGAGTGCAGCAAGAGGAGACAGCATGAAGTGGAGAAGCAGAATAAGAAAACATACTTGGCAGAACATGAAGCTTTGTCCCTGGCCCAAACTGGAATTTCCAGCTTTGTTGGTCCCACAGTGCTACACAGCCTAACAAGAACCCAAGGCTCATCTTCACTCTCACCCACTCTGGTGTCTTTTTGTGAGGAAAGAGACAAGTCCCTTGGACAAGAGATGACATTTGCCTTGGAAATTTCAAAACAGAGGGGAAGGAAAGATAAAATCTCAGGGATGAGTTTCTCAGACTGCTTGGACAATATTTGTTGTGCAAAAGAAAAAAATCACAAAAGCCATGAAACATCAGAACCTGAATTCAGTCCATGCATTCACAGGAGTTTATATCTGAGTGAAGAGATGGAAAAACATCAACAACAAAAAAACTCTATCAAAAATCCCCCACAACCAAACCACAAAGAGAAACCACCTGGAGAT